>JARHVA010003270.1:1112500-1525000 GCA_037957365.1 Torreya grandis | reverse complement strand
TCTAGGGAATTACATAGTTGAGGAGATGTACTTCCATAGGTAAGAGTTCAAACAATAGTTAAACCGGATGCAATGGTACATTATGATCCTATTCAAGCAACAATGCCTACAAAACAACAACAAAATAATAATAGAATAGTATGTAGTATTGGAGAAATATGAAGAACCATTCAATAGGAAAAAACCATGTGCTAAGATATCTTTGTATACTTGTCTAAAAAAAGAAATTACAAAATATTATTCAAACTAAACTGCTTTGTAGAATGGGTGTTGAATGTGTTTGGAGTACCTATGAGTCATAATTAGGATCATAATTGGTTATGGGATAAAATGGTCTAGGTTCCAATGGTTTAGAATGGAAGAAAAATGGGTTTAGTGGAATATAAATGATTGAAAATGACAATGATCCATGGGTATAATAGTTTTGGGTTACAACAGTCCAGAGTAGTAAAAGAATATTATTCAAGTTAAAACCATCCAAGATAAAATGAGTTAGAATAAAAATGGTCCAAGATAGGATGGTCCAGAGTATAATAGTGGGATAAATGACTTAAACACAAGTTGTCCCTAATTAAGGGCTCTTGTAGATAATGGTTCAAAAGTCTATTAAGCATAAAACTGCTTGAGATGTACAATATTCATAGGTTTTGGGATCTCTTTTCCATTTATAGTAGTCAATCGGTATGCTCCCAATCCATAATTTTTTATGATTATAAATGGGCCTATCCAATTGGGTGGAAACTTACCTTTCTTCTTGAATTTAGCATTAGTGTTATTTTAATTTTCCTTTAAGATAAAATCACCAATTTCAAACTCTTGAAGAAGAATGTGTTTGTTATAGTTTCTACACAATCTATTCTGAAATGCTTTCAAGTTGTCTAGGGTAGCCAAACACTTTCCATCAAGAAGCTCAAGATTTTACAACCTATAAACTCTACAATCCTTAGCATCTTCAATGTTATCCAAGGATACCCAAAGTGAAGTTAGTTTGATATCAACTGGGATAATAGCCTTTGTGCCATAAAGAAGGGAGTATGGAGAGGATATTGTGGGGGTTCGATGACTATTACAATAGGGTCAAAGGGCAAGAAAAATTTGCAAGTGCCAATTACAGCCAACATCATTAACAATCTTCTTTAGGATTATGACAATGGTTTTGTTAGATGCCTCAACTTGATCATTGCCTTGCATTTTATATGGTGTAGACCTCTTATGTTTGATTTTGAACTTGGTGAAAATAGATTTAACATCTTGATTTACAAATGATCTACCATTATCAAAAATAATATGTGCTAGGATACCATATCGATAGATGATATGGTAATGGATAAATTTATAAATTTACTTTTTAGTGATGTAAGTGGAGGAATGGCCTTAATATACTTAGTAAAATACTTGGTAGTAGTGAGCATGTTTGGGTTGATTTTCTCAATGAGATCGAGGCCCCATGTAGTATTTCCCATGGTGTAGTGATTGGCTAGAGTGGCAAGAAATATGTGTGTATCAAATTACCATATTTTTGTCAAGAAACACACTTCTATACATGATTACAATCATCTATTTCCATCTTGGGCCAATAGTATCCTGTTATGAGGTGTTTCTTAGCTAGGACTACACCATTGGTGTGGTCCCCACACATTCCTTCATGAACCTCCTTAAGCTCTAACTTGGATTCTCTCAAAGATAAATAATGAAGAAACATTCCATCATATCCTTTATGGTAAAACATGTTTCTAATGAGGGTATAATAGGATATATGATGAAGGAAGACTTTATGGTGATTATGTGAAAATTTGGTTAGAAAGACTTGGTCATGGAAATAGTTATAAATGTCTTAGAACCAAGGTAGTTTAGGTGGGGGATTGGGATTAACATTGGTGTATACCTATATGAATCTAGAAATACATGAGTAGGTTGTAGAAGATTTTCAATGAGAAACTAATACTCTTTAAGACTATTAGTAATCTATATCATGGACCCAATTTTTACCATTACATTGGTAGATCTATTATTGTCTTGTGGTACCTACTCAAATTAAAGGGATTTGAAGTGAGTCTTGAGATTATTCATAATTTGATTGTAGGGTAAAAGATTGTCATCTTGAGTTTGATATTAATCTATGATTTGATTAATAATCAATTAAGAGTCCTCATAGACCATTAATTATTGGATATCCAAATGTACTGTAAGATGAAGTCCTAAAATAAGGGCTTCATACTCAGCCATATTATTGGTATTATTGTCAATATGAAGAGCATCCTATTTGAATAAATACAAGAAAATATTATCTTCAGTTGATACAATGGGATCCTCTCATAGTGTGGGTGACTCTAAAGTGAGAGGAATGTCTAGAGATGGCTGGTTCCCTTGGATCTATCACCTAAACTAATTTATTACTTAGAAAAGGGGGAGTAATTTATAATAATTCATGAAAACATGTAAAATAAGGTGATTCACTAATTTTTTAAACACTTATAATTTCACATGACACACTATCAGACACTTTAAATCTTGCAAATATCACTTCACTCACTCTTTTATTAGCTTTCACATAAGTATTTCACAAAAAGGCACAAACTAGCTATCAATCTAGCATGGGAGGGTAGATTTAGGTCTTTTCCAATTTAAAACCAATAAATAAACTATCTATGGAACTTATAATGACCTGTGAAAACTAAAAAACACTTCATGAAGGTGAGAAAACTCAGACAGGGGTAAAGGAAATCAAACATTCACTTAACCACATCAATGAATTCATTCAACACACTTTAATTCAGTTTGTGAATGGAGGAATTTAGTATTTTATTGCATTAAATAGGTGTTGGAGTATAAAAATTGGAATATCTTGGGTATACCAAAAACATAAGTGTCCCTATTACTAAAAACAATGAAGTTATATGTAGATAATAAGGAAGGAAGAAGGGGATAACATGAAAACTAGTCATCAATGGCCTCATAAATAGCTCTAACTACCTCAAAAATTAGTTTTCATTGAAAATGTATACATGTGCACTTCAAATTCTTATGAAAATCCACATGAATAATGTATTCAAATCATAATAACATTGTAAGAGCCTTTGGAGGAGCTTGATTTGCATGTGGATGGAGTCAAACAGGCTTATTTTGGTGGAAAAGTCATCATTTAAAACCCTCAAATTCCTCCTAATTATCTCTCTAAGGATGTAGGGTAGTTGCATGAATAAGTATTCTCACAAATTCCTCTTGAATGATTTTTTTAAAGTTGTAATCAACATTAGTCTTAGTTCTCTTTGAATGTGCATGCATGAAGACCTTGTTTGGTGTTGGAATCCTCTTGGAGTCTTCAAGTTAGTAAGAGATTATTTTTTATTCATTTAAACATCTTGGAAATCACCATTGGAGACCTAAAAAATTCATATAAGGGTCAAAAACAAACATATACCTATATTTTTCCCTCTAGTTATTTTAAGTCTCTTATATTTAGTGAAGAAACCACAAATACTGTATCTTTAACTAGGTTTCCCTCCACATTGTTTATTTAATTGTAAAATATGACTATTGTCACTTTATACATGTGTCTTCATATGATGCCCCCTGTAAACTTAATCAAATTCACTTTATCGATCTCCTTGAGAGTCTCCTAGTTTTGACTTTCAACTTTAGTCATTGATCTTTGATCCGGGCTTTCAAGATTATGATACTTGGCAGCTCTATGTGCCTTCTATATACTCTGATGTTAGTCTCCATTTAGTTAACACATTTACACCATATGGTATCCTTTCATGTAATCTAGGCTAATTGACTTATTGAATTGATTCACACTGTTGATATCCTTTTGTATAATTAAATGCATGTTGTTGATCTACTAAACATATGATCAAATGTAGGTTATTGATCTGCTACCAATTCATCATGATTATGACATATGTCACCATCATATTCAATCTCTAGATCCTTTGACCTATTGAATTTATGTTTTCCACTATATCGTAATCCACATAATTGAATTCATGTCATAGATCTATCTTGACTTCTTGACCCCAGTCTTTAATGCAAATCATTGATCAAAATTTGTATGTAAGAATATGCATAGTTGATCTTGATTTAGGGACTTTGAATTATTGACTTCATGTAATCACCCACATGTTGTTGATCCTTGATCTAGTTGAGCAAGGCTTTGACACTTGGTATCCCTGCATCTAAATGGCTATTTCTAGTCGCTTTAATTTGACATCCTATGGCACACCCCACACTGTTAGATCATTTTTGAAGGCTTATATATTGAGACATGAGACATGCCTAGACACTAAATTTATAGGGGATATTCATGGAAAAAAACACATCATTTTCATGTAATCCTTCAACTTTGGTTGTCTTCCCAAGTACACTTATTAAACACATAATCAAATTGACTTGTTAATCATGGATTCTAATGATCATTTTAAGGAATTGTCCAGACCAACTACTGATTCACAATACAAACTGGCATGATATACAAAGTTTTGAATGGTAGGGGTGACAATTTGACCTGTGAAGTTAAAATTTTCAACATTTTGGTGACTCAACTGGGAAGCATACCTGCTATGCTTGAGAACTAGACCATTTACATGACTTTCAGACTCATAAAATAATGACAAATTTTATCCACAACTACAAGTAAATTTTTGACTTTAAATAAGACAACCCTTCCTCCAAAATTAGAAAGGAAACACACAAAATAAGGGAACTAACTAACAAATCAAATGTACAAAAAAATTACTTATTTGGGACAAAATATAAACAAACTAATCTAACTAGTCATGATAAAACATGACCCACCTAGATGAAAAGGGAAATTCAAGAACTCACTCCTTCCAAGATATGGTACAAGTTCCAAAGTAAGGTATTTATTGAATATGACCTTTGATGAGACACTCTTATTACCTACCAAATCTCTTAACATATCATCAAGTGAGTCATCAATAACAAACCAGTCACCAACAAAGACAAACTCATCTTGTACTTATGGATCTTTCTCATATTGCTTGTCAATTACAACCTCATCAAGTGATACCTCATACATGCATTGTCCTAGTATCTTTATAGAATCTTGAGTGACTTCATTCCTCTTATCAACTATTTCAAGTTCATCAAGATCTTCAAGGATCTTTAAATAGTCAACCCAATCTACATCATGAACTTAAATAGGTGACTCTTGATCAAACTTATCATAAACATAATCTTTAATGAGAAACATATCTTTACAAAGATCTTCAATCTCTTACAGATATTCAATGTACAATTGCCAATCATCCAATTGTTCCTCACTTTGATTAACTTGAATAGAATTGACTTGAATAGAACCTTCATATTTCTCAAATGAAGATATCTCAAATTCATTCATGACTTCAACTTGTACCAATTCCTCATGAAGTTTTTCCACATCAAGACAAGCCTTCTCATTCTCAACTAAAACCTTATTCTCAACTTGTACCTCAAGTGAAGTATTAATGAATAACTCTTCCTCATACACACTTGAAACATCCTCTTCACACTTTTTAGGAAATTGATTTGTAACTACAACCTCTTTCTCTATTCTTTATAGAATAGGCTCCTCTTGAAGAAGGGAGATGGTGGGAGGGTGATGAAATTCATTTTTTTGAGAGGGAATATGAAGCATGTAAGGTTGATTATGATCATATTTTAGGATTTTTAAGGTAATGGAATCATTTAGGTAATATTGAAGAGGATAAAAAGAGAAACTTTTGAAGACCTCTACATTCTATTCTTTCCACTTGGCCATTACCTCATCAAAATCAAAAAATTCCTTGTCCTCATGGAAAAATTGAGCTTTAGGGGTAAATAAAGAAGAAGTGTAATTACAATAAGGTTTAGTCTTTTGAATAGGATCTTGAATAGGATCTTGAATCTGATCTTGACTCCAAATAGGAAGCTCCTTTGGCACACACTGAGCATGGTTAAGAACTTGATGAGAATAAGGAACATAAGAACCCCCTTGAGACAACTAGTTCAACTTAATTTTTTGCATCTCCCAAGCCTCCATCTTCTCTGATACAAGATTTCACAACTCTTTCCTCTCCTCTGGATCATTGGATACATTTTGAAATAGCCCATTCAATTCCTCATATTGAGAGTTTGAACATACTTTCCTTGCATATGATATAATTTTGATCTCTATCTCATCTATTCTTTTTTAGGAATAAGGATACTTATATGCAACATTATAGCCATATGAAAAAGTGAAATCTAGTCATGAAACTAATATGGTTCACAAGGTAAGAGTCATACTCTTGATAGTAAGTATCATGAGAAACTTGATAAGACTCATCATAACTTTGATAAAACTCCTAGTAAGTCATGAGGCTCATATGGATCATGACAAGGTTGGTATGATCCATCATAGGGTTGATAAGGAAGTATAACATAGTTTTCCTCATACTTAAATATGAAAACAACATCAAGATAGTGCAAATTAAAATAGACTTACTTAAAAACTATGCCTAGACTATTAGAATAAATTACTTGAGCTTGGAGTCACCAAATTCCTTATGAAGAACACTACTACAACTGTAATTCCACCAAGATCAACTTCAAAGAGTCCCACTAGGTATGCCAAAAACCATCATCAATCTGAACAGCACCATGTTTTAATAAATTAAAGCAAACCTTCTCTTTAGATGATACAATGGGATCCTCTTAGAGTGTGGGTGACTCTAAAGTGAGAAGAACCTCTAGAGAGGGCTGGTTCCCTTGGATCTATCACTTAAACTAATTTTTTGCTTGGAAAAGGGGGAGAAATTGATAATAATTCATGAAAAAATGTAAAGGAAGGTGATGCACCAATGTTTTGAACACTTATAATTATACATGATTCACTATCAGACACTTTAAAACCTATAAATATTACTTTACTCACTCTTTGATCAACTTTCACATAGGTATTTCACAAAAAGGAACAAACTAGCTATCAATCTAGCATGAGAGGGTAGATTTTAGGACTTTTCCACTTCAAAACCAATAAAAAAACTATATATGGAACTTATAATGACTTGTGAAAGCTAAAAAACACTTCATGAAGGTGAGAAAACTCAAACAGAGGCAAAGGAAATTATACATTCACTTAACCACATCAATGAATTCATAGAACACACTTTAATTCAATTTGTGGATGGAGGAATTTAGCATTTTATTGCATCAAATAGGTGTTGGATTACAAAAATTGGCATAACGTAGGCATGAAAAAAGCATAAGTGTCCCTATTACTAAAAAAAATTAGGCTATATGTAGATAATGAGGAAGGAGAAGGGGGTTAACATGCAAACTAGTCATCAATGCCCTAATAAGTAGCTCTAACTACCTCAAAATTGAGTCTTCATTGAAAATTAATTTATACAAACTTATATTTCTCATGAGACTCCACATTAAGAAGATATTCAAATCATAAGAAGATCATAAGAGTCTTTGGAGGAGCTTGATTTTCATGTTGATGGAGTCAAACAAGCCTATTTTGGTAGAAAAATCACCATTTCAAACCCTCAAAGTCATCCTATATTATATATCCAAGGATGTAGGGTAGTTGCATGAATATTCTCATAAATGCCTCTTTAATGAGTATGTTGAAGTTTGATTCAACACCAGTCTTAGTTTTCCTTGAAGGTGCATGCATGAAGACCTTGTTTGGCATTGGAATCCTCTTGGAGTCTTTAAGTCAGCAAGAGATCATCTTTTCTTCATTTTCACATCTTGGACATCACCATTAGTGACCTAAAAAACTCGTATAAGGGTAAAAAACAAACATATACCTACATTTTACCCTCTAGTTGTTTGAAGTCTCCTGTATTTAGTGAAGAAACCATGAACACTGTATCTCTAAATACTCTGCCCTCCATGTTAATTATTTAATTTTAAAATATGACCATTGTCACTTCATATACATGTATTTATATCATGTGCCATGTGAACTTGATCAAATTCACTTCATTGATTTCCTCAAGAGTCTCCTAGTTTTGACTTTCAACTTTGGTCATTGATCTTTGATATGAGCTTCTAAAATTTTGATACTTGGTAGCCTTATGTGTCTTCTATGTACTCTGTTATCAGTCTCCATTTAGTTAATGATTTTAGACCATATGGTATAATTTCATATAATATAGGATTATTGACTTATTAACTTGATTCACATTGTCAATCTCCTTCTACAAATTGAATGCATACTATGGATATACTAAACATATTATCACATATGAGCCATTGATCTGCTACCTATTCACCATGATTATGACACATGTCACCATGATGTTCATTATTTGGATCCTTTGACCTATTAAATTCATGTTCACAATTATATATCAATCTACATGATTAAACACACATCATAGATCTATCTTAACTTCTTAACCCTAGTCTTCAATGCAGATTATCGATCAAAATTTATACGTAAGAATACACACCATTGATCTTGATCTAGGGACTTTGAATTATTGACTTTGTATAATCACTTACATTTTATTGATCCTTAATATAATCAAGTGAGGCTTTAATACTTGGCATACCTATGATGATTATATTTTGGAATCCAAATGACTATTTATGGTAGCTTTAATTTGACATCTCCAGACACATCCCACACTATTAGATCAATTTTTAAGGATTATATCTTGAGATAGTAGACACACCAAGACACCAAATTTATAGGGGATATTCATGGAATAAAATAAATCATTTCATGTAATCTTTCAAGTTTGGTTGACTTCCCAAATACACTTATTAAATGCATAACCAAACTAACCTTTTAATCATGGCTTCTAATAATCACTTTAAGGAATTTTCAAGACCAACTAATAACTCACAAGACAAATTGACATGATATTCAAAGTTTCTAATGGTATGGGTGAAAATTTGATTGGTGAGGTCAAAATGTCAATAGGTATCATGAAAATTAATGTGAAATGCTTTGGGAATCAGATCCCCTTGCATTATAATAAAAAAAATTTGGATCTAGATCTAAGGGATATAAAGGAACCATCAAAATATAATTTATACTACTCAAGTTCATACATCCCTTCTTCTATTATTATAATAGAATCATCTAAAAAATCAAATTAGATTGGTTGAGTATATATGTTAAGAGCTTTTGCATGTTGATCTATAATAACCTACCCCTTGATAGCTTTTGGGTCTTGGTACTCAACACCAAATTTGCTTAATATCATGACCCATTTAGCCATGTGACCTATGAGAGTTTATTTGGATATTATATATATGAGAGGGTCCACATTAGCAATAATAATAGTCTTATTATTTAGCATGTAATTTTGTAACTTTTGGGAGGCAAACAATATTTCTAAACAAGCCTTATCTATAGGCATATAGTTATGTTCATTTACCATAAGTGTAAAACTCAAGTAATAAACCACATGTTCCTTTTCATGTTCATCATGTTGGTCCAAGAATGTCCTCAGTGCATGTTTTGTAGCAGAAATATAAAGAATTAATGGTTGTCCAAATTTTGGCAATTGTAAAATTGGTGGGTTGGCCAAGTATGTTTTAAGTTTTTTGAATGCTAATTGACATTCATCATCCCATTGAAATGTTACCCCTTTCTTCAAGATTTGTGTAAATAGATGGCACTTATCTTCATATTGTGAATTAAACTTGTGAATAGATTAAATCTTTACTTGCAGGTTGTGGAGCTATTTGAGATTAGAAGGTGGAGGCATTTATATAATGGCCTTGACCTTAGCAAGATCCAATTCAATCCCTCTTTGTGACATAATAAATCCTAAGAAATTTTTCTAAGTGATGCCAAACCCACACTTCTTAGGACTCAAATAAACTTTGTACTCACAAAGTCTCTTGAAGATTCTCTGTAGAACATCAAGCTGTTCAAAACATGTTTTTGATTTTGATAGGATGTTATCAACATAGTCCTAAATAATATCATGCATCATGTCATGGAAAATGATAGTCATTTCATGTTGATAAGCGGATCCATAATTATTCAAGCCAAATGACATGACCTAATAATAGAATGTTACATGGTTTGGTGAATGTAGTTTTGTGTTGGTCCTTTGGAGCTATCTTGATCTGATTGTATTTTGAAAATCCATCCATGAGGGTTAACATCTCATACCCAGTAGTAGAATTGATAATAATTTCAATATTGGGTAGAGAAATCATCTCTAGGATACACCTTATTGATATCTCTATAATCAATACAAATGCATATACCCTATGACTTTTTACTTACTAGGATTATGTTTGATATCCATTCATAATAGTCTAGTGTTTTGATGAAACTAGATCCTAATAGTTTCTCCAATTCCACTTTTACCAAAAGATCAATGCATGGATGCATATTTATCAATTTCTATTTGGCCAGCTTAACATATAGATGTAAAACAAGTTGATGCACAACCAAGTTGGGGTCTAGGCCTGGCATGTTAGAATAAGTCCATATAAAGATATTAATGAAATATCTTAGAATGATGATAAACTAGTCCCACTCTTCATCAGTGAGGGAGGATATAAGATAATAAATTTTGGGATTATCATAAGTCCCCATGTTCACTTTAGTGGTGTTTTCTATGAGGAGCATAAAACCATCTTCTAGAATAGTGGGTAGTGTCTGATCCTAATCCTATTCTACTTCATCTTCTGGTTGTTCTTCCCAAAGCTCAAAATAATGAGATGAATTTGAATCTATTAGTTTAGGTAGTGTCCAACTAGTAAATATCTCTATCAATTTAAGATCAATATGTTTAAATACTTTATGTTGTTTAGATGTGATACTAGAACTGGCTATAGAGCTATGACTTGGTGGACACTTCACATCTTATGAAGATGAGCAAACTTCCCCATCCAAGAGTGCCTAAAATAGGTTTTCACTCAAGGACTTATCTTTTTCTTTACTATTTCCTTGATCAATGAGCATCTCAAAGAGGTTTTCACCCACATATATCAATGTTTTATATTTTTAATGACCAAGAGAGTTTGTTTGCTATCCATAGTAAGTAGAAGATTCCAAAGAGAAATCAAAGCCTTGATTATGATCATCACTTGTTAATCTATCTTGAAGGCCCACATACTCAGTAATAGATTCTTGATTTTGAAATTCATTGAGGGGTACACTATAATCTTATTGGTCCCAATAAATGAGGTTGAGATGGAAAAGTAAAAAGGGATAATGGGATGTGATAGTCATAATGGAGTTGGAATCAAATAAGATAGTGTCAACAAGCTCATTATAAATGTTATAATAGGATACTGCATCAATTTAAGGAGTCTCATTATTAGTTGATTCAGAAGAATCATTATCAAAATACATGAGGTCACCCCTAAGTAGTACAAATCCAAGACTTTGACTCATATTAGGTTTACCAATTGATAATGGCTATATGATTATTTGCTATTGTGGATCAAGACCTTTACCTGTATAATGAAAATTTTACATAATTTGATTAGGGATAGGGTACTTAGGATTCTAAAAATAATTAATAATTCCATTAGAATATACCCAGTCTCCTTTAATAAAAGCTTCCCAATACTAATTTGGTGAAGTTATCTGTATGAATACCATTGGTGGTTTCTATGTGTCTTTTTTCTTTTGCCAAATCATGTTTGGTCTGCAAGGGTTTTGGGAAGGCTTGGGTTTAGCAAAATACTTAGGAGACTTAGGCAACTTAGAAATGTGAAAATCATACTTCAAATGATATGTGGAAATACATGTTTCCTCAATAGTGACTTATTGTGCAAATGTTGCAGGGAATGGAACAACTAAAGTGGAAACAAGGTCATTTGGGTTGATATAATTAGACTTGGGGGGTTACAAACCTATTTTTTTGTACTTTTTTATGATGAATTTAGAACTAGGGCAATAGTTATAATTGCAAAATTCAGCCTCTAGGTGCTTACAATATTTGTAGGGCTATATATCAGTAAGAATGGTAACTTCAATCCCATCATGGGATAACTTAAATTACTGGTGCAAAGTGGATGGGATATCTTGTACTTCATGGATCTAAGGATGATCAAAAATTATATTATATGACAATTCAATATCCACAACATGGCACAAAGTATGATGGGATACAAACCCAATAATGATTGGCAAATAGATAGTTCTAGAAGATTCTCTTTTGGCATTATCATATGCCTTGATTGTGATTTTTTTAGGTTAAATGTCCTTGGTAGTATAACCCAATAATTATACTAACTTGATTGACATGATGTTTAGTTCTAAACCATTATTTATAATAATCCACTTGATTTTATGAATTTATATAATGACCTCAATATACAATGGGTCATTATGGCTAGGGCCAAGAGTAGACACATCTTTATGATAAAATGTAAGTTTTTAGAAAGGAGATAGATGCCCTTTAAGTGTCTAAAATCATTTAGAGTTAATGTCCTAGGGAATAGTCAGATATCAAAGGAAGTCATTCCAAATAGTCTGGTAGATTTTGATGTATCAAAAAGATCTAAGATAGAAATTTATGTAGGGGTTTTACTTAATTAGTCTGAGATGCTATATAGATTTTTAATAAAATCATGAGAGGGTTTAGCCTTAATTGGTAGAGTGTTTTGTTTTAGATTTGAAGGCACTGTGTTCAAATTTAGTCTAGCATTAAAAGAGGGAAAAGTGCCTTAGAGGGTGATTCATGAGTGTCTAGTTATGATTGTGCAATATAGAGTTAAAAATGAGCCATTATAATTAGAAGAAGAAGAAAAAGGGCCTTGGATGGTGACTCATGAGTATTTAGTTATGTTTTTAAAATTTTGAGTCAACAAGGGGTCATTATATTTAGAAGAAGGGGGTTCAGAGATAATAACCCATAGAAACTGAGATGTAATGAAATTGATTGAACCTAACATGGCATTACTTGAAGAGAAGGGTGTTAACCCTATGATGGGGGGTCCATTACTTTTAGAATCATCAGATGGTCACAAGCTTTGATGGTGATGGTGATAATGTGATTTGAAGAAACACATCTCATGGTGTTATTATAATCATAAGGCATGTTGATGTAACCTAGGTTATTAGCATGGGTATTATGATCCTAATTATGATTCTAGCCTTATGTTAATTGATGTTAGTTATACCCTTGATGATGATTATTTCTTGGTGTCTATTAATCATGTTCAGGAAATGGGTCTTTCTAAATACCCATGTCTTGAATAGTGTTACGTGTTATGTCTTTCACTTTAATTTCATCAATTTTGATCAAGTCCTACATAATATGTCTTAATTAAACACATCAGTAAATAACACAATTGAAAACATGATGGAAATCAAAAAACTCATCTTCTCGATACCAATTAAGTTTGAGTTGATCTTCATGGAATGGCCTTGGTATGGGCCATGTAAACATATTGGTTGCCACTAGCTTTTGGAACACAACCTCAATAAGCACTCCTAGTTTGCTAAATACCCTATATTTATTGAATGCCCTTTAGGGAAGAGCCCTTTAAAATGTGGCTGATGGATTAGGTGGGGCTAGTTATACTTTTTGAGGTGGTAAAGCTTACACTATTTTCACATGTCTAAATTATGTCACTCTATTTCCCATCATGTTCTTGTTTTTGTTAAACCCTTTGGGCTTTTTGATAAAAATATCTTGAATAGGTGATTAGGTCTGATCAAATGTTTGAACCTATGAATACATTGTTTTAAGGCCTTTAGTAATGAGTGCCTTATCAATCTACACTCCCTTGTCTATAATTTCTTCGAATGTGTTTACACAAGTGAGTAGTAGATTATGAGCCACCTCAGGGTATACGTTTTGTGCAAATATATAAACCAATTTTTAATTTGTTAACATATATATATATATATCTTTGTGTGTGTGTGTGTGTTGTGAAGCTTTCCCTATCTCATTGTTTTAATTTGCATAAGTCAACCACACTCAACTCATGATCAATGTTATAAGAGAAATGGTTGAAAAATTTATTAATTAAATAATTTCAATTTGCCATTGATACCTTAGGTAATTTGAGAATCCAATCCAAATTATGCCTAACCAAATTGCATAGGAACAAGTGAAGAAAATAAACACTGCTATAAACTACCTCTTGGTATAATACAAAAAAGGCTTGGATATGTTATTGAGGGTCACACATCCCTTTGCATTTATCAAATTTAGGTGCCTTGAAATGAGGGGGAAAGTGGAATTAGAGAATACTTAAGTTGAATGGGTATGTATATATATCATCAAACTTATATTTATTGACTCAATTTATCATCTCCTATATTGACACTATTTCCTTCATCAAATTCCACTCCTAAATGTTTGGTGCATTTGTAGGTGGAATATAATTTTATTGGGGTGGTATGTATCCCTATTGTGTCATTTTATTAGGGATATAAACCTTAAAATCTAAAACTTTCTTCTAGTTTACTCTTTGATTCGAGTAGTTCAACCATTGATTCTTAGGTGGTTAATAAACATTTCCTAAAATCTTCCACTATGAATTTTAAGTGTATTATTGATTTTGAGGAGTTTGTGGTTGATTCACTAGAGGACATGATAGTTGGGAGGAAATTTACAAAGTGTTTTGAATAATACCCCAATATGTGTTGAGTTTTTCATCCCTTGGATCTGTGAAGTAACAAAAGCCTCCTAGTGATTGAAGAATGTATGCTCTATAGCCAATGAAATATGTTGCAAAGCATCCCTAGGTTTATTTTGTTTAGATGAAATGTCAAGATCTATCATATATGCAGGATAAACTAGGGTATGTTGTGTTTTATTAATAATATTCTCTTACTCTTTAGAATTATTATTTTTGACTGAAGTTGTAAACAAAGAGTCTATTAAGTCTATGATAAGATGTTCTATGTATCATTGACTTATTTTCTTGATCTTAGTAGTAAGATCTTGATAATTAGGAGTAGACTCTATAAGTGTTTATTTTCCATTGATAGAAGAAGCAATATTATATTTTTCAATGCAATTGAGATATTGATCTTGATATTTCTCTTCTAGCCTAACAAGTGTGTCTAATTGTTTCATTGGGAAATATAGTGGTAAACTAGTGCCTAATTCTATCAACCGTAAGAGGGATTCATCTTTGTCTTCTAAGGGTTGATGTTCATAATAATATTCTTTAGACCCTAAATTTGTTGGGATATCCTCAAACATGATGAATTTATCTTATCTATAATAAAAATGCTCTTCCTCATAACTAGGGACATAATAGACCCCATTATAAGTATACCTTTGTGTCATGTTTGGGAGGTTATTTTACATGCTTGTAAAGATGTGAAATGTGCCTTGTAAACATTTAAAAAGGGTGTTTGTATTTCTTCAAATAAATGACAAGGTAAGATGAGGCTATAAAAATAAGTGGTGTAGTACCACACAATTAGAATAAAGTGGTTACAGATTTACTCAACCTTGGTGGGTTGAAATCATCAATTTAGTAGAGGGTAAGATAACTTCAAAACCTAAAGTGCAGGATAATAACATAAACTTAGGTCAAAGATACATCAATACCATAAAATATAGATACAACTGAGATGAGTTATGACTATAAAAATAGAAAGTCTTTCTGAATAGGAAGATAAAAATGCAAACTAAGAAGCTAAAAACATGAATTAACATAAGAACCCCTAAGTATAAAGGCAAAATTAAATAGGCAACACAATAACACCACATGGAAACAAGATGTAAAATGATCCAAGAACTTAGAGCCTAGGAAAACACAAGATAATCTAAGTCTACAATGAGAATAAAATTGATGAGTCTAGGTAGCAGCCTTTAATTCAAATAGGAAATCATACCCAAGTTTAATTAAACCAAGTGTGAATGGTACACTGATAGCACCTTGGATCAAAACTTAGAAAGGTGAGATTTTAAATTTAGACAAAAATGAAGGACTTTGAGGTTTTACAAAGTGGGAAAATGGTCTAGACTCAAATGGAAAGCATAACAACATTGTTTATAAAATACAAACATAATGTTTTTAATGAAGATTTAAATAAGGCAAGAAGTGATTATAATTTGGTCAGCGTAATGCCTTTTTATTCAAATAAAATGGTGTATAACAAAGTATTTGGTTTTCTCATTAAATTTTTGGATTTCACACAAACATTTTTAGACTCAAAAAGAGAAATTAAAGTATAAAATGACAAACACACCTAAGTGTAACATCCTAAATCCTAAAACTAACAAGGTTGCATGATACTATCAAATTCTGTCTATATACATGCTCTTGAGAAGATTTTCAATTTTGTTAATCCAAAAGTAGAAGGGCATGAAAAGTAGGGTTTTTAGTCCCCTTCTTCTCTCAATAGTTTGTATGGTGACATGGAACTTTGGGATACTCACCCTACATCAACAATATGTTTGCGGTAAGTAGGGTATATCTAAAACTAAATTTTTGTGCATCTAAAGGGTCCCGAGTGTTGCTAACACTAGATATGTTCATGTAAATTAGATCCATATCAATTGGATTATTGTAAAAATTATTTTTCCTCTTCAAAACCACTACATCCATCATTTACTTAGTGTAGTGTGATGTCTAATTTTCCCCTACGGTCTGAGGCTAATAACCACTAATAGAGCTTATTTTAACCACTCAAAACAAGCGTCCCAGTGAGTCAACCTAAATTTATATACCCCATTATGGAGTTAGATTTAAATGATATTGTGAGATGAATGCTTGGGTCAGTTCTTCCCTAGAGAACCTATAAGGAGGTGATGAACTCCTGTTCACAAGCCAAAGTGCATAAAAATAAAGACAAGTGAAAAGACTTTATGGTCATTTTAGGGTTACCCAAACCATACATAGTTGGAGAGGGCCTTAAAAAATTTATTTTTCATGCCTTTGGATAAGGCACCAAATTTAAATAATTAGTGATTTTGGTCACCTGAGTTCCTTAAAGGGGACATGGAGAGAGCATACACGTGTCACTCATTTTATTAAAAATGAACAACTTAAATAAACAAGCATGAAAATAAAACTCTTAAGAGTATTTTTCTAATCACGAGAGTTCATTTTAATCACCAAAATGAAGTGTGTAATGAAGTTTGACTTTGATTTATTATGAAATGGATACTAAGGACTTAAATCTTGTAAACAAGATGTTAGGAGTTTTAAACTAGGGTGTAAAATTGTTACAAAAACTTATAACTTATTATTTTAAGTCTTTTTTTTTAATGCAGGTTGATCTTATTATTCCATAGAGAGATCTCATCATTCCATAGTAAATTATTGTAATTTTATATATTGATCTCACTGAAAGATAAAAGCAAAGGAAACACTAGTTTTCAATCCCACCAATTGAAAGGGTGATATCATTGACTAGTAGGGCATTTTTTTCGAAGTACACAACATTTCTACCAAAATGATAAAAATAAACAACATTAACCTATCAGTTTCTAGTCTATGATGGTCTCATCATTTCAAAATATGATCTCACCAAGCTATAGAGTGATCTCACCAATATGCAATGCATTACTACTATTCTATAGAGTAATCATACCAATTCTTAGAGTGATCCTATTAATCCTATAAAACACATAGGCAGACAAAGTACAAATAAAGTGATCTCACCATTCATTCATGCATTCCTACTAATATTTAGGTTGATCTTGTATACTTCTAGAGAGATCTTGCCATTTTATATGTTGATTCAATCATTTATCTCAAAATCTACAAAAACATAAAATGCAAGAAAAAGAAGTGAAAAATAGCCTCCAAAGAGGGTCTAAATGCAAAATTAGAAGGTATAAAGACTTGTGTGAGGTGTGAGTCTCATCAAGCATGGAAAAATGTAGAGTAAGATTATGAGATGTGTTAGTCCATGCATTATTCAAGAAAATATCTATAAAAAATATTATAGAGCTAAAACATCAAGCTTAATCCCTCATGGGGTGTTGTTAATGAATTATAAGATCTATTTAAGAAAGGAATACTACCAAACCTTCCAAATAACATTCCTCCTTCCAATAGTATCCAAACATCATGTTTTTCCCTTGATTTGGTGCTCCAAGTCTACATCAATGATGAGTAGCATGTTCCTCCATCATTTCCTAGTGCATCAATAGCTTAGGATCACAAGTTTGATTAATTTGTACAAAAAGGTGAAGCTTTATGGAGATAATTTTGCATAATAAAATTACATAATTCAAGCTTAGAAATGGTGGTGTTATCTCAATTGTTTATAAATTTATAAAAAATGTTCAAGATCAACCATGGCCATCCATCTTGATATAAAAATGTGTGGCCATAAACTTACTCAATTTTAGAGGGACAAGACATAAATACATCCATTAATATTTGGAAGAATGGGGCATTGATGAGGTAGGGAGAGTTTAACCCTAATATTTGTTCCATTAATGGCCTATGGATCGAACCCCATTGATGATGTTATGGGATGATGCAAATTTGAGAAATGAATTTCCAATAAATAGATTTTTAATAACTTTCATGGACTTTTCACTTAGGCTCTTGATTTGGATTAATTTTCCTAGGTGGCTTTGATTAATAATCTATAATTCTTTGGAAATAAGTTGTACACTTAATCAACCTGGTCATAAATGTCATTTTACTAAGTCATAATTTGACTAAAGTTAATTCAAAAGAAGGTGATATTTGCATATGGAATAATACCCCAGTTAGGGCATTATGGATGTAAAATAACACATACACGTAATGTGTGTTGCTGAATTAGAATAATTTAGTGGTCCAAAGTGTCATTTTACATGGTCATAATTTGAATCAAAGTGATTTGAGAAAAGATAATAATCACATAAAATGCATTTTCCCATTCAAGGATACACCTAAATTGGCATTTGTATGTGAAAAATTTGAATGATTTAGCATGATTTAGTGATTTTAGACCAGATTATGCATTATCATAAGATATTATTTGGATTGAGAATGATAGAAAAATAGTGATAGGAATTGAATGTATACACTGGAAATGTTAGATTTATGCATATAAGATGGTCTAATGTAATAAATCTTATTTTGAGCCTGCATGCCAACTTGATAACGAGGCCTAATCGATTGATATGGTTGGTTAAAAGGTCGATAAGGCCTGAAATGCTATGCTTGATTCCTTTTGAGGGATACAAGATTATTCATAAAACTTTGTAGTAATAGTTTTACCTCATGCAGTTCATTAGGGGTAATAATAGATGTAGTTAAAAGGATAACTATAATAGGGATAGGCACTAACAAGGGTGGTGTAGTAGGTTGACTAGGTGGTGGCTCAAGAAAGAGTAGTATTGGAGGTTTAAGAGCAATATTTCTAGTCTAAATTAAATAATTATTATATCTAACAATGATATTATATGCATCAAAATAACACATTTCCACCCATAGATTGAACCATCATAACTATATCACTGTTAAGAATTTTCAAGTAGTATAAAATTGTAGTATTATGAGAGGGCTTACACAAGGGTGGGATCCTATTCTAGACTCTTTGAAATATAAAATTCAAGTGCACCATCAACTTATGTGGGGATATTTTTATAGTATTAAGTTAATCTATCAGAGATAAATGGTCACTTTTATCTTCAAATTACTTCAATAGTTGTTCTCTTAGCTCATCCCAACTATGAATAGTATTGGGTGTCAGGGATATGTACCATTAGAGGGATTTTTATTTTAGATAAAAAACAAATAGCTTGATTAATACATTATCTTTAGTGATATTATGAACAAAAAAAATATTATAAATATATTTTATGTGATCTACAAGGGTATATGCATTCTCACCAGTAAAATAGGATAGTCTTTAAGTGCTAAAACATGAATATCATCATATTAAGCTAGAGCTAGAGGGGTACCTCCATTAAATGGGAAAAAGGGTTGATTTATTTATTAATCCATGAATGATATGTGGAATAATCTTCCTCTATGTGTAGTGAATCAAAAAAATAAAGGTGTGTATTGAGCTCTAAGAGAAGGTCATCTTGTGTCTCTTACCCTTCTGACAGGAGATAACGATACTCTAATTCCCCTTCTTCTAAAAACTATAGGTAACTCAATGAAATGAAAACTAGTACCCATTGAAGATGATATCATCTATCTTGGAATGTAGATCGAAGGTTAGTCTTACAAACCAGGAATGGTTAGAGTCATCAAGTGCTCTACTGAGTGTCTTCAACACTTGAATCATTGAGAGTATCACCAATCTCTTAGCCACTTTTAAACTTGTGTCCCATCGAGCATGCCAAAAATTATTATCACTTTAAATGTACACCCATGGTTACAAAAGGATCTCACACACTAGAGAGATATTATATATCTTTCCACAATAATGGGATCATCCCCTAAGGTGTAGGACTCTTATGCTCTTTAGGATGAACCTCTAGATTAGGATGGCTTCCTTTTATTCTAGATGCACCTAGTTTAGGATCTATACATATACCTATAAAGAGTATAATTAAATATATAGATAGTTATAAATCTAAAATTGATAAGGGGAAAAGGGAGGGAGAAGCTAAGAGGTTGTTGGAAAGTAAAAAGTGATACACCAAGAATAGAATGATCACCTCTAATGCCTTGATGAACACACTATAAATTGACAAGAATGAGACATTATCACACAAAATCCACCATTGATATTCCAAATGCATAAGTATTTACTAGTAAGGCATGAGAATGCATCACAACATTGAAAGGGATGAATATTATCCATATTCAAATCCTATATAGTCCCAAGTGTGCATAAAATATGACCTACAAATGAGTTCCTAGTTTTGCACTGAAGTATTAGGAATGTATAGCAATGAAAGGGTTGAAATTACACATAGAAAAAGATAAAAAAATAAAAATCATATATAGGATGAAATAATAATGAAGAGAGGTGAACTCAACTTTCATTAAAATTTAAGGTTCATCCAACATAATGCTCTTAGAGGTAAAATTTCAGCAATGTAACAGTGCCTAGAAAAAGTTGAGCCTTTTACAACATAAGAACTAGGATTTTATAGGAAATAAAGATCTCATAGTTTATTAATTTAAATATAACCCAATATCAAGGTAGTCTCAAAATTTTATACAAATGTGGATAAACAATTGGGATATTTTTCAGAAGATATTATGTGCCCATGTTCTGACAACCTAATAGTCATTCTGGCATTTAATTTTATTCTGATTTAGTTCATTTAATATCTAATCAAGCTAAAATGTTATTCACATATATGTCAGTCACCTAATAATCCACTTGGGCCATTATGTTGATGTGTGGCCACATAGGCACATATTTGGGTTATGCCTCATAATCCTACATAGGCAATTGAGTTGTCATGTTCCCATATTTATAAATTCTTGCACACAATTGCACATTAAAGGTTGCACAAAAATTTGACTATGAAATGTGGTTGTGCACTTATAGAGTGAGTTGAGGGTTTATTTTTGATAATGCACAAGGCCTAATCTCCTCCTACACTAAGTCAATTATAATTGTCTTCATGGTCTATGCCCTATTTAGAACCTGTATTGGTCTATGAAGAGAATGTTACATAGTTTTAGATTGCAATCTATGTTTTATAAGCTCACAAATGGGAAATTTATTGTTTGGCTCAAGAATTCATAATTTTAATGGTAAGAATGTCTTTGAATAAGATCATGAAAGAATATAATATATCTTAAGCAAACCCTTCATGATCTAGAATTGCTCTTGTGCACTTCTCTCTTTTACTACTCAAAGATAGGGAGGCTTATGAACTTTGAATTGCACATCATGCTGGTGAAATGAAAGATATTTTCATGGGATGTGAATTAAGGACTCCTTATGTGTGTAGATTAATACTTAGTTTATGAGTGGACCCAATCCAATTATTGAGTGAGGGTGCAGATAGGAAGTGTTTGCACATAGACCCATTTTTGGGAATGTAATCACTATGTAAGAGTATGACTATTTATGCAGTCCCTTTGAGTTCAACACTTGCTGAAGAGGTGACTTGGAAAGTTAACAATAATGACCTCACCTTCCTAGTCAATGGATAGTTTTTAAATTACAATTCTGTGACTCCTCTAATTGGAGATGCATCAAGATGATTGTAAATGGAGATTTATAGTAGGATTATATTATATTTATCACTTTCTAGATTAGGTTTACTAACTTTTAGAATTAATTTTCTTATTTTATATATTTTAATCATATTATACTAGTCATTATGATTTTTAGGTTAGTTTTCTAAAGTATAGAATAAACTGACCATTTTCCTATACTGAAGTCTAAAGAGACATGCCAAAAATAAGGGGATAATATATAATGGAGCATGATTGGTATTCACAAGGATTTATTATTATGAACTAGGAATTTATCTTAAGAGAGGGGGTTAGATCAAGTGTTAATTAAAAATGAAGTAAAAATGAAAATAACACACTAACAAGCATGGCATGTCTAGGCCTAGCCACTAGAGAGAGCTTAGTAACAAACATACATATGAAAGAAACCTTCCTTCACCTTCCTTAGAGATTCCAAATAGTTCTTCGAGTGGCTTGTTTGGTTTGTGAGTCAAAGATTCTTCATCAATGGAGTTGTTTGGCTCCTCTCCTTGGTACCTTTATCTTATGATGGCTTTGGATTGGTTAAATAATTAAACATAATAACACTAATTGTATGAGGCTTTATAATCATTTGTGCATGGTAACTTTACACTATCCAAGCTTAAAATTATGGTTGTGAGGTCTTGTATTTATAAATTTTTGAAAATGATTAGAATGAAACTAGACCATCCATCTCAAGATGAAGATGTGTGGCTAAGAATATATTTAATTTTGGAGGCTAAAATCAATAAATGCCCTCATAAATATTTGGGATAAAGAGGCATTAAATAGGTATGGGAGGGCTTAATTAGATATTTGTTGCAATTATGGATTGTGGATGCCACCCCATAAATGACCTCGCCAATGATGTATATATTAGAAACCAATTTCCATTAATTAAATATTCAAAAAGTTCCATGTAAAATTAACTTAAGCTCTTAATTCAAATTAATTGGCCTTAAACATGATTTATCAATTTTGGTGCAAATTTTGGCAATTATTAGATCGAAATTTGACTGGATTAGAATTAAAAGGTGCTACGCCCCTAACCTATCACATGTATTAGGATAGGAATAGATGACTTTTGGATTTATTATTCCTATTTGGTGCTATATCATATTTATTTATGCATTCATTTGGTTAGTAGGTCGGCCTATAGAGTAACCATGGCCTAGATAGACTATATATAGGAGGTAGTGAGTAATTATTTATCATCATATTGTGAATTTTGCTCTTATTGAAGCTTGTGGAGGTTGTCCCCTCAAAGTGGCTTGTTTATTATCATATATTCTAATATATTTCAGTCATATTTATATCTATTTCTACCATTCTACTTTATTGTTGAATTAATTTCATTACAAGTGGTATTAGAGCTGCGATTTGGGCAATCTTATGGGTGAAACCCTAATTTTTTAAATTTGGATATATCTATAAAAAGGTTGTGAATTTCTATAAAATTTTTGTAATAGAGGTGAAAAATAATTAAATTAATCTTCCATTAAAATTTTAGATCATTTGGATCTTTTTTACAAAAGTTATCTCTATTCTAAAGTTTTTCATAAAATTACTCTATAGTGTGCAATTCAAAGAATTTTTTTGATTTATTTACATTTTTGGAAGTATTAGAAAAATTTGACTAGGGTATGTTCTTTGTATTTTTTTATTTGAGGCTGACATAAGTCCAAAATCACTTTGTCAATGTTGGGTCAAAAGTGCCAATCAAGTTCGACATCATAAAACCCTTTTATGGCAGGTCCACAAACTCGAGGCCAAGAGAAGGGTGCTAAAACTCTAGGTAAAACTCATAAAAAGGAAGAGATGTAGTCATAAGGGGGATGTAATAGATCCTTTGTACCAGGGTTCTCTAACATAGATCACAAAGTGAGCCAACTCGACTATAGTGTGCAAGGCATTCAAAGTGATGTGCAAGGCATACAATTTAATATGAAATCCATACAAGATAGTTTGGTAGATATCATAATGAATTTGAAAAATAATAAGTAAAATCATCTAACCATCACTATTACACAACCCCACCAGGGTGGTTCTCCCAACTAGTCTACTTCAAATCCAACTACATGGCCACAGAGGAACCTATTACCGAAGGTGGATATGCACAAATTTGATGGAAAAGATCCACTCAATTGGATCAACCAAATGGAGATTTTTTTTGATCTACATCAGATCCCAAGTGGATATAAGGTTACCATGGCATCCTTGTATCTTGAACCTAATCAATTCATTTGGTATCAATGGTTGTGTGCTCAAAAGAAAAAGATGACTCTCAGTGTCACCTAGTCAGTTTTTATAGAGGAACTACAATTACACTATGGAAATAGTGTGATAGAGAATTAATTTAGTCAAATGGCAAAATTGTGATAGACTGGCTTTTTCAAGGATTATATTCATCATTTTTACAACCTATCCTTACATGTGGAGATAGTTTTTGAGGAGAACTTGAATGATCTATTTTTGGGTGGACTTAAAGACCACCTTCAACATGAGGTACACATGTTTAATCCACTTAAGATTTCTAATTCTATTATCATGGCATGTAGAGCTGATGAAAAATTCATAGCCAACAAGAAGCAGCCATTCACTCACTTCAAAGATCATAGCATATCGACACCAAAATTTCCTCCACCTACTAGATTGACCCCTCAGAAAATTGAAGAGAAGCGTGCAAAAGGATTATGTTTTGGTTGTGATAGCAAGTGGAGAAAAAGACATAGATGTGCTGAGAAGAAGTTATTCTACATTGAGGTATCTAATGAAGATGAAGAAGAAGATGATACCTCTAATGATGATGAGGATAATATAGAGGAGGACTTGAAGATTCCCAACCTATAATATCTTGTCATGCACTTGCAGGTATTAGCACTCCACAAACTCTTAAGGTGGTGGGTTTCCTCAAGAAATAAAAGTTGACAGTGTTGATTGATTCAGGGAGCACACATAACTTCATCAACCATAAGTTGGCCACTTGGTTGAATTGTTTCATCTACCCAGGACTAGAATTTTAGGTCATGATTGCAGATGGTGGCATAATTAATTGTTTAGGCAAATTCCATAGTATTAAGCTTGCTATGGGTGAGTAAAATATTGATTCTCCTATGTTTTATATTCCCATGGGTAACACAAACATTGTTTTGGGAGTCCAATGGCTCACAACTGTGGGTACCATTGAGATGAACTTCCAAGAACTATTCATGCACTTTCATTCTAAAGGTAGGAAAATTGAACTACATGGATTACAGGCAAAATCTCCAAAATTGATTAGTTCACATCAGATGACCAAGATGTTAAAAAAGGGGGTAGAGGGAATTATTACATGATTTTTTTCCATAGAAGTTCAACCCACACAAGTATCTACACATCCTAATCTACATATGATTCTTGATGACCACCCATCTATTTTTGGGGCCATGCCAAAAGGACTACCGCCAAAAAGATAAAATGATCATGCCATTCAACTACTTCTAGGGATTTAAGCACCAAATATCAGACCATATAGATATCCGTATGCACAAAAAAGTGAAATTTAAAAAATGGTCTATGAGATGTTGGAGGCAGGGATCATCTAACACAACCAAAGTGCATATTCATCACCAATGGTCATGGTGTGAAAGAAGGATGACACATGGAGGATGTGCCCAGATTATAGGGAACTCAACAAGTACACCATCAAATATACGTTTCCTATTCTAGTCATTGATGATTTACTTGATAAGTTGTATAATGCTAATTATTTCACAAAATTGGATCTTCGCTCAGGGTACCATCAAATTAGAATCATGGATGAAGATGTTCATAAAACTACTTTTAGAACACATGAGGGTCATTATGAGTTTTCGGTAATGCCTTTTGATCTTATAAATGCACCATCTAATTTTAAAAGCTTGATGAACACTATTTTTTGGCCTTTTTTAAGAAATTTTTTGTTGGTTTTCTTTGATGACATATTGATTTATAGTCAGACATGGGAAGCACATCTGCAATATGTGAAACATGTGTTGATAGTTTTGGAGAAGCATCAAATTTATGTGAAGCCATCCAAATGTGCTTTTGGAGTACAAGAAGTAGAGTACCTAGGTCACATTGTTTCCCATGAAGGTGTTAAAGTTGATCCCTAAAAGATCAAGGCTATGATGGAATGGCCTATTCCAAAAACTCTCAAAAACCTCTAAGGGTTCTTAGGACTAACAGGTTACTACTGAAGATTTGTGAAAGGTTATGGTAGCATAGCAACTCCACTCACTACATTGATAAAGAAGGATGCCTTCCATTAGAATGATGCTACCACCAAAGAATTTGAGAAACTAAAAGTAGCTATGTGTACCACTCCAATTTTGGCTACTCAAGACTTCTCAAAAACATTCATTGTTGAATGTGATGCTTCTAGATCTGGGTTAGGAGTGGTAATAATGTAGGAAGGAAGACCTATTTTATTTGAGAGTGGTAAATTCAAAGGTAATAATATACAAAAACCTATCTATGAAAAATAAATGATGGATATTCTTCATGCAATTAAATAATGGAGGCCCTATTTGATGGGTGGACACTTTAAGGTGAAAATGGATCATGATAGTCTCAAATACTTTTTGGAGCAAAGATTATCATTTGAGGAACAACAAAAGTGGGTAACCAAAATGTTGGGTTTTGATTTTGAAATCACCTACAAGAAGGGTAAAGATAATGTAGTAGTAGATGTACTATCTAGATGGGATACATCTATAGAAGAATTACTTTGTGCAATGTCCATGTTGAAAGCAGATTGGGTGGATGAAGCTAGGTTAGAATAGGAGCAAGCCAAGGATACCCAGGTTCTAATTCAGAATCTCTAGCAAGGTACTTTATCCTTTAAAAAATTTTAATGGAAAAGTAATGTCTTCTAGTATAAGGGTAGGTTATACTTGTGGAAAAATTTAGAGCTTAAGCATAAGATTCTTGTAGAGTTGCATGCATCTCTAATTGGGGGACACTCAGGGTTCTTGAAAACTTATCACTGAATTAAGAAAGATTTATTTTGGGAAGGACTCAAGGGAGATGTACAAAATTTTGTGGTAGAATGCTTGATATGCCAATATAATAAAGGTGAGACAGTTAAGATCCCAGGTCTTTTACAACCATTAGCAATTCCTAGTCAAAGGTGGGAGGAGGTTTCCATGGATTTCATCACAGGGTTGCCTTGTTCTAAAGGTAAGAATGTTATCTTGGTCATGTGGATAGGCTTATAAAATATGCCCATTTTTGTGCTCTCTCACATCCATTTTCATCAAGTATAATATCAACAATTTTTCTGGAAGCAGTTCTAAAATTACATGGAACCCCAAAAATAATTGTAAGTGATCATGATCCTATTTTCACTAGTAATTTTTGGATTGAACTATTTTCCTATTTGGGTACTCAACTAGCTCATAGATCATCTTACCACCCCCAATTTGATGGACAAACATAATTTTTTAACAAATGTTTAGAGGGGTATATTCATTGTTTTTTATCAAATAAACAAGAACATTGGGTTAAATGGCTACCACTTGTAGAATGGTGGTATAACATATCTTTCCATACCTCTTCTAAAATGTCTCCATTTCTAGCACTATATGGTTACCATCTACCTTCAATCACAAACCAAGGTTTGAGATGTGGGGGAGCACATTCAACATCAATAAGAGGGTTTGGCTAGTTTGAGAGAGAATTTGGCCTTGGCATAAAATAGGATGAAGCAAAAAGTAGATCAACACTGAAGTGAGTGAAATTTTGAGGTGGGTGATTGGGTATTTGTACATTTACAACCTTATAATTAGATGTCCTTAAAGTAATATAAAAAGGACAAAAGAATTGCTCCTAAGTATTATGGCCCTTATCAGATTCTACAGAAAATTAGAAGTGTGGCTTATAAGCTCGAGTTACCTCATTTATCTCACATACACCTAGTATTTCATGTTTCCTATTTGAAGAAGGTCATTGGATAGAAAGTTTTAGCCCAGATAGAGCTTCCTAAAATAGATGAAGAAGGATGAGTCATTTTGGAACCAGTTAAGATCCTCCAAACACATACTAAGAGGTTGAGAACTAGAGAGATTAGGGAATATCTGATCAAGTGGAAGAACCTGAGCAGTGAAGATGCAACTTGGGAAGGTGAATATTTTCTACAAAAACATCCAGAGTTGTTCAAAATTGAGGAAAACATTGGTTTAAAGGGGAAGGGTATGCTACACCCCTAACCTATCGCATGTATTAGGATAGGATTAGCTGACTTGTGGCTTTCTTATTCCTATTTGGTGCTATATTACATTTCTCTATGCATTCATTTGGTTAATAGGTTAGCTCATGGAGTAACCATGGCCTAGATAGACTATATATAAGAGGTAGTGAGTAATTATTTATCATTATATTGTGAATTATGCTCTTATTGAAGCTTATGGAGGTTTCCCCCTCGAAGTGGCTTGTTTATTATCATATATTCTGATATATTTCAGTCATATTTGTATCTATTTCTACCATTATACTTTATTGTTAAAGTAATTTCATTAAAAAAGGTGATGTTAGATTCATTAGAACCATTATACCATTTATGATGTTTTCAACACAAAATAATAAGGGCATGTGTCTCGTGCAAGAAATTTGGTAGAAAGAGCAATCTACAGCACCCAAGTATGAAATCATCATTTTAACTATAAATGATCTGATCAAAGTTAGTTGTCTCATAAAATTAATTTCCCCATTTAGGGAGACATTGGACAAAATAGGCACTTATATATGACATTTTGACATCATTTAGTGTGTTTTAATATTTTTAGCCCAAATTATGCATTTTGATAAAAATTGGTCAAAACCCTAGTTAGAGGTTATTAGTGGCCACTTTTAGGTGTCTATAGTTTCCCCATATTTAGGAAGGAATTTCAATATATAATAATAGTAACATATTATCAAATAATTAAAAAGGTCTTGCATGCCTACAACTTCAATGGTAATGGATGAACTATATGATACCCCTTCGAGGGAATAGTTGGCAAAAGTAGGTTAGCAAATGTTCCCTCGAAAGAAAGAAGAAAAATGAGGGGACCAAACATATGAATATGATGGGGTGAGAACATAATGAGTTTGAAAAAGTAGTCAAAATCACTTAGAATGCAAGTGGGATGGTGTATAATGGTTTGCCCAAAGGCAGTTATAAGCATTATACCCTGATAGTGGCAATGTGGTATGATAACAAGATGAGTTTCCCAAAGGTGGTTATAATCATTGAGAAGATGGAGATACCCTAGTTAGGATAGAAAAATAAGCTAATAACATGCCCTTGTTAATTATAAGAAAGTAAATTGGTGATAACATAATGATTTTCCTGAAGGCAGTTAGAATCATTGAGAAATGTAGGTGGGATGGTGTATAATGATTTGAACATAGGTGATTATAATCATTGGACCCAAATTATGGATAACATGATTGATTGGATGATGATGATGATAACTTGACATAGAGGGTAATGATGAATTGGAATGACTTTCTAGTAGGGAGATGCTCATCTGAACTAACAAATGTTGAAATTCTTTCAGGGTTAATTACTCTATTTTGGATATGATTGGGAAGTTGTTAATGCTAGTGCTAAGGAGATGTTGATGATACTAGTGTTGAGTATACTTATTAAGGATAATTTTTTTGTATCACTGTATGATAGGTATCATGATAGAATACCATGAGGACTAGGCCAAAAGATGCATAAGACTTGAATCCTGGGATCTAATATTTAAGGGAAAATAATGCACTAATGACAAAAACCATGGTGGCATGTAGATAGATGAATATGGATGGATTAAAATATAAATGTGTAAGGAATCACCTAGTGAATGTACATAAACTAAATCAAGGTAACAGTGTCAAAAGCAAACAAACAGGCACACAAATAGCAAACAAAGAATAATTAGTCTTAATATTAGTCTAAACAACATGATGAACATTGACCATAGTAAATTGGATTAAAATTAACAAACAAATAAGATGGGGGGAAAATAGAAGAAAAGGAAGGGGGTGGCTGAGCTCTCTCCATATGCACTAGGCAAGTGGACATTGCCTATATATTCCTATGGACATAATATATAACAAAAAATTTAGGTCAAATGTAGTTCTCCTAGGAAATGGGAAAAAAATGATAATTTATGAAAAAATGATGGATGTGATAGAATAATAGGAACAGTCTTAAAAAATGGCAAGTGCGTGGGAAAAAAGGCCAAAAAGGATAGGAAAAATAAGTGACAAGTAATTTGTGTGTGACTTAGTAAGGGTTCTCAGAATCCTTAAGGTAAAGAAGTGGTCAATGTTTTTAGGTTTTTTAATGATTTTACAATTTTTTTTGTAATTTTTGAGTATCTTAACTCAATTGATAATGATGAGATGCTAAACAGTCTAAGCTCACAAAATGGTGTGAACATTGCTTAAGATGCTCACAAAATGTTCAGAGCATGGCTTAGGTTACTCATAAAATGGTGAGAGTGTGGTTAAAGTTTCTCATAAAATGGTGATAGCATGGTTGAGGTTGATCATGAAATGATGAGAACATGACTGAGGTTGTTTAAAAAATAGCGAGTGTGGATGAGGGTGACTGAACTAACCTCAACAAGTATCGAGTGATACCTACATAGTCTTAGGATAGGACCTCAAATCACTATAATTCCACCTTATAGTGAAGGAATCTTAATAGTGTACCAAATAATTTAAACAAAATAGGAAAAATTGGTATAAAGGAATAATATAGTATAGGAATGGTTAGTTGGTATGTCAAGGCATGATAAATGAATGTTTCCCCTAATTTACCCATAGGCGGTTATAACTAAGATAAAACAACATAGGTCAATGATACTAATTTACCCATAGGTGGTTATAATTAGTAACAAGACTAGTGGGACACTGATTTGCCCATAGGAAATTATAATCAGACACACTTGGTATAGAAAATTGAATAAGAAATGAAGGATACAATTTCCAAACTAATATCTTACTATTCCAAATTACTGCCTCTATCTGGAATGTGTGAAATAATGGTTGAAACTGAATCTAAATCCTCTTGTTGTAAATAAAAATGAAACCAAATGGAATGGAACCATGGTTATAAGGCTGAGTAGGGAAGGAGAAATCAACTTAGTTAATGGGTAAGGTATGGTAGAATGAATATGTGATAGGAAAAAGTGATAGGTTGGTAGGATGGTAAAATGGTATAGTACAAAGAAGAAGATTGATAAAATGATATAACTTGAAATGGTCCTTATAGATAATACACCAAGTCACTTAAGCATAGTACCACTTGAGGTGGATAATGTTCATCGGCTCATCAATTTCATTTTCATCTAGTGTGGCAAGCATGTATACTCCTATTCCTTAGTTTTCCATAATGATGAAAGGACCAACCTAGTTGGGTTTGAAATTTCCTTTATGATTATTTTTTATTATGGTATTCTTTTTGTTCTCTTTAAAGACAAGATCACCAAGTTCAAATTATCCATGTTTAACATGATGATTGTAGTGGCCTCGAAGTTGATTCTAATAGGCTTGAATATTGTTTACCACATCCATGTGTTTCTCATCAAGTAACTCTAACTTCTATAGGTGAGCTACTCTATAGTCATTAGCATCCAAAACATGCTTGAAATAGATGCATAGATAAGGTAATTCAACCTTAATGGGAAGGATGGCTTGTATACCATAAATAAGTGAGTATTGAGTGGCTCATGTGGGTGTATAGTGATTGGTATATATGCCTAGAGGGCATAAAATATCTGAAGGTGTCAGTCACGATCTACATCATTGATAATATTTTTAAGAATACTGATAATAGTTTTGTTTGATGCTTAAGCCTAACCATTACCTTGAGGGTAATATGCCATATAAAAGTGTTGTGTGATGTTGTATTCAGCATATAGATTTTTGACATCCATGTTTTTGAATGAGCCTCTATTATCAGATATAATGTCAAAAGGGATATCGTAGTGGCAAATGAGATGGTTAAAAATGAACTTAGAAATTTGCTTTCTAGTCATGTATATCTTCAACCCACTTAGTGAAATATTAGGTGGCTATAAGGATATGTTTATGGTTTTTAGATGAGGTGGGATTGATATTCCCAATGGGGTCAAGGCCCCATGTAACAAATAGCCATGGGGTCAACATTGGTTTTAGAGTCTTAGCTAGGACATGAATCAGATTAGTATGCCATTGACACTTGTCACACTTCTTTACATATGTAGTTGCATCTACATCCATTATGGTCTAATAATAACTAGTATGCAAGTGATTTTTGTATAGGACTTCCTTACTAGTGTGGGCTCCACATACTCCTTCATGATCTTCTCATAACATGAGTGTAGATTTTGCCAAATTTAAACAATGAAATAGAGTTCCATCAAAACTATGATAGTAAAGGGTTGATCTAAGTAAGGTATAATGAGTGGTTTAGTGGATGAAGGCTTTGGATTTATTTTAGGATAGGTCAGGTGGTATAATTTGGTCATGAAGGTAATTTTAAAGGTCTTAGTACTAGATAGAGCTAAGACCAATAATATCATAAATCATCATAGTAGTTGAAGGTTCATAAGCTGGTGCTAAAAAATTATCAATGAGGAATTGACACTCTTTAGCCATGTCTATTTTGCAAATTAGAGATCTAATAGTAGTCATATCATTTGAAATTCTATTACTTTCCCTTGGTATATGATCAAAATGAATGTCAATAATATTATGCTTAAGAGTGTCGACAATAGTCTTATATCACACCAACTTATCATCTTTGGTCTAAAAGTGGTTTGTAACCTAATTGATGATTAACTAAGAATCCCCATAAACCCTGAGATGAAATATGTTCCATTGTACCATTTGTTGAATTCTTACAACAAGTGCTTCATATTCAACCATGTTGTTGGTATAAGAAAAGTTGATCCTAAATGATTTAGGGATTAGATCCCTTTATGGTGTAATAAATTAAAGGCATACCCCTAATCCATGTGCTATGAATGATCCATAAAAATACAAATTTTAGTGATAATCATAAAGAGGTGTGTCAATGATGGTCATTATGGATACATCAGGAAATTGGAATGTGAGTCGCTTTATATCAGCAAGGGGTGCTTCAACAAGTTGATCTACAAGAACTTGCCCCTTAATGGATTTTTGGTTGACATACTTGATCTCAAATTCATTGAGAAGTATGATCCATTTGGCTATATGGACTTGTAAAGCTATTTTAGATAGTAGATACTTGAGTGGATCTACTTTTTAAATAATAATGGTCTTATTATTTAACATGTAATGATACAATTTTTGAGCTGCAAAGACCATGGCTAAATAGGCTTTTTATATGGGTGTATAATTATGTTCATATGTGACCAATGTAAAAATTAATTAGTTCATGGCATTATCTTTTACATTATCATTGTGCTCAGTCAAAATTACCCCCAATACATTTTTAATAGTAGATAGATACAACAAGAATGGATATCCTAGCATAGGAGGCAACAAAACAGGTGGATTCAATAGATAGTATTTTAACTATTGAAAAGCTGTCTAGAAAAAATCATCCTAGTGAAATATGACTCCCTTCTTTAGAATATATGTAAAAGGATGAAATTTTTCAGCCAACTATGATATGAAGCATTGGATAGATTAGATATTGCCCTATAAATTATGGAGGTGCTTCACATTAGTTGGTGGTGGCATCTCTGTTATAGCTTAGACTTTGGATGGATCAACTTAAATGCCTTAATGAGACATAATTAAGCAAATAAATTTTCTTGAATTAACTCCAAAAGAACATTTCTTAAGATTTAATGTGACTTTATATTCATGAAGTGTTTCAAATATTTTGCATAGCACTGCTAGATTATTGGCCCTAGTCTTTAATTTTCTAAGAATGTCATCAACATAGTATTCAATAATATCATGCATCATATCATGAAATATGACATTCATGGATCTTTGGTATGTGGCCCATACATTCATAAGACCAAACAACATAACCTGATAATAGAATGCTCCCCATGGAGTGGTGAATGTTGTTTTATGTTGGTTTCTAGTTTTATCCTAATTTGGTTGTACCTTGAAAATCCATACATTAATGAAAGCATTCCATAACCCATTATGGAGTCAATGATAATGTCAATGTTTGGCAATGTAAAATCTTCCTTACAGAAAGATTTGTTTATATAATGAAAATCAGTACAGATTTTATTTTCATTTAGTTTTTCGCTCATTGGCACAACATTAGAGATCCACTCTAAATAGTTGATCGATCGAATACATCCTAATTCCAAGAGCTTCTACAAATATTTCTTTACTAATATATAAATGTGAGGATGTATGTTATGCAAATTTTATTTCACTAGTTTGGCATCAAGATTTACCACAAGGTAGTGTAGAACCAAAGCAAGGTCCAAACCTAACATGCCAGAATATGCCCATGAAAATATGTCAATAAATTCCCTCAAAAGGGTTGTAATGGCTTCACGTTCCTTCTCAGTAAGGGGTGCACCTATCTTGATGTACTTTGGGTCATTTGAGGACCTGATGTTCACCTCTATTGTGTCCTCCACTAGAATGATCAAACCATTTTCAAAAATAGTGGGTAATGATTTGAACTGATTGGCTGCATTAGATTCCTTTGTTAGGACTGGTTCTTCGAGTTCCCCTAAGCATGATGAATCCAAGTCCCCCAATGGGAGGTTTGGCCATGTAACAAAAACTATTGTAAAATATTGAATGATCCAATTAAAAGATTGTTGTTCTTCAAAACTAAACCTAGACTCATAAATAAGTTCATCCTTGGTGGTCTCTTGAGTTATGCTTGAAGAAGGTTAAACACCCTTGTCCAATTCTACTTGAAATAGGTTTTCATCACCAAACTAACCTTTTTATTTACTTTTCCCCTATTCATAAAGTGCCTCAAAGAGGTTTTCACTTTGGGACCTCAATGTTTTATTTATTTACTTTTGGATAAGGGTGTTAACTTGTTCTCCAAAATAGGCTTCAAGATCCAACTTGATTGAGAACCTTGATTTATGGTCTCCCAATAAAACATTATCTCTAAGGCATAGAAAATCATAGAAATCCTCATTGTTTTGAAACTCATCAATCAACACATTAAATTCTTATTGGTCCCAATCCATCAATTAGGGATAATAAAATCATAGTGGGTTGTGATGTGTGACATGCCCAGTGGCACACCAGATGGGACTGAACCCTACTAATTTGCTTGAATTGCACCTAAAATCATACTGCTAACCACTTTCATGCAAAATCTTATAGTTTGAGAGTAAAGAGAGTGAAAAAATTGCTCAAAAAGATATTTCCCAAAAATCATGATTTTGTCATTGCTAACTTGTGATTTTATGCTCTGGACCATAAACTTGCAACTGATATAGTCATGGTTTTGTCTTATAATAGTAATATTGCATTTAACTAGGTTTCTAGACTAACTGGTTCTTTGTCTACAAGTCAAGTTGTGATATTACAATACCATGACTTGACAATCATGATATTGTAATACCATGATTTTGTAAGTTGTGGTATCATCATTTACAGTCATGATATTACAATACCACAACTATAATATTGAAACTATAAAACCATAACTTGAGAAATCATGTTTTTGCACTATGAATTATGTTATTACACTGTGGAGTTGCATTTTTGTGGTATGCATATGTGAGAGATAATAAGCCATATTTTAGAGCTTTTTTGGGGTCATCTAGACTCCATTTTTGATGATTTTTTTTAAAACCAAATGTTTTCTCCTAAGTTTTCAAAATATGTTATCAGTTTATCTTCAAGTTGCATATATTTTTCACAAAATATTAAAATAAGAGTTTAAACTTTTTTAGTGTTTCTAATCATAGTTTCTTGGTTTCATTGAATTGTGTTTTCTCTGTCTAATCCTTGACTTGCAAGTTTTATTGAGATTTTGGATAACCATTATCTAACCTAATGCATTTACTTTCTTGAGGTTTTGCCTTTGGGTCAATAGGTCATCCAAACCCAAGAACATACTTTTCAAATTTACTTGTCTCATTCACTAAAGAACTTCAAAGCTAAATAATATTCTGACCATTTTCTTGAAAGACCTACTTGAAAAGTTCCAAATCATCCTTAATTAATTATTTTTAAACCTCATTTGGATGCTTAAAAAGAATTAATAATCTTCCATTTGATGCTAAAATAATTTTTTAGGGTGTTTATTTGAATAGTTTTGTTGTTATTCTTTCAAAGTTTTACAACTTAAGGTTAAGGGGGCAAAGAACACCACCAAATATTTCATTTTAGTACTTTAAAATTAAACTCACTTCCAAAATTTTGTTTTATTCAAGTTATTCATTATTTTCTTTGTTATATTTTTTTGTGCAAAAAAGAATTTGTAGGTGTATGCTCTCCCCCCATCCCTTATAGGGAACTTGTTGGATTAAAAGCACCATATTTATTAAAAATGTGCCTTAATACAAAGGAATAAAAAAGATGTTGTAAAGGCTCTCCCTAATACCTACATGACTTGGGTGATCTAGAAATAACCATAAAGATCTTTTACTTAGTTTTTATTTTATGCATCTTGGATTGTGAGGGGGACTTCATCACCTCCCATAACTTTTATAGGGAAACTTTGACCTGGGACTTCATCTCCTAGCATCATCTTCAACCCCTATCCATGGGAGGGTATATAAATTAGGATCCCCTCTTTAAGATGGTGGTTTGAATGGTTAAACCATCTCCATTAGTATAGGCTAAGCTCAAGATGTTTAAGCATGTTGGACATCATACTACATAGAGCAAGTAATGGATGTAGTGGTTATAGAAAGGGCAAGACTTTTTTACAAGAAGCCATATGACATGGACCCAAATGATGTGTTGATTCTCTTATTTTTTGATGTGAAAGTTGGTGGACATGAGATCCATTTAGACCATTAAAAACCATTTATTTTTAGTCAACCCCACTTTGCCACACCTTTGATAATATTTAGAAAATTTTTCTTAGTTGTATTTGGCCATTTATCTTTTTCTTAGAAAATGTGTTTGTTTAGATCCACATCCAAACCAATTTGTATATATGACACTTTATTATTTAAAGAGGCATTATGCTGGTCATTTTGAATGACACTTGTGCCATTATGTGAACTAAGAATTTAACTTAAGAGAGGGGGTTAGATCAATTGTTAGTTCAAAATGAAATCAAAATAAAAATAACACACTAACAAGCATGACATATCTAGGCCTAGACACTAGCAAGATCTTAGTAATAAACATACATATTAAAGAAACAACTAAAACATTAAATAAACCTTTCTTCACCCTCTTTGGAGGTACCAAATGGTTTGTAGAGTGGCTTGGTTAGCTTGTGCATCAAAGAGTCTTCATCAATGGAGTTGTTTGGCTTATTCTCTCCTTGGCACCTTTGGATTATAATGGATTTGGTTTGGTTCAATAATTTGGCATAATAACACTAATTCTATGAGGCTTTGGAATCATTTGTGCATGGTAACCTTATACTATCCAATCTTAAAATTATGGTTGTGAGGCCTTGTATTTATAGATTTCTACAAATGATCAGAATTAACCTAGACCATCCATATTAAGATGAAGATGTGTGGCTAAGAATCCATTCAATATTGGAGGTTAAAATCAATAAATTCCCTCATAAATATTTAGGATAGAGAGACATTAAATAGGCATGAGAGGGCTTAATCAAATATTTGTTATAATTATATCTTGTGAATGTCACTCCATAAATGACCTCACCTGATGATGTAGATATTAGAAACTAATTTAAATTAATGAAACATTCAAAATGTTCCATGAAAAATTAACTTAAGCTCTTGATTCAAATTAATTATCTTTAAACATGATTTATCAATTTTAGTGAAAATCTTGGCAATTGATGCACAAATTAATAAAAATGATCAAAATTTCATATTATTGGATCAAAATTTAGCTAGATTAGAATTAGAAGGTAATGTTAGATAATTTGAACCATTAACCCATTTAGGATGTTGCTAACACAAAACAACAAGGGCATGTGTCTCATGTAAGAAATTTGGTATAAAAGAGCAATCTAGATCACCCAGATGCAAAATCATCATTTTGACTCAAAATGATCTGATCAAAGTTAGTTGTCTCATAATATACATTGCCCCATTTATGGATACATTGGCCAAAATCAGCACTTAAATATGAAAGGTTCACATCATTTAGTGTGTTTTAGTGTTTTTAGCCCAAATTGTGAATTTTGATATAAATTGGTCAAAAGCCTCATTAAAGGTCATCGGTGGCCACTTTTAGGTGTCTAGAATTCTAATAGTACTAGACTTTCTAAAGTTAAGGTATGTATTATGATTAAATTAGGTAATGCTTGGGATGAATAGGTTTACTAGAATTCTCAAATTTACTCTGATATACTCTGTAAATTTTAGAAAGTCTTTCCATTTCAAAATGTTTATTGCACTATTTCAAACTAAAACTTGGATGAGAGATAGAAAACATAGATCTAGATAACACTAATAATGACGTATTAATAAAATAATTTTTATTAGACATACACCTAGCCAATGGTGGTTCCCAACCCTTCTCTATCTGAGATATAAAAAAATATTATAAACTGATAGATGATGGATGATTCAAGTAATCTCTATTGGGGCTATGGACACGTAGATGGTAGTAGACCAAGGCTTTGAGTGGAATAAAAGGTATCTCTTTCAGGGCTATAGACACCTGGATGGTAGTAGAGTAATGACTAGGATTTATTTACTATTTGGTTACAAAATTAGAATTCAAAATGAAACCTACATTGGTTATTTAACTATGTTAAAACTTTCATAACCAAGCGGAATTGGTTTCACTAGATCACACACAAATCCAAGGAATGGAAAGGGTTAGTATATTTCATGATGAAGTAGGAGTCTATTTCAAAGATTGGTTTACTTACTCTTTCTTTGTTGGAGCTAAAGTTTTGTCATGATGCATTATTAAAATTATGGGTTATCAAAATACTTGGGTGTATTTACACCTGTGAGTCATTATTTTTTGTGCCCTAACATACACACCCCATTTTAAAATTTTCAAATAGGGACCCAATATTAATTGAACATCTTTTTTCAGTTTTATAAATCATAAGTCTATAATATAGAAGTTTGAAAAACATGAATTCAAGGAATTTATCTGATGCTTTAGAAATTAACTTAACTATCATGGTTTCTAGTTGTTTTCTTAATGCAATTTGAAGGTTTCATCTCATTATTTTTAGGGTGCTTTCAAAGATAAAAGGAATCAAATCTATGTCTAATTCATATTATATGATTTATTTTTCACCTTTGGTTTTTTTAAAGTGATTATGTACATGGTCTAATTTATGATTTATATGGCTAACTTTTTATGTTGTTTAGTGGGTTTGTTATCTATGCTATATTTTTTGAACATAGTATCTCACACCTAGGCTTTTCTTAGACCATCCTAGAGTTAAATATTTTCACCTTTCATGATTCCACTCATCTAAATCACCAAAAAAAAAAGGTACAAGTCATCCTGACCTCTTAGAGGTGATGTCAACAAAGCCTTTTATATGGGTGATCCTGAGCAAAAAAATCATATAAAGTTATCCACGTGTCATCATCTCACTTACCTAGTATCCCAATGGTGATGTCCATAGAGCCTTTTGTATAAATGATCCTAGTCAAGTAGATCATTGAGATCTATTTATGCATCATCATCCCACTAAATTTGAGGTGACATCATTGTGGACCCTTGTATGAATACTTTTGGGGAAATGGACCATTGAGATATATCTACTTATCATCATACTACTAACCCATGGTATGAAGAGCAAAGTATAATAGATCACACCTCAGCCATCAATAGAATAACAACATCTAAACACATGTCCTATGAATACATGTAAGTAAACATCAAAGGCACCATTGCTAATTTTGAAAGAGAGGAAAAGATACATTTTTTATATTAAAATGACTAAGAATATTGGAACATGTGGAAGAAGCCACATGGAATTAAAAAGTTGAAAAAGTCTATTTTATGAATTTCAAATGAAAAGACTAGATAGGGAAAATAAATGAAAGCCATTGTATCCATTAATTCACATGAAGTAATGAACTAATACATTAAACCCTCAAATTAGACTTGACTAAATCAATATATTTTGAATTTTCAAATCTATTTAATTAAATTACTTTCAAACATGAGTGCACACTATGAATCCAGATCTCTCTTGCAATGAACATTTTTTTGACTTTTCATAGAGAAAATGACTTCCAAACTAGAGATTCAATGGTAGCCACAACTTGCACTCCATTCAGTCTACATACTTTATTGTATGTTTGACTAAATAGACTAATATAGTATTTGATTTGGTAACCTTTAACCATGAATTTAAACAATCTTCTCCCATTGTGGGATGTGGTCTAGGTAGCCCATCCTTACACTGTGTAAGACTAGTTATCCATTTTCATGCAGAGATACACAGATGACTTGTTAGACATCAAAGTAATGGGCATCCACAATGTTAGAGGTATAATCACTAAGAGGGGATTGGGTGAATCAATGAGCCCAAATAACTAACTTTAATTTCAATCCTTAAAAACACTTAATCAGTTACCACAACCATTCATGAAGCATACACATCATTCATAATAGTGAACAAGAGAGACAATGCAAGATCAATCACATAACACATGACATATTTGGGAAACCCTCTTGGGGGAGAAAACCCACTAGAATCTACAATTGGACTATTTTCCCTTAAAAACAAGAACTAATTTAGACCAATTGTAACTGATCAAAGAACTACCATCCCTCATTTAGTGGGACTGTAATCCCACAAGGTGCTACCACATCTGTCTAGCTACATTACAACAACAACTGGAACCTTTATCAAGTTTTACCTTTCAAGGAGGTTGAAACCCACTATATTTTGAGATACCACAACAGCACCTATGAACACATCCACCTATGAATTGATGTCTTCAACACCTGATGATGGACCTCTAATTATCACTCTTCACCTTAGCTCATACTCAAACTATAATAACACTATTATGCCAATATAATTATGAACTATAGGTCATAAAAATAGTATCAATCTAATATTATCATCTACTAGGAATTATATCCCTCCTTTTCTCCATAATTCATACACACAAGCCTCTCTACTAATTTGTCATAAGTCTAGAAATCATCATCTTTGATTTCACTATATATAGAACATTCATGATTATCATTATCTTGGTTAGCCAAAATTCATGCCTTAACCATTAATTAATTTATCTCATTGAGACATAAATCAATACCATCCACATAGGTCAGCCATAACACCCATGGGTAACCTTTAGTAGCTACACTTATCAAATAGGCCCTTGTATCCCTTATATGTCTCATGGAGACCTATCCACCCATTTATCACTTCATCAAGAAAAATAAGAACATATGACCAATTTTAATTACATGGGTCCACTCCTTATGTCCCCTTAGAAATCCTTAAAATATCACAATCAACTCTACTCACCTCTACATATGCTGAAAACAACTCAAACACTGACTTGGTGCACATGAACATCATGAATGAATACACATTCAAATTCTTAATATTTGTTCACATTGTTTATGAATGTTTAAACATTCATAATGCACATAGATGGTCTTCATGGAGTTTAAAACACTCCCTAATATCCAATTCAACCTGAGATATATAAACAACATCAAAACAAGCTCAAATAAACTTCTCGAGTCACTTGCAGAACAAGCATGAAAACACAATCAACTTTGAACCATAATATCTTTGACTGTACACACTTAAATATCTTCAAATCAATATTTAAATATTTATCTTGGAGTCCTATATGAGTTTTTTTATTTCATGGGAAAATTCATCTTGGATCAAAAGTTATAGCCAAAATATAGAGCATTGGTTTTTCCTTTGTTAAATTCAAATATTCAAAAGCAAATGGTCACAGTTAAACCTAGAACATCATGCTTGAATATCATGTCCTCACTATTAAAATTAAACATGCACCATTAATATTATATGAAATTAAACAATGTTAGATAGTTTTCACTTTGACCTCTTGACTTTAATGTGCATTATTGATCTCTATCTTTATGATCACCCACACATCATTGATCCTTAGAAGAAGATCAATCTTTACCTCTACTCGATGTTAAACATTAAACACTTGGTACCATATCAAAACTTATGAAATTTTTGAGAAACATGCTCCATAAATGTTTTTCAAACTTTCACTTTTCCAAAAATGACTATGGGAACCATTGCAATCTGTGTGGAATGCCAACTTTGCATAGTGAAATCTTTTACCTTGCTCACTCGCATGTTCTCAAATTTGGACCGCAATATCTCCTCACATGGGAGAATCCAACCATGTATAAATATTATCCTAAAAATTTTCATGTTTAATATATAATTCCATTAATTTAATCACTCAATTTTTTTTGCCACATAGCCAACAATGTTAAAAATTACCTAGAAGGCCAACTTTGCACATGCATATCTTTTGACACACTTCAACGCATGATCTAAAATTTAACCAAAATCAACTAGGCATAAAACTACATAAACCCATATGATCAAATTATCTTGAAATACCCACATGTGTGAGATATGACACCATAAAAATTCCTACTTAACTTTTATTATTACATTGCAAATTTGGCTATGGGAAAACACTGTCAAAATACTTGGGAGCCCAAATTTCCACTTGTATATATTTTTATGTGCTTCAACTAATGATATAAAATTTAGAACATAATATCTAGGCACAAATGTGATCACAACCATATGACCAACTCCCCTTGAATCATCCACACATGGTAATGGTGATGTCATCAAACTACCTACTCAGATTTTCTGTCATTGGACCCAAAAAATTATAGATGAAAACTATGGACAACCAAATATATTACACTTATGCACACAATCAATCAAATAATATAAAACCTCTGATAGGACCCATTTCACATCCTTAAATCACCATACTTATCTCTAAACATCTCTAACCATGACAAATCTAAAGATCAACCAAGCATCCTTCAATCATATTAGGACAAACATATTACACACTTTGTCATTGTCACTTAGACTATCAAGGAACTTCATACACTCAATTGGACACATACATGACATCATCATGAAAATATTTTAAACTCTCCAAAAATCTCCCCCTTTGTCATTAATTTTAGCAACCATCATAAATAACAATATACATCTCACCTTCCTTCTCTCTCTCAAGTACTCTCACAACAAGAACATTTTCCCCCTTTAACACAATGACAAAGTGGTCACCAGCTGATCTTGAGGAATTGAAAATAATAATAATATGAGAGGACCACATTGTAAATATGATCTAAACTCTCCCTTACATTGCGTCTATCTCTTCTTTCCTTGATAACTTCCTTTTTCTCCATGCCAACACTCTCTTCTACCAAACACTGCAACTAATGAAGAAAGAACACACAAAAACCACTAAAATCTAATGAAACTTACCAAAAAATATCTGAGAGGGACTCCCCCTAAGATTTATAAGCCATTGCATCACATGAGCATCTTTAGATCTCCATACACCATGAAAAACCACCACACATACTTACTAGTCTTCTCTCTTAAGTCACCTCAGATACCACGAATAGAAATTCATGCCACTCACCAAATAGTATTAATGTAATAAAATAACCTAATAACTCATCTTGAAACATAAAAACCTTGTTTTTTTTGAGAAACTAAGTAAAAATCACTCTTCTTCATACTACGCCTATCTAGCCTCCTTATAACCCTACCTATAACTTGAAGAGCCCATAGTTTTTAGTAAACACATCTTCAAGAAATGAAATTTAATATATGAAGCACTCTAATTTCCCCCCTCAATCACACTAATTTTGATCACCTATCTCATGTTCTACAACATACTTCATTCATAAACTTAATATCTAATTAGGCTTCCATCTTGACAAAAAGATGAATATATTGAAAACCACAAACCTTCAGATCTATATGAATCTTGATTTAAAAATTCATTTGGCCCATTCAACATACTAATAATCCTTAGACCTTAAATCATAAGATAAACTACTTTTTTAGTAGATCCCAAAACCCTAGAATCTCAAAATAAATAGAGTCAACAAAACTCTTTCTAGTCAACATTAACCTTTGAAACTTCTTTTACACCTAGATAAAAACACTATAGACTTCTAGACCAAGAATTGAACATCCATACCCTTGTGAACATTGACATCCTATAACCCATTTTAGGCTTGCTTACCCTTAAGCCAAAATTGAGAAAACCAAGAGCACTCAAAACTATTAAATTGGCACAAACATGATCAACAAGATATAAAACTACCTATAAAACATCACAATGAAGTTTAAAGACATTATTGAGAATCAAAATCTTCTTGATATTTCATCAAACTCATTATGCCATGTGGAAGCACCCATTCTAACCCTTCACAATAGATCTTTCACAAACCTCTAGAGCAAGCTCATGAACTTGTTGCTCCCCCTTAACCAAAGACCTTATAAGATCAATGCAAGTGTATGCTCATATTGGAAATATAATATTGAGCACACAAACTTACTTCTCCACAAGAAAATGTGTCTCTTAAGAAGCATAAGCAGAGATACCCTACTTCACAATGTCTTAGAATAATGTGAAACTAGGAGTTGCCCACAACTCCTCATATTATTTCTCCTCCTTGGTCACCTAATACTTGTAGTTATTATTATTCTTATTAGGCTTAAGATAATCAACATGCTCAACCACCATAACATTCTCCTTCTCTTCTAAGATTGAATTAATAATACATGGAGATAACGAAGATTCATGACATACCTTTTCATCTGAATAATCCACCTTGTAGTTTAGAAACTCATCAGTAGGCACTGAAAATTGATGTTATTTCCATGATAAATTATAAAAAATATTAGGATTTTCATTTGGATCCATACACACCTCATAAATAACCTCAATCGGTATCTTTTTCTTCTCCTTGAGCTTGATCTCATCATTATCAATATGAGTAGACAATGAGAGCTCTTGGCACTCTTTAACTTTTGTAGCTTTCTCCACCATAAAAAAAATTAATTAGACATTCATACTCATCATGAATCAAACTTGTCACCTTTGGATTCTATGTGTTAACTTGCCTTCTTCCTTACACTCTAGGAGCTTGATTGAACTCATTTTGACTTGATGACCTTTGCTTACAGAATCTAGCAATGTGACCTCTCTGTAGACATTTGAAGCACACTAAACCTTTTTCAAGAAATGTATCTTTCGCTACCTTATTTATACAAAAATTTTCAATATGTCTTATTTCATGACAAATGAAACAACCTCATTTTGAAGAGGACTCGTCTTGTCTAAAACCTTATGTGGACTATAGTTTACAATATATCCCACATCAAGATAGTTAAAACACTTAATTTTATTCACTTTTTTTGACTCATTACCCCCATCATAGTTCCATACAAACTCATTTCTAATAGGTCTCTTGAAATCTTTAGCTTTATGCCCAAATTAAAAACATATGAAATAGTAACCATTAAAACTTGCATACATCATGACATTTGGTTGTCTGATCTGATTTGTCTTTATTCTACCAACACCTTCATTATTTGTCTAATGATTTGTATTCAAATTTTTATCCACCTTATTATCACTTATATTCATGTCAAATTGAGAAGTAACTTTGGTATCTTCATTAAAACCCAATCCAAATCTATCACTAACTAAATTTTGACTCTTTACGAGATCATCTAGATAATTAAAACTTTTATCAAACTTGAAAAATGATTTCAACTTGTTTTTATATTTATCTAAATCATCTTTCAAAGACACAATCTCAGAAGCATACCTTGAGCATTCTTTTTCTTTGGTTCTTAGACTTTCAAACATAGATTCCAACTTAGAATTAATAAACATGACAACACCTTCATGCTCCCTAGAGTCTTCAACCAATATTTCCTCAAACATACTAAATTTATCCTCATATTCTTTGAGTTTAGATTTCATCTTCTTATTGATCTTCTTCTCAATATTTAGTTCTTCAAAAGTATTCAACAATATAGTCTCACATTCCACCTCATCTTCACCATCCTCTGAATCACTCCAAGTAAACTCCTTCTAATGTGAAAAAATACTTTTCATATCCATGAATAGAGATTCATATTTAGTAGTACCATAATTTTCATGATCATATTCTGAGTCACTATCTTCACTCTCATTTGATTAGTTGTAATCTTCTTTGGTGTATATACTCTTCTTATTCTTGAAGGACTTCTTGTTGTCATACTTTTTGAATCCTTTCTTCCTGTAAGTCTTCTTGTATTCATATTGGCCTTCACCATGCTCTTCATCAACATTCTTCTCATGCTTATGAGGGCACTTATAATAAAAATTCCCTATCTCTCCGTAGTTGAAACATTTGAAGGGTAGTTTACCCTTATACTTCCTTGAGACTATGTTCAATTTCCTAGTAATCAAAGCAATTAGTTCATCCTCATCAATATCAGATATATCATCCTCTTTGGGTTTCTTACCTTGGAACTTCTTCTTAGGATTAATATCTATCTTGAATACTACTTCCTTTTTTGGTGGTATATCATCATTTACTCTCATCTCATAGGTAGTAAGGTTTCCATGAAATTGATCCATCTTCAAATAAGTAAGAGCATGACTTTCTTCTATATTAATTACTTTTGTATCAAACTTGAGAGATAGAGACCTTAATACCTTTTGAAATATAATATCCTCTTCAAGGTTCCCCCCAAGACCTTTGATAATGTTCACAGTCTCATCAACTCTTTGTAGAAAGGATGCCATAGAATATTCTTCCTTCATCTTGAGACTTTCAAATTGCCTTCTATGAGTCTACAACTTATCAAGCTTTAACTTTGAATCTCCTTCATAAATGATCTAAATTTTTTCCCATGTCTCTTTATTAGATTTATAATGGATTACCTTGGTAAACTTAGTCTCTATAAGACCATAGGTGATGGCAATCATTGCCTTAGAATTATTCTCAAATAGCTTCTTGTCTATAGTACTAGATGGAGTAGTATGATCAACATAACCATCCAAAATAGATTTATATACATAAAACCCTAGGGACATAATGTATGTCCTCATATTTTCACTCCAAAAAACATAATTGGATCCATTGAACATTGGAGTTTACTTATTAGAGAAACCTCCTTAATGATTACCCATATTATACCTTGGATCACCTTCAAGTTGTCAAGCCTTTACCAAATGACCTAATATGATACCAATTTTTAGAGGTACAATCACTGAGAGGGGGGTGAATCAATGAGCTCAAATAACTAACTTCAATTCCAATACCTACAAACACTTAATCAGTTACCACAAACATTCATGAAGCATACACATCATTCATATAAATGAGAAAGAGAGATAATGCAAGATAAATCACATAACACACAACATATGTGGGAAAACCTCTTGGGGGATAAAACCCATTGGAACCTACAATTATAAAATTGTCCTATAAAAATAAGAAAAAAATTAAACAAATTGTAACTAACCAAGGAACTAACATCTCTTATTTAGTGAGACTACAATCCCATAAGGTGCTTCCACACCTATCTAGTTGAGCCGTAATAATAATAAGACCTTTACCAAGTTTCAACTTACAAGGAGGCTATAACCCCTAGATGTTGAGCTACCAAAAAAGTGCCTATGAATGCATCCACTTATGATATGTCTTCAACACTTGATGATGGACCTCTAATTATCACTCTTCACCTTTGCTCATACTAAATCTATAAGAGCACTATTTTTACAACAAAATTATAACTTATATGTCATAAAAATAGTCCTAAATTTGATCTACTCATCTACTAGACACTCTACCCCTCCTTTGATCCATAATTCACAAACACAAAGCCTCTCTACTAATCTATCACAAGTCTAGAAATCATCTTTGATTTCATTATATATAGAGCATTCATGATTATCATTACCTTGGTCATATAAAAGGCATGTATTAACCCTCAAGGCATATATATCATTGATACATAGCTTAATACCATCCACATAGGTTGGCTATATCACCCATGGGTCACCCTTAAGCAACTATACCTATCAAATAGGCCCTTTTAGCCCTTATAGGTCTCATGGAGACCTATCCATCCATTTAGAACTTCATCAACCAAAACAAGAACATAGAACCAATTTTAATTACATGGGTTGACTCCTTATGTCCCCTTTGACATCCTCAAAATATCATAGTCAACTCTACTCACCTCTGTGTATGCTCAAAACAACTCAAACACTGACTTGGTGCATAAGAACATCATGAATGAATACACGATCAACTTATTAAGTTTTGTTCATACTATATATGAATGTAAAAAACTTCATAATACACACAAATGGTCCTAATTGAGTCTAAAATACTCCATAATCACCAATTCAACATGATATTTTAAAACAACATCAAAACAAGCTTGAATAAACCTCTTAATCACTTGTAGAATAATCTTGAACACATAGTCAACTTTGAACCATAATATATTTGACTATATACACTTACATATCTTCAAATCAATGTTTATATATGTTCCTTGGATTACTCTACAAGTATTTTTTAATGCATGGCCAAATTCATCTTAGATAAAAATTTATAGCCAAAATATAGAGCACTAGGTTTTTTTTAATTAAATTCAAATATTCAAAAACAAACGATCATAGTTAGACCTTAAACATCATTCTCACATCTCATGTACTTTATTATTAGATTAAACACACACCATTGATCTTGTCCAAACTTTAACAATGCTAGACAACTGTCACTTTGACCTCTTAACTTTAATGCACACCATTGATTTATATATGTATGATCACCCACTCACCATTGATCCTTAGAAGAAGCTCGATCTTTATCTCTACTCAAAATTAAATATTTAACACTTGGAACCATTTTAGTACATCCTAAAATCTTGGAGCAACATGCTCCATTGATGTTTCTCAAACTTTAACTTTTGAAAAAATGACTAAGTATGGGAACCATCACAATCTGCATGGAAGGCCAACTTTTCATAGTTGTATCTTTTACCTTATTCACTCGCATGTTATCAAATTTATACTAAAATATCTCCTCACATACAAGAATATAACCATGTATCAAAATTATCCTAAAACATTCACATGTGTGAGATATAATTCCATTAATTTTCTCGCTCAAGTTTTTTTACCACATAGCCAACAATGTCAAGAATTGCCTAGAAGGCCAACTTTGCACATGCATATCTTTTAACACGCTTTGGTGCATGATCTAAAATTTAACGTAAATCAACTAAGAAAATTTTTAAAAAAACCCATATGATCAAATTATCCTTAAATTTCAACATGTGTAATATATTCCACCATCAAGATGCCTACTTAGCTTTTCTTGCTACATTGCAAATTTAGCTATGGGAAAATACTATCAAATTGCCTAGGAGCCCAAATTTGCACTTGAATATATTTTGATTTTATTTAGTGATTGATTTAAAATTTAGTGCATATGATATAGGTAAAAATGTGATCACAACCATATGACCAAATCCCCTTGACTCATCCACATGTGGTAATGGTGATGTCTTCAAACTGCCTACTCATATTTTCTACCACTGGACACAAAAAGTCTAGATGAAAACTATGGACAACCAGATGAATTCCACTTATGTACATAAGCACTCAAATCATAGAAAACCTATGATAAGACCCCTTTCACATATTCAATTCACCATACTTATCATTTAACATCTATAACCATGCCATAACTAAAGTTCAACCAAATATCCTTTAAGCATATTAGGACAAGAACATTGCACACTTTATCATTATCACTTAGACTATCAAGGCACTTTATCCACTCACCTAGACACCTCCATGAAATCATCATGACATCATTGAAAAATATCTAAAACATAATGTAGTGGCCAATCTTGAGTTAATTCCATGCATAGACCTCCTATTTTATTTATTTATGAATGGAAAATATCCAAAAAAAATACCGCACTTCAAGCTAATAAAAATGTCAATTGCATATATCAATGGCAATGTCTTCAAGAAGTATTATAGACTTAAAATGATTGATATGACATATAATTAAGATATGGTAAACACATGGTTTTTCAATAATAATGGGAATGGGCTAGTAACACAAACAACTTCACAATCTAGTTCCCCACCTCTGTCATTCCTATCATTTTCTTTAGGCCAGGGGTAAGAATTTCTATGGCCCTTTTGAATAGAATATATGGTTTTTTGAGTATTGACTACATCAATGAGATATGGGTCCCTCTACTAGACATGATTATAACATCTAACATCTAACAAAGACATATAAATTGGATATAACATTAGCTCAAACTTAATTCTCAGAATCAACAATCATAGAAGTTTTCTAGATGACAAATTCTTAATGATTTCATACATAGTATATGCTGTAAATTTAATGATCCACTCACCATTTTAGGAACCCTTAAAACCATCGACAAAGTACCCTCAGAATAGGATATGTGATGAATTCAACATTATCCATATCCATACATTTAGGAAGAAAATGAAGAAGATAATTGAAACCTTTTACCCTATGGTTTATCAATCTATTTATGCAAAGAATATGCCTACATTAGTTTCTCAAATAAAAAAGTTTATTAAAAAAATGGGTGAATATTGGTTATAACTTAAGTACAAAATAATCATAATAGAAGACACTAGAGCACATCCTTTATACCTCCCAAATATTGTGCTTGATAAGGTTGTTGAGTAAGAAATTACTACTTAATTGGTTGAAAGTGTTGATAATAAGTTAAGGAAGGCAAAGTAGGCAGCGATCCATCTGACCCCTCTTAGTCTTGGCAAAATTTAAAACACAAGGTGGGAACATATAAATATTGTTGATAAAATAAGGACACATTATGGGTTCACATGGGCACCCTACAGACACTAGGACCTTGTAGGGAATGTCAGTGTACACCTTAAGAAATAAGAAATAAAAATTAGGATCAACTATGGGCACCAAGCCTATGACCATGATAACATATTTATGACTGTTTAAGATGATTCTAAAGTGGACATAACGATGAGTAGGGATAACATGTCCATTATTATGGTGTAGAGGATCCAATATGATCCCACTATCACCAGATAAGATGCTAAAAGGATTGAGAAGTAGTAATGGATTTCCAAACCCATTCATGGACCCCCTCCTCAAGAAAAACTAGGAACAAAAGAAGAAGTCAACCCATCTAGGGTAGCTCATATTGAAGATAGAGTGGAGAGTCCTCCAACTTACCATGTATGCATAGTTGTTTCTACCTCCCCACAACATAGACCTGAACAGGAAAAACCTAAAAGTATAGGTAGACTAACTAGTATATTTTCTATCTTGCCTTTACCTCCACTGACCATTTCATATATGGTAACTCTTCCTTCAATCTTTTCTCAAGTGCATATTATTCCTTCTTCTTTTTCACCACTAATAATATCAGACCAACCTACTAGATAAATAACTTCACCACCATCATTTTTTTTATTAGTGATTGCCCTTCGCACTTCATCACCATCTACTACCACTATGGTTCCTCCATCTCCCATTTCACCTTCAACAATTCTATCCTCTAATGATACCAGAATAATACATATGTATACAAGGAAGCCCAAGGCTCCTCCTATTTCTCTTCAAAAGGTGAAAGTGAAGGAGGAACCAATAGAAGTCCCTATAGATATGGGGATAAAAGAAGAAGCACATGAAGATTAGACCATGTAATGGTTTATGATAGTGAAGAGGAAGAGATAATAATTGATAATGAAGAATATTAGGTATTTGAGATGGAAACTAGAGAGTCATGGTCCATCATTGAGACCATAAAATCAAATCGAGAGGATGAATGTTTGTCTAACAAAAGTACACAATAAATGGGATTAGAGTTGATAGAAGGACCTTAAGAGGTTAACTAAAAGTATGATATCTTGGTAGTTACTAAACTATTTTTAAATAGATAGGGAGATGCAATGGGAAAGGTAGAGTCACAACTACAATCTATAGTATAAGGCTCATCCCCAACTACCTCTATAAGCCCTCCACCTCATATCATAGTAGTATCAACCATAGTAGCTAATACTCTAGCTATTTATCTTTTTGTTGTAAGTTCTCCAAGTTCACATTATGTGGAAATTTCCTCAATTTATATAATAATAATTAGTAATACATTATTTATATTCTTTAGATAGTTTAAGCCAAATTACCCAGCCCTAGGGTACTACCACATTACCAATTTTTCCCACCATGGTCCAAACTACTATTGTGGATCATATGGCCTTTAATTTATTAATTTTGGTGTTGTATACAATTCTATGACTAACTATTTGAAAAATATATTAAGTACCCCAGTGACCTATTCATTTTTACTAGGACCAATCCTTAGTCCCCTAAGCCAAGACAAGGGTACATTTTTAAAACTTGGTATCTACCTCTATTTTTTTACACAAATCACCCCTCCCAAGATAGCTACATATATATAAATGACTATTATGTGATCCACATAGATAGAGACACCTAACGCTTCAATGCACAAAGTAGAAGGGAATACCAAATACCTCATAGATACACCAATCCAATAATAGGTTACTAACTAGAGGAACATTATTCTTCCTTTTCCTATAATAGGAACATCTTCCCTAAAGTCTAGGAACAATAAAAATAAACTAGAAGATAAGAATTTGTGATAACTGAGTATCCTATAGTTATTATATTTTGATAGGAAGATAAACACTTTGATAAAATTCAAGAGGAAAATTATGATGGTTGAAGGCCAATAGATAGAGTTTCAACAAAGAGAATATATCTTCTCTCTAACTAAGATAATGAAGGTGAATCCTTCAGACCCAGCTAGGATTAGAGAAGACCCTTACAATTTTTTTTATATAATATGGGGTGATCAAGGAAATGTTTAGAATATTTGATTAATTCATTCAGAATTAGATAGAGGTAAGCACCATCCAAGCCTCTAAAAGATAGTAGATATTTACAAGGGATATATAAGAAGTTATTTCATACCATTGATTTAATAAGGTTTTCCAAGACCACCTCCCAACCTAAATGGGGAGACATTCTTAAAATATTTAATAAAATAAAATATATTGATGAAAAATTGTATTTCATAAGCTAACTAACAAGAAATAAGGTTTATGCCCACCTTAATTTAATAACAACATCTGAAGTTGCATGGACATAAAATTATATTATTGTAAAAAGGGATAGTATACTTTAATGGCATCAAGAGATGAAAGATTTGGATCAATAACTTGAACAATAGGAGAGGGGAGATATCTCTATCATGACTAACTTAAGAGTCATCCAAGTAAGCACTTGATAAGGGTAATTAGTCCCTAGGCACATTTTTGATAATGTTCAACAAGTAGCATTGGGCAACTTCAAAGCACAAATCAAGGGGAATGTTTATAGAATAAGTGGTGAGGTAATACAATTGGTAGATTTTTAAAGAGATAAAATTATAAGTACTATGTCAATATATTATTAGGTTAGATATGAATTTAGTACAAACAAGAAGTTGATGGACAAGCTCCCTCAGTTATTAAAAAGAGCTCTACTTGATTTTGATACTATTAAAATTGACTTTGAGGTGAATCATGCTATTTACCTTTAGATATAGGTAGATAAATAAGGAAATATGATAGTAGGGTTCATGATAGCCCCACCTCAGAGTACTCAGCTTCCTAAGTAAACATTGGTGCATACTCAAACTGGTTCAGCTTATGTCCCACTTCTAATTATAGCATAGGGTTTAACTTAAATTCCATCAACTCCTATGTTTGTTTTGAGGTCACTTCCAATTCTAGTACCTATTTTAGTTGCAAATATGGTTACAACTCTAGTTCCATCCATGTCAACTTCTACTTTGGCTTTACCATAGTTTAATTTCTTTCAACAATGCCACATCAACACTTTCTAATTATATATATGTACTTGCATGGCCTAATTGAGATGGAAATCTTAGTTACAAATTTATTTAGCATGTACATATTTTATTTTTAGATGAATAATTCTATTATGAGTGATCAATGTTGTACATGCATGCTTTGTATTAGATTAGTATACATTACTATTTTTTGGACTTGTATTTTTAGACTTCACTTGAGAGATGAGGCCTTCCACATCCCAAGATTATTTATACTTGTATCCTCCTATTTCACATGGAGAATAATTTTGGCTATCGAAGATTACTAGGAAATTTTAAAGAAGTTATGCAATTTTAGTCTTGATGTGCAAATCTCAATTATTCTCCAACTTGTGGATTTGTAAGAAGTGTTATCATTCTATTTTCTTAGTCTTTGGTTGTGTGTAAGTTATCTTTTATTTAAAGTCATTCATATTAAGCGATAGTTTATCTAAATACCTTTTACATATAAATCATAATCCCCCCTTATAAATGTGTTATTTTAGTCTAACAAATGTGGCAACCTTTGATTTATCATGTTTAAGTTTTATGTATCTTGGTTCCCTTTGACTCTAATTATGTTTGATTTTAAGTGTCCTATGATAACTTGCATCAAACATTGGTCTTTTTATTTCTTGTCCTACTTGAGTTTAAGCACTCGTCTTGAAAGATTTCATCTAGTGTGGTCTACAAGTCTTATTTTTTGCCTTACCTTTACCTCTTTTGGAGTTTCTTTTGAATTCCTACCCACCTTTCTTAAAACCATCACCAGTCCACCCATCTTAAGTATAAATAGGTTCACCCATATCCAACTCATTAATGGTAAACAATATACCTCACTCACCGCTATTTCACTAATAGGTTATTTATAAAACCCAATACCGTATAAATCATATCTTGGAGTGAATACCTTTTCACTGATCCTAAAATATTAGAGGCTACTTTGTAAAAGTTTGTATGGTGTGCATAAACCCCACATAGACATAACCATTAGTGAGGTAATAAATACTATTCAAATCAACCCATTTCCAATGCTTCTTTATCTAACCCTAAAACCTTAAACCCTTCCATAAATTTCCTTTGAATATTCTAATTATACTTTTATTTAAAAAATTACCTCTTAACTCTAAGAAAAAATTACCTCTTAACTATAATAAATAATCATTATGTGAAGAACCCTCTTTGGATTGAAGATAATTTTGAGCTAAATAATTTGGAGTTAAATAAGTTAAGGAGTATCATAATAGATCCATTTTTCTAATATATTTGAGGCAATCCTTGTAGGAATCTATAGAATATATGGATAAAAAATTAGGGTTTAAAAAAGTGTTAGATCCATCTAAAATTTTATTCTTAGTTGTATACACAAATGTGACTCCAATAATAGGTGAAAACACTAACCTTGAGAGATATTTATCATCATCAACATCCAAATTTTTAGATGCAAGTTCATTAAGTTTAGTAACCACTAAATCCATATGCATGCACTATTAATTAGTGATGTATAAATTCATAGTCTAAGTATAATTGATTAAATCCTGCCATTTATATCCATACTTGTTTTTTAAAATTTGGATTTGTTCTTGAGAAAGTTTAAAATATAGATATAGAGTAGTTTTTCCCCAATATATTTATTCAAATGCAATCAAAAGTTTTATAATTTATCCTTCCTTTGTCAAAGGAGTGTTATATGTTCATGGTAACCCTACCTTAGGATTATGTAATAGCCTATCTATAGTGTTACTAATCTTTCATGCTGGTCCTTGGTCTATCTTTTGGAACCATTCCAAATCCTTATTTCATAACCAATCATTTTCCCCTAACCAAATTCAATCATGGTTAGTTCTATACAAAATTTCTTCCTCTTCTCTTATAGTTGTATAATAGAATGAATCTAGGGTACCACTTCTTCCACTTCATAGGTTCCACCATTGACACCTTCACTATCAAAATATTTTATATCTATATGCAAATTATTATCATACATCTCTCAATTTAAAGCCATGATATACTCCAAAATATAGTATAGGGATCTTTGAGTTTTATTCTTATCCAAAAATTTATCATTTCCCCATGGGTCTAATTTACACTCTTTTATGCACATGGATCTCACTCCACCCCAAATTTATATAAAATTAGATACTTTATCCATTACTTTCCCCATTGATACATTTGATCTAAGGGTTTATTTATTTATTTACTTTAGTAATGTAGACTTTAAACTTGTGGGAAAATTCTAGATTATGATAGATAGATGATGTCATTGTATGTCACTTTGAGGTATAGATAGATCAAATTTTGGGCATGAATGTTGTTAATGTAAATATTTTTAATTTTTTTAAATTTTGGATTAATGTGGAATAGTGGTGATACATAATAACATTAGATCTATAATTCTTCTAAAACAGTTGATCTAAAGTTTCATTATGACATACGACCTTATTTCAAGACTTCATTTTGACATAGAAACTTATTTCAGGGTTCCAGCTTTATGTATGAACCTAATTTTGAGGTACCAAAAAAGAATTATGATGATAATCAAATTATTATATTTGATGTTTTTGTGATACTCAACTTCTAGCTCTCCTCCTTCTCTTATGGTGGTTGAGGCATTAACACCCCTTAACTCATGTTTCAATAATTGCATATATTTTATTCATAATCACCCCATGCATTATTCAAATAAGTTCAATAAGTGGAAACTTAGTTTATGTACCTTGAAGTGTATCCATTCCTTAATTTTTTAACTAAAAATAACTCATTGATTTATATAATTTTACATTTTTACCATGAATGGGAATTGATATGAATATTTCCTTGTAGGTTTTACATGGAAAAAATTATACTTTTAGGGCATACCTATCAACACCAAGTGTGGTCACCATAAGTACCAAATCTCTCCTTTTTATCCTTTTAATCTAGCATTTTCAGTACTAGCCTAAAATGGGGAATTTTTAGACATCTAAATCTTGTATTAGATACTTTGACAACATTAACATTAGCACACTTTGACATATTTGTACTCTACATACACATTTGAATATTGTACACACCTTCCCTTATCTATCTATGTTTTCTTGTCCAACCCAATTTACCAAGTACATAAATTTATGATCACCATAGTCTCTAAAAAACCTTCTAGAATCTTAAACACATTGTCACCATATCTTAAATCTTTTATTTTCACCTTGAGGTTAGTATTGGTAACAAGATAATTATAGCTTGTTGTAGGTGTTTGCCTATAATCGTAGTGTCCATAAACACTTAATAATTATTTTTAAAAATTGGGATGTCTTCATTAGGTTGTCCTATACACCTTTCATGGTTTGGTATCGATGAGAAATATCAAATGGTCTCTTATAAATACAAATCAATCCTAAGGTCATACTCACTTGGTAATATGATTACCATTGTGGAATCACATTGATAAATATATTATCATTCTCTTGAGACATTGTCATAAAGACATGCATATCTAAAAAATACCTCAAAGGAGCATCCCTAGATCTAAGTTTGAATACAAACACAATTTAAGGTTTCATGGTGTCAAGTGTAAAAATATAAACATTTCATTTCATTCTTGAATGATTATGATGGTGGTTTGAAATTGTCTATATGGGATAAATTTGTGTGATTCGGGCCTTTTTATAAGTATTGGAATGTATCAAATACATAATAAATTAGTGGGAAATGATTAGGGTTTTAAAACCCAACATGTTAACCCATTTTCAAGAGTCATCTAGTGGTTGAAAGTGAGATTAGGATTGTAAATGAAGGAGAAGGAAAAAATGGTTTAGTGCACATGACCAAAGGTGATCACATGCATATGTGTTATTTACAAAACAAAGTTGCATGGTTTGAGGTATCATAGATCTACATAATCAATAGAGATGGTACTCGATAGGGCCTAGATAATATTGGTCATTCCAAGGGTATCATTATTTATAGCAATACTTTCACATGTTTTGAGCTCCTATTTCCTAAATTAAGTAGTTATAGAGCTAACATAAATCATTTTAGATATAGTGGTGAACATATTAAGCTATAAAACATATAAATAAGATAAATTCATCTCTCACTTAGTGCTTTTTCAATTTCCAATCTTTTAATTGCAATATCAATCTCCACTTTTACATTTAGATTTTTTTGATTACTTCCTTATTTTATATAATTAGAATATTCATAATTTTACTTCATTTAGATCACAATAATCATAAAATAGGTAAAATAAGAATAGAATTCATAATATGATGATCAAATAATAACTATTGTCTCTTATATATACCCTAATTATGTTATAAAAACTCCCTAGGCCAACCCTACTGACAATATGAAATTATAAAAATGATTATATGACTTGATTAAAATTTATTTTAACCATAATCAGCCTTAGATATCCAAATGTACACTATAGGTTAAGGGCATAATATCCCTAATGGAATTTAGATTGATTTACATTTTTAAGATTAAATAGGTTATAGAACCAAAAGATGCTGAAACAAAGGGAAAGAACCACCTGAGTGAAATAAAGCATTGAACTGATGGACTTGAATAGAATGATAGGCTGCAGCGTATGCAGGTCATGACTAAGCTAGGGCAGCCATGCCCTAGCCTATTAAAAGTGGTGGGTTGGTGTGCGCATGTGTAGTTTGGGGGAGCGAGGGAGTGGTGAAGGACTGAAGCATCAGGCAGAGGAGTCACAAGGTCATGTTGGACCAAGGAGGGCATGATCATGGCTCAACAAGAGCCTTTAAAAATTGTGCTTGGTAAAAGTTTTAGTGCAGCTATGGGCATGAACAGGTAGGAGCAGCAAGGTAAAACAGAAGGTCAAGAGTTTTCTTCCTAGAATCCAAGAGCAATGGAATGGGGCTTGCCTGGGGGATCTAGGATTATGAAAATTAATGGTTGCCTGGAGAAATGCAAGGAACGACCTAAATTGGTAATTCCTTTTGATATGATTTTAGAGGACGTGGAATATTATTTCAAGCATTCTTTATATTGCAAGTTTTTGGGTCTAAAAGTTTCCCTTCAATTTTTGGAGGGTTGGGCCAGGCGAGTGTGGGAGCCAGAGGGAGAAATGGAGGTCACATTATTGGCAAATAACTACTTCATGGTCATGTTTGTATGCCTGGTTGATCGTAATAGAGTTTTTGAGGGAGGGCTATACTTTTACAATTAGGTTGGACTTTTTGTCAAACCTTGGCATGCTGGGTTTAATCCTTTTGAGGAATTACCAACTTGGGTTCCGGTATGGGTTAGGCTCCCCAACTTCTTATTGAATGCTATCATGAGGACATTCTCCTAATGTTAGCTTCGACACTTGGAAGGCTGGTGGGGTCTTCTACTCAGACTTTTAGTAAGAAAGTCATGACTTTTGCCCAAATTTGTGTGGAAATTGATTTGAGCAAACTGTTGCCTGATGGAGTACAAGTTCATACTCCTAGGTGCAACAAATTGAATATGAGACCCTTCGCTTCAGGTGTTGCCTTTGCCATGAGTATGGACACTTGGTGCACAGATGTCTGAAGTCTAAGCCAATGGAGCAACATCCCCAACTGCCACCTAGTAGCATTCCCAGCACCGATAAAGGGAAGAAATTAGGGGTTGGGGAGAGCAGGGATGCTGAAGGTTTTGTACAAGTGAAAGCTTGAAGCTATAACAGGGGCTAAAAGAGGACCCTTAGGGAGAGTCAGGATGATGATTCTTTCAACAGGTTTGAAATCTTGGATGAATTGGGCCAGTAAGAAGTAAATCTAGGATTAATGAGTATGGAGCAGTTCATGGGAGGTTTAGTACCAGATATTACTTCAGCCAATCTTCTAGAGGTTCTTCAAGAAGAGTCGACCTTACCCATGGCTGTTGAGGGGTAGACAGAGGAATTAGGGGGAGGTGATAGATAGGGACCTAGAATGGAATGGAAAGGACCTATACCCTTTGGCAAAGGTTGTGGGGATAAAAGTAGATAAGAAAGGAAAATCTTCCCCTCACCTGGGTATTCTCCAGAGGGAGGGAAAAAGGGGACATCAGAAAAAAGTGCTAAAGTGGGGTACAAGAAGGACATAGACAGAATGAAGATGATTGGGGAGACCTTGGTGGAGTTTGGTGTGGTTAAGACCTTAGACTCGCACTTCTTAACTCCTCTGAAATGATCATTATCTCATGGAATGTAAGGGGACTGAACAACGGTCCCAGACAAAAGGCTGTTAGGGAATTAGTTAGATGTCAAGTACCTGATATTCTCTTTCTTCAAGAAATGAAAGTTTTTGTGGATGATATGAGGAATATTGCACCTAAGTTATGGAGATATGGTTCATGGCAGTGCATTGGAGCTGATGGATCTTTGGGGGGCATGGCTTATTTCTGGAATTCATGCAAGATCCAACCTGTGTCCTAGATTTCCTTTAAATCCTTTTTATCTATGGTGGCTTCATGTATTGAGTCAAGTGAATCAGTCCTTTTTTCCAATGTTTATGCTCCTACAAATTTCCAAGGTAAACTTCTTGTTTGGAAAAACATCCACTTTCTTCATCAATTATTTCCCTATTTGCCTTGGATTGTGGTGGGGGACTTTAATGCTATTCTTGATTTAATGGAGAAGAGAGGAGGTAATGCACGATTAGAACCTTCTTCCCTCCTACTCTAAGATAATATTGAGGCACTCAATTTAGTGGATATCAAGCCGGTTAATGGATGCTTTACCTGGAACAATCAAAGAGTGAGGGACAGGTGGATTGTGGAGCGTATAGATAGATTCATGACCTCTTGTTACTGGGTGGGGGGTTTGTGGTCTTCTTGCCTTGAGATTCTTGATTGGAGGGGCTCAGACTACTAGCCAATAAAATTGGTCATTTATTCTACTTGTGAGCCTCTGAAGGTGCCTTTCAAGTTTTAGCTTATGTGGGTCAGGGACCCAGACCTGTTTGGACGGGTGGCAGATTGGTGGAGGAGGGGTAGGTCTACTGTAGGAACAATAATGTATACTTTTGTTAAGCTTCTCTAATTCATCAAGTACCAGCTCAAAAAGTGGAACTGACAAAGTTTTGGGAACATTTTCCAAAAGAAAAATGAGGTGTAGATGGAGCTAAATATCATTACAAGAACCATTTGGGATGAGGGAATGACTGAGGTTTTGCTAAGGGAGGAAGCCAGGGCCTTAAAAGCTTTAGAGGAATGGGAACTAAGGGAGGAAATCTTTTGGAAACAAAAGGCCTGGATCAAATGGCTTAGAGAAGGGGATAAGAACATAGCCTTCATCTTTAATTCAGTTTGGGCTAGACAACATGGCATGGGGATTACTTCTTTGGTGTTGGATAGTGGGGAGACTATTTCTTCTATGAAGGGTATCAATAATGAGGCTATGTAGTATTTTGCTTCATTATTCAAGGAGGAAGCATAGGGGGACTCATATGAAGAGGTCCAGATTCTATCTTGTATTCCCTCTTTGGTGACTAGGGATATGAATGAGCATTTGATGAAGGTTATATCCTTGGAGGAGTTAAGGAGGATAGTCTTTATGATGCAAAAAGGAAAGGCACCTAGTCTAGATGGCTTCCCGATTGAGTTCTTTTAGGAATTTTGGGAAATTATTAAATTTGACCTCCTGGCTATTGTTTAAGAATCCCAAAGGAACAAGTAAATGCTTCAGGCTTTGAACTCCACCTTCCTGGCTCTCATTCCTAAGGGTGCAGGGGCCAATAAGCTAGGTCTTTTTATGCCCATTTCTCTTTCAATGTTGCTTATAAAATTATTTCTAAGCTGATCACTAAGAGGTTAAAAAAGTGGCTACCTGCACTGATCTCAGAAGAGCAAGGGGGCTTTGTGGAGGGCTGATAGATTTTGGATGGGGTGGTGATGGCTACTGAGACTATACATTCCATGACCTAGTCCAATGAGAAGGTGATGTTTATCAAGCTGGATATGTCAAAGGCCTATGATAGAGTTCGGTGGTCCTTCCTCCAAAAGGTCTTGGGCACCTTTGGTTTTGCAGAGGATTGGATTCATTGGGTTTTGAGTTGTGTGAACTCAACCTCCTTTTCAATTTTGATTAATGGTGAACACTCTAATCTCTTTGGGGCTTCTCGTGGATTGAGGCAAGGTGACCCTCTTTCTCCTTGTTTCTTTTGTTGGCAGAAGGCTTGGGTCGATTGATCAAAAGAAATGTGGGTGATGGTGCTATTCAGGGTTGGCAGTGGAAAGGGGAAATCTCTATACCATCCCATCTCCAATTTGTGGATGATGTGGCTTTGATGGGCAGGGCTACTATTAGGGAGGTGTCTAACATCTGCAAGAGCCTGGATGTTTACCTTGTGGCCTCTAGACAAGTATTTAATGAGGGCAAATCATCTATTTTTTTCTTTAACACTCCTCTAGCCATATAGTGAAGAGTGGCTCTTATCCTTAGGTTCCAAATTGGGAGTCTCCCACTGCTTTATCTCAAGATTCCTATCTCTACTAGCCGACTGGCTAAGGAGTCATGGCAGGTGATCCTAGATAAATTCTAGGACAAGGTGAATCATTGGACCCACTGTTGGTTATCCTTTATGGGTCAGGTTCAACTAATTCAATTAGTGGTGCAAGCTCTTCCTATCTACAAGTGTATGAGCCAGGTGGCACCGATGAGCTTTGTTAAGGACTTGGACTCCTTAACAAGATAGTTTTTATGGGCTGGCAATTTATCTTTGACTAAGTGGAGCCTAATTAAGTGGGAGATGATTTGCAGCCCAAAGAGGTTTGGCAAGCTGGGATTATGGTAGTCTATGCTATCTGGTACTGCTTTAGTTGCCAAACTATACTAGCATTGGTGCATGGAGCAAGATCAGCTATGGGCTAGAGTGTTGACCCATAAGTATTTTTTTGGGATTCCTCAGAGGGATATTCCACAGTATGATTTGGTTGGTAGAGGCTCAGTGATTTGGGTGACTCTCAAGAAAGGAGCCATGCTGATTAAGAGGGGTCTTTTTTGGATATGCAAGAGTGGGGTGGAGGTCCAATTTTTGCATGACTCATGGGATGGTTTCCCTCTTATAATTTGCCAATATCCTCATCTGAGTACTCTGGCCTAGAGGTTTTGTGAAGCTGGCTGGAAAAGGGTGTGCGACTTTAAATCCCTTTCCTTTTAGGGATAGGTGGTGGTTACCAGATGGAAGTCCCCAAAAGAGTGGCTGATTCTTAGCTTGGAGGTAGAGTGCATGGACCTAAAGAATATTCTATCTTAACATAGTTGCAATGCACTTATGGACAGTGATGTGTTAGCTTGGTCCCCAAACCCCAAGGGGAAGTATACAGTGTCCTATGGCTATTAGGAGTTGATTTCCCAGTAGTATGAGGATAGAGGGGAAGTTCAGTGGTGGAAGAAAGTTTGGAATGGTTTCTCATGGCTGAAGTGTAACTATTTTACATGGACTTTAGTGTGGAATAGATGTTTGACATGGGACAATATTCGAAAGTTGGGATTTGCTGGTCCTTTGAGGTGTGTGCTCTACAATAGAGAGGAGGAAGACTCCTCTCACATTTTCTTTTGCTATCCCTTCACTCTTCAATTGTGGCACTTTTGGTGGGATGTGTGGCGATTGCATCCATGCTGTCTCTTTGGCAGATTTTTGGTCTAGAGTGGGCCATCCCCCTTCTTTGACCTCCTTCTTGTAGGATGCATGGTACGCTGGCCCTATTTTCCTACTCTAGCAAGTTTGGCTAGAAAGAAACTGGAGGATTTCTAAGGAGGAAAAATTGGTGACTCAGTAGGTCTGGAGTAGAATTAAGGGAATGATCCAAGAATCTATTGAAGTGAAGAGTGAGGTTATGCTACCATTGAAGAAAGGGGACGCTGAGGTGCTGGCATGATTTGGCATAAGAGAGTTATCTCCAATCTCGGCTTGTGTCAGACATGGTACTCAGGGGCAGCAAAAAGTTTAACGGTTGGGGAAGTGGATGCCTCCACCTACTAGGCTTTTGAAAATTAATATAGATGGGTCATCTAGGGGCAACCTAGGGGCAGTTGGGATTGGAGGGATTGCTAGGGATTTTTTGGGATTTGTGGTTTTTAATTTCTCAGCATATTAGGGAGTGTAGATGGTTAATAAGATGGAAGGTTTGGCTATCCTATATGCTTTAAGGAGAGCTTATGCTTTGGGTTGGAGGAGGGTGATTTGTGAAGCTAATTCTCAGAACCTGATTAACTTGATCCTGGAAAGGAATTTTTTTGATGTGAGCTAGCAGTTGGCCATGATAGTACAACATATTTTATAGGCGAGTTCTTGCATGGAGTCAGTATCCTATGCCCACATTCCATGGGAGTGGTATAGGACAGCTGATTGTTTGGCAAAATGGGCATCAGAAGAGGGAGGCCACAAGGTGGATGAATGGGAGCAACTGCCTGGTGATTTACGTCAAGAACTAGAACCCATTCTTGTGGAGATATTGGTGGAGCTAAGGCTTGAGGCTGTTGTTTTCGGTTTGCTTGTCTTTTGGGCTATTTGGATGCTTTTTTAATTTGATGTTTTAAGTTTAATAAAGTTTTTACCCCCTTTAAAAAAAAAAAGATTAAATAGGCTATAGAAAATCCCACAATCAATTTAGCAAGTACCAAGGGGTAGTTAAAATATTGTTCATTGAAAATACTAAAAATAAGGCATTCAAAGTTATAGACTTAGTGATCATAATTGAAAAGGTTCATGAAAATAAGGGGCATCACAACAAGTTCAAAACTTTATGACTATGTATATACCAAACATATAAGATCCTAGGAGATAAAAGCTTCAGATTGTAACTCTCAATGGTAAATTTTTTCTCTTCCAACGAATAGGTGGTACTTGAAGGATTATTTTCAAACCCCCCCCCCCCCCGCCTGCCCATATTGTTTAATTTTATGCATGGTTTTGGTAGCGTATTTTTTCATTTTTTATTTATTTATTTTGTTTTTATTTGGTTCACTAGGTTAGGTACTTTCTTCTTGTTTTGATTTTATTTTTCCTAATTTCCTTGCAAGGCTAACCCAAAAGGAGTCCTAAAATATTAATAAATAATAAATATGGATGATATGGTAGAATAAAATAGAGATTGAGTAAGTTGAAATCTTATTATTCTTGTAATTATTAATTATGTATGAGTTCATCTTAAACATATGAATTATTAAAAGACTATCATCCTCCAATCTATATAATATATCTCCCTTATGAGTTCTATTATAAATTTCTTGTCAATGTAAGGCTTATCCTTCCAAGAATCTTCACATTAAAAATATCCCTAAGAAAATAAGAATATAAAGGAAATAATAATTAGATAAAATATTTAACTTTCCCTTCTTATTCTTACCATAATGGTTCCAAACCCCTATGATATCTTCATTGTTTCAAAAAATATGTAAAAAAAGATAAGAATAAATAGTTGTACTAATCAAATCATTTAATATGAGTGGCTTAGGAAACCTATACTAGGGATATGGACACTTTATGGTAATAGATAAAGGCCTTGATAAAGCTAGAGGTATCTTGGGCATGGATACAAACACCTTATTAGTAATAGAGTTACAACCAGGTAGGTAAGTGAAATTTATTATGGGGCTATGAATGCTTTACTAGTTATAGATTTGTATCTCACTAGTCTAGAGACAAATATTAAATTGAATGTGTGAGCCTCTTATACTCTATTAAAACCACATATATGTTAGCCAAATAACACTCATCTTATCATGCACACACTAACCTTGTTTCAATGGGTCTCAATAAATCAAATGATTATATGGTAGGTTTCTTATGATTATTGGATTTTAAACTATTTTAATAGTTTTTTGTGTAATCATGGGGACTATTTATAGATTATACATTATATTATTACCAATAAATATCACCTCATAAATTTTCCATTTCTTCCTTTCCAACATGCCCAAATTATTCAAATTTAGGGGCCACTATGTTTTAATAATTTTAAACAATAGTAAATTAGTGAAAAACTAAATAGGTAATATTTTAGTGTGTTTTCTCTTATTTCAGTGCCTGTTTAACTTTAATTTCTCTTTGGTGCTTTTGATAATTTCCAGTTCTCCATTTTCCTCTAATTTTAGTCATTGAATGGGTGAGATTTGAATTATTATTTTAAGTATATACTCTTTTATGTTTGTCTTCATTCTATTGTTCATTATTAATTTTGGAATGAATTTGGTCTTCCCATTTTTTGAATTTAAATTTCAAGTACCCAAAACATAACAAGAGTAAAAAGAAAGAAAGTTTCATTTGGGTAAATAAAATATACAACACCCTAACACCTCTATTTCATGGTTACAAACTCATAAAACTATAAAATAAGCTTCATATAACTATAAAATGACCACAACACCATGATACCTTTGCTAAAGATAAATATCCATAGTGAAGGAAAGTTAGTAGTAATGAATAAAATAGGTTACAGCTAATAGTTTGGTTGTTAGTATTTAAGGAAAAATTTATAACGAATCAAGAATTACATGTTGCTTCATATAGTCAGGTTATAATTTATTTTTCATGCCTCATTTGTATAATCTATTTATGGACTCAAGTGCATGATTGCAAACTCATCCTAAATTAGCCAATTATAAATCACCTTTTAGAAGGCATCAAAATTCAAAAAAGTCATAATTTTTACATTTTAAGGCATTTTATGCAGTGTATAACTGAGCTTAAACTTTAAATGGGATTTGAAATCAACCTTGTTTTATCACACAAGAACCCCTCATAGCCTCACGCCAAGAGGGGATAAGTTTGGTGTTGGATTAAAATTTATATTTATGAGTGCCATTGTAAACTTGTGAAATAATCTTAAACACACTAAAAATGGAAAGTAAGTTTCATAAGAATTAAATTATGTGATGTATAAGCATCTAAGTAAACTTGTCATCCTATATCAACCAAAAATATATTAGATAAGGAAATTTAGCTAAGTATAGTTTTAAAAAAGTTTTTAATTTCATATAGGTCTTTGTTTGTAATTTTTTATAAATTTTATTGATGCAATTAATTATCCTCTTGTTTTGAATAAGATTATGAAGCTTTAAGCAGGAGATTTTGTTAGGTATTTTTATAAAGCATAATTATATGAGATTTGTGAGGCCTTTCTAAATGTATGTGGTTTCTTATAAAGCATCAAAGAATTCACTAGATCCAATTCATAGTCTATTTTTTTGTAAAATTAGAAGAGTTGAATTAAAAAAAATAGTAGAGGACCTATATCTCCACCACAAAAATATTGTGATAACTTACAATAAGCTTGGAACATGGGATTGAATTCAGGTTCTAGTCTATCATCAATACACTTAAGTTAAATATTATAAATTTGGTATAACATTACCACACATTCCAAATCCATTTTTGAACTTTACTATAATGTGTTATAATATTCATGATAGATGTAGGGTTTGAGGTAAGATAACATGTTCATTGGATATTTGTATACCTATCAATTCAACTAAATCACTTATGGAACCATTTAATGGTCATATTGATTTAATATATATAAAAAGGGTATAATTCTCAATGTTTAACCATTTCTTGTTGGGTAGGTAGCATTGCGATTAAAACTAAATTGGATAACATACTACTTGTGATGTATTATATTGCATTGAGTTGTGTTACTATGTAATATGATTTATTTCTATGTATTATCATCAATATTTTTTTAAGGATTTGATGTTTTTAGTTTGTTTAAGTAATTAATGTAAATGTGTGGGTATTGTACCTATATATGCATGCCTATACACTTTTAGTGAAAATATAGATGGAGAGGGAAAAAGGAAGAGAGGTCCTAGCCTTATAAACCACCAAGAACTCAACTAAACCATCAAAGAGAATCAAAATGTCAAAAATGGTCCAATAAATTTAGAAAAATATGTCAATAGTGAGGATTAGGAGATGAACATTCATAGCTCTAGTGGTCATTAGTTGTAGCACCAAAGGTCATTAGTAGCTCTCAAGATCACCTAGAAAGAAATTCTACCAGCTTTCAAATGCAATAAATTTTTCATATGACCTCAAAATGATGTGATTTTTTTTTGAAAGGAATCTAAATATCTAATTAAAATTTAATTTTAAGACTAAAAATATGTTTTTTAACCCATACAACAAAAACTAGCATTTTTAAGTATCAACATTATGTGGATTACTCATATTTGATAGTTGATTGTTCTATCAACTTATTTGGATGATAAATATGATCAAATTTATTATAATTGTTTGATTATTATGTTGTATATTCTAAGGGTTGTATGGTTTAAGGCATTTCTTAATTGATACCCCTAACCATGATTTCATCATAATGTGTATGCATATTATTCCCTAGAATAGAGAAAGAGTCATGGTTTTTGATCATTTATTCATGTTATCATATGGATAGGGAAACATTTTGTGTATTCTTGAGGCTTAAATAGTCCCCAAACCTATTTACTCACCTCTGATCCTCAATTTCCACAAGCATGTGTAAAGGTTAGTGTAAGTGAAAATTTTGGTCAGATTTGTGCTCCTTTAGCTCTCTCATTTTTTCTAGTAGCCAATTCAATATAAATTAATGGATACAAGCCTAGTTTCCTTCAAGGTAGCTCATGGTGACTCTAAACCTAGTAATGTGGATGAAGAGAATGTAAAATGTGATAAAAACATAATGATAGGTTAAACTATGGATCACAATGCTTCCCAAGATAATAATAGGGGAAGAGGCCATTTATTTCAATGGAATTTATATTCCAACATTTTTTGGGCATATTGGATTCTTTATAGGGAATTGAGCAAAACAAATGAAGTGTTTTTGTATTGTCCACAACAGTTGAAAAATATTCTTGCTAGTGAGTCATTTCATCTTCCCTTTTGTGGAATGACAAAAATCTCAATGATCTATAAAATCATTATGTAATATTGTAAAGGAATATTTTTTCATAGTAAAATAATTGATAAATAATTTGTAAGGAGACATTAAAGAAAATAAATTTTAGTACAAGGATGTTTTTTCTAAAAAACACTATCATATATGATATGGTATTGAAATATTTTTTTAATATGATGATGCTTTGTAATATTTGTCATTTATAATATATATATATATATATATATATATATATATATATATATATATATATATATCAACGTAATATTTTTTTTCATGAATGGGTTTTTATTATGTAACATAAGTTATACAAAAAGTTGAGTTTAACAAATCATTTTAAGTCTTACAATATCTAAGGTGAATTTTTGTCTTTCTCACTTTTGTTTTACTAAAAAAAATTGTGCATATAAGTTATTTTACATTGTTTCAATAATAGTCATCAAATTTTTTTTCTCCCGTAATAATTAGGAAAAGAACAAAATTAATCTTTCTTCTCCTTTCCTCCCAACTCATTAGTTAGATTATATTTTATTTACTTAATCTAGATTTCTTTGTGTTTGTAAATATTTTTGACTGCAAAATGAAACCATACCATGTTTCAATTCCATATATTAAACTAAAATAGGTGGTTTTCAACCTATAACTATGTCCATATAAAATACATGAGAACAAATTTAAATCTTATTTCATGTGGTACCAAATAATAGCTCATATAATGATGTAGGATCATAGTATTAGAAGACTCATTTGTTTTATTTATTTTTGGTTTTTGTTTTGAGTAGGTATATGAGGTATTTTTTGGTCATTAATAAGGTTTTAAAATATTTAGAAATCCAAAATTTGGTCAATTGAGCTTAAGAATGATTTTCTCACCAAAATTATCTATTTGAATTTGTAAAAGACAATATATAGAGTATTTCTAATCTTTTAGTGAAACCAAAGGTCACGATACTTATTTTATGGGTAAATTAATGTATTATTACATGTTTGGAATAATTTTAATGTATTATCTTATACTAACGTGCCAAACTCAACTAAGGTTGTTATCTTGAGTAAAGACATAGGTTGAGTTTATGAGTTATTTAGGAAGTTTATAAAGTTTTGGAATAAAAGAGAGAGAATGATAAATATAGGAATATGTATTTATGAGGATAAAACAAGAATATAAATTAATAAATTCCAAAATTTTAAAAAAATCAATAAAATAATGAAAAGTTCTGAAAAACAAGGTATTGGTTGGACTATGTAAGAAGTTTGTAGCAAAACAATGAAATATTACTTCATTTGATTTTATTCTTACAAAATCAATCTAATTATTTATGTAATTAAGTATTATTGTTGTTATTAAATAATATTATTTCTCATAAAATAGTGTTCATTCATTTTTTAGGTCTTTAGACATAATACAAGTTCATTACATTTAAGAAAGTGTTTCTACAGTCTAATAAAGTTGTCTTTTTTTTTTATCACTTTTAAGGATTGTTCAAGTTGTCTAAGTGATTGAAATAATATAATAATTATGTGTCATAAATTTTAAAATTTAATTATTTAAAAAATAGGTCTCAAAATTGAAATTTCTCTTGATTTAGTGCTCTTAGCCTGTACACATTCAACTAGGGTTTTGAAGGACTAAAACCTCTATAACTTGAAAATGAACCCTCCAAATTGAACTAAAATGTTTTGGAGAGGTGTTTTAGGATTTTTATGAAAATTTTAAATTATTTTAAAGAATTTTTGTTGTTTATATCTCAATATATTCAAAAATCTCAGCCTACTGGTTTAAAATAAGGTCTATTTAGAGCACTAGAAATACTAAAATTATCATAACTTGAAAATGACATAGAAAAATCCAATGAAACTTTGTAGAGAGATAAAAGAAGGTAAATTTGAGGTTTTAAATTTTTTAAGACACATACAAATAAATTTATTAAATAAAGTCAGTCTATAAACCTAATTTTAAGGTCTAAAACCCTTGTTTTCACCCTTTCTTACATTTTCAAGTTTGGATAATGGTATAAATCAGTATAATGAGTTGAAATAACATGAAATTAATGTTAAAGAGGATTTTATAGCATGAAATTATTTATAAATTTTTTTGTAATAAATAAGATATTAGGCCTATTTTTCCTTTGAACTCTTACATCATTTTTGGTATCAGAGCATGGTTTGGTTATACTTCAAAAATTACTTAAGGAGAAATAAGAATAAATATAAGGTTTTGAAATATAAAATTTTAAGAAGTGTAATATGACACTGAGAGGAGCATCTAGAGGTGGTGTTAGAGGAGGTCCAAGAAGACAACCAAAAGATGTATTATTGGAAGAGACGAGAAATTTACAAGAATGTTTGGAGGTAATAGAAATTTATCAAAGATAGGTGATGTGAGTTAAGGGAGGAAGAACCATAAGAAGAGGTTGAAAAAGAAGAAGAAGAATAAATAATCTTAAAATCAATCATAGGAGTAGGTTCCAAGTCTAAATTAAAGGTCCCAATATATGGAGGCAACCTAAATGTTGAAACAAATGTGGATTAGATAATTGTAATTGATAACTAATTTGATAATGAAGGTATAGATGAAGACAATAAGGTCAAGTTTTCTTTTACTAAGTTGAAGGGATATTCATCTCTTTAGTGGGATAGTGTCCAATATGAATGAAGGAAAAGTGGTAAAGATAAAATCAAGTCATTAACAAAATGATAGCTAAATTCAAATCCAAATTCATGCCTATAGAATATTAGACAAAGTTGTTCAATAAACTTTAAAACTTGAAGTAGAAATACATGAGTATAAAGGACTATATTGAGAAATTTTACAAGCTTTCAATCATAATTGGTCATGTAGAAGAAGATGTTGAGAAAATAATAAGGTATATCGATGGTTTGAGGTTCAATATTCATGATGAAATAAGTTTGTTATCTCAAAGATCATTAGAAGAGTCTTATCAGTTTGCTCTCAAAGTAGAAGAGAAGTTGGCTAGAATAAAAACTCAACAATCTAAAGGAGGAGGCAGAAATTTCAAAGATAGAGGACAACAAGGTGATAGAAGTCAGTTACAAGTTCATAATGAAGAAGCAAACAATTCTCAAGGTTAAGAAAATAGTACAAGAGGAGGATATTCATATAGAGTCATAAGACCATATAAAAGAGGTAAAGGAGAAGGATTTTGGAGAAAATGTTTCAAATGTAATAGATATGCTATTCATAGGTCATATGAATGCCCTGAGAATCCATAAACAAGTCATATAAGAACTGAAGGTAGTAATCAATTTTTTTAATATGAATAATAAAGCATAGGATCTCCATCACATATGGAAGAATATGAAATGGGAGAGTCCTTATTCTTGAACAAAGTATTTTTAAAGCCAAAAAAAGAGGTGAAAGAACCAACCCAAAGGAAGACATTGTTTAGGACTATATACAAATAAAAAGGTAAGTGTTGGAAAGTTATCATTGATTGTAGTAGTATAAATAACATTTTTTCCTTATAAATGGTTGAAAAAATATGATTGAAAATATTGACACATCCTACATCATATGAAGTATCTTTATTTAAAAAAGGGCATCAAGTGATAATTAATGAGCAATGTAAGGTTGATTTTTAGATTGGTATCTATAAGGATGAATTACATTGTGACATTATAGCTATGGATGATTGTCATGTATTTTTGGGTATACCTTTGTAGCTTGATAGGAGGGCTATACATTATGGAAGGAGTAACACATATGCATTGGATAAGGATGGTAATAAGAATCCTTTAACACCATTGAAATATGGTAGTGAAGTTGAAAATAGTACTAAGGTGTTATTAGTTGGTGGAAAATAATTATTGAAGATAATAAAATAAGAATAGGTTTTTTTTTTATTGCTAATCCTAATACAATTATTAAAGCTACTAAGTTGACTAATTTGACATTGTAAATTCAAAATTTATTGGATGAGTATGTGGCCATAGTGGTTGATGATTTGCCTAATGAGTTGCCACCAATGAGGAGCATAATATATTATATTGATTTCATTATAGGAGATAGTTTATCAAACAAATCATCTTATAGAATGACACTTAAGTAGAATGAATATAGCAAAAGGCAAGTACATGAACTATTAGATAAAAATAGTCAATCAAAGGAAGTTGCCATAAAAGGCAATATGAGAGGGAATTTATATGTGAGCATCTCAAATATATTTTTAAAATTAATAGAAAGAAGCATGTGAAGGAGGATAAAAATATTGTCTTGAAATATGACAAAAGAGTAAGGTTATCATGTGAAGAGTCCAAAACTAATTTTAAAAATAATTTGCAAGAAAGTTGTGATCATCCCATAAAGGATAAGATAGATGTGATAAAATTGGATAAAGAAGGTTGAACCTATGAAGAGTTGAAAATGAATGAAAGGAGCATCCAAGTATTAATGCCAATTTACTTGAAGGAAACATGGAAGATAGAAGTTATAAAAGCTAGTGTACACAAGAATATGATAGTGGAAAATCAGCTATGCAAATGATCTAAAATTAGAGATATAGATAAGGAAAAGACAACCTTGGAGATGGCTGATATGGAGCATTTCATAACCCATGGTGTTAGTGGAGAACATGAATAACATGTTATAATTGGAGAAGAGGTGAAAAACATGTCTTTAAAGCATGATGAAGTGGTTGAAGGAATATTTTTGGGAGCTCTTGATTATTTTAATATATTTATTTTATATGAAGATACAAATGTTGTGTGTTTCTTAATGGTATATTAGACCCACTTTGATTCACATTCTAATGAACTTACATGATATCCAATATGTTTTGAGTGGGTTCTTCCATTTGAGTGGTATGGTTAAATTCATCATGTTCATATATATGATAATAAAAGTTAAGAGATATAATAAGAAGATATTATTGTTAATTATTGCAACAATATATGAGTGTCTTTAGTAGTTATAGGTATGCTGATTGGTATGGACGTGGAAGCATTGGTATGGACAGAGGAGTGTATTCAAATTAACATGGATAAAAAATAAAGTGAAAAATTTATGGTAAAATAATGTTCTCAAAATGACATACAATAAGGATTCCATTTAAATTAGGTAGAGGTGGGAGAAAAAACTCTCACAAGGACAAGTGAAAGAAATTGGTAAGAAGATAAATTACTTATTTTAATATGGTAGATCTCTATATTTTTAGAGGAAAATAATAAATAGAAAAAAAAACTTAAATTTTTTTATGAATGGGTCATTTATTTAGAAAAACATTGAAGACCTCATGATAAGGAGCTCATGAATACTTTTTGAACTGAGGGAGCCAATCAAAGGAAGAACATGCCTAATATCTTATTGACTAAAAATTTCAAAAAAATAAGGAATTTTCCTACTATAAAAACATATTACACATTCATTTCATGTTATCTTAACTCATCATACTAATTTATACCTTTATCTAAACTTGAAAATGTAAGAAAGGGTGAAAATAAAGCTTCTAGACCTTAAAATTAGGCCTATAAATTAAGTTTATTTAATAAATTTATTTTTAGGTATCATAAAACATTTAAAATATATTTAATACATAAAATTTATCTTCATTCACCTCTCTACAAAGTTTCAATGCATTTGTTTGGATCATTTTTAAGTTATGATGATTTTAGTGTTTCTAGTACTCTAAATAGGCCTTTTTTTAGATGTACAGATTAATATTTTTGAATATCTTGAGATTTAGACCTAAAAAATTCTTTAAATAAATTTTAAATTTTCATAAACATCATAAAACACATTTTCACAAAATTTCATTTAATTTTAGTGGTTCATTTTCAAGTTATAGAGGTTTTAGTCTTTCAAAACCCTAGTTGACTATGTACTGGCCGAGAACATTAAATCAAGAGAAAATTCAATTTTAAGACAATTTTTTGAAATATTTTAATTTTAAAATTTATTCCACATAATTATCCTATTTTTTAATTTACTAATACACCTTGAATAATCCTTAAAAGTGATAAAAAGATAACTTTACTAGATTGTGCAAACACTTTCTTGAATGTAATAGACTTGTATTGTGTCTTAAGACCTAAAAACATGAATTATAAATATTTTAAAATAAATAATATGATTAAAAAAATACTCACTTACATAATTAATCAGAATTATTTTGTAAGAATAAACTCAAATGAAGTAATCTTTCATTGTTTTGATACAAACTTGACACAGTCCAACCAATACCCTATTTTTAAAAACTTTTCATTATTTTATTCAAAATATTTTTAAAAATTATAGATTATTGATTTATATTATTATTTTATCATCCTACACATGTACTCATATCTTCTTCCTTCTCTCTCCTTCGTTCCAAAATACTTAAAACTGCCTAACCAACTCATAAACTCAACCTATGTCTATATTCAAGATAACAACCTTAGTTGAGTTTGACAAGTTAGTATGAGTTAACCATGTCCTAAGAAATTAATTGAAAAATATAATAATTATCATGACCTTTTTTTACACTAAAATATGAGAAAGGATCGACAAATGTCCTTTACAAATTTAAAATTTCAAATAGATAGTTTTGGTAGGAAAATCATTATTAAAGCTTAAATGACCAAATTTTGGAATGCTAGAGATTAGAAAAACTTATTAAGAACTAAAAATTACCTCCTAAACCTATTAAAAACCAAAACCAAAAATAAATAAAATAAGATGATTCTCCTAAGCCTATGCTCCTATATCATACAATGTGTTAGCTGGTAAACCTTAGACACATCAAATGACATAAATCCTTTCTACCATATATCAATGTTTAAGCTTTGTACATGAGGATATAGTTATTTAAAAAAATTAATTTATCATTATATTAATTAATATAACAAATATAAAATAATATTCACATAAAAAAATTCAATATGAAAGCATGCCACAAAGACCACCATACTATTGAGAATATTCATCTTGATTAAAGTGGTAGGGAGAAATCACTAGTGTCAACCTTAGATACTTGTTATCAAGTGGTAGTTTAAAACCACCTTGTGAATTCCCTAAAGTCAAATTCCATTTGTGTTTCCTCTTACAAGGTGGAGAACCCCAACCCTTAGTGTGAGGAGGAAGTGGAGTCCGAAAGTCCCACCTTCCATATGTAGCTAGGGGGAAGAAAGGAAGTGTTGTGGATATCCTTGGGCTTGGCTAAGAGAGTGATGATGAGAATAGTTATTATGGTTACCTCCTCATAGAGTGCCACTTATACCTCTTATTGGATCATTTTTGGGATGGGAAGGTGATATGTGAGACATATTGCATGGGTCATCACCCAAATGTCTAATCAATGTCTTAATATGCTCAAGCTCAATAACTATTTTATTTATCTAAAATTGAATCTATAAAAGAAAATTAGATATAACCATAGATTTTTTAAAAGTATAAAAGTGATGATCAACAACATCTTTAGAAAACAAAGCTAAATTTATTTCTTTCCATATCCAAAATAAAATTTCCACTTTAGAAGTAGCCAAGATTGGGTATACTTCAATGACATCCTAGGACTATCACTGAGGAGGATATGATGCCCACTCAAAGGATCTAGATGAAATAGGCTATCATGAATCCAATTTCATGTGCCTAATTACTTATATAAAACCCAAAATAAATACATTATAGGAATTTAAAAAAATGGGAATAATGGATGAAACACCCATAAGTGTACCAAACATATCTTAAGTAGAAGTCCTTGATGGATCAAAAATAAGAAACGTGAGCTAGCTTGGTTTCAACCCAAGTAGATAGGGAAGAATACACATGTCATATATCATTAATATTATCAACCATTAGAAGATGAGGGGAAAACCATTTAGTCATTTGTAGACACTAGAAAACTGCACACAAGCAATTCTAGATGTCTGAATGCCTTGAGACCACCTAAAAATTTTTAACCCTTAACCTAACCCATATTAACCTAACCAAGTCATTATTCACCTATCACTATTCAAAAAGTACTATTCAAAAATACTATTCCAAATCACTATTCACTAGCACTATTCATGATGACATGGCATGTAACTATTCATGGTGACTTGGCAAGTGACATGGAAAGTGAATCAATAGTGACATGGCTTGGAATGGGACATTATAACCCAATTGGGACCCTTGCCAAAGGTTCCTAGTGGCGTCATTAAGCATCACAGTGTCCATCCTTTGAAGTATGGTGCATTTTTATTTATGGGACCATCTTAAAGCATGTGCTTTTATCTTCATGCATGAAAGTGGCACCAAAGTATGTGGGGCTCCTTGTTAAGTACTTGGGAAAAGATAGAAGTAGGTGGTAGAAAGTATTTTGGACCCATATGGACACATGGGCATGATATCCACTTATTTTGGACACACTTACAAAGTAGGAGACACACTTGTGAAGTGGGAATCCCACCATCTTTGTCCTTCATGACCACTTACCCACCCATATAGAAAAGATAGAAGTGGGTGGTGGGAAGTATTTTGGACTCATTTGGGTCCATGGGAATTATCTCCACCCATTTTGGACACATTAGCAAAGTGGGAGGCACTTTAGCAAAGTGGAAGACACACTTTGTGAAGTGGGAATCCCACCACCCTTATCCCCTTAACCCAGTTATCCACCCATTTGAAAAATAGCACCACGTTTCCACTATTTTCTCCTTTGTCATGTTTAATGGCATAAAATTATATAAATATAACCACCTTTCACCCATGGAGGGAGGTATTTGGTGGGAAGCATTTCATCTTGCAAGTTGTGTCCACTTGTTAAGGAGGTCATCCATCTTAGAGGAGAGGAGCGCAAAGTAGCTAGACTCTGCCAAAATTGCAATCCATCATCAAAAACAACAACATCTTCATCAAATATCTTCAAGCTTCAAACAAGAGGTAATTTGTCAATTTTATAGTTTCATTTTCTTCACCTCTTGGCCTCTTCTTTCTTGACCTCTAAACCAGAAGCCCTTGGCCTTCTTATTTTCTTGACCTCCAAACATCTACCCCTTAAACCTCTTGTTTTCCTTACCCTCTTGACCATTTACCCTCTTGACTATTTACCCTTTTACCTCTTTACCCTCTTGACCATTTACCTCTTTACTCTCTTGACCATTTACCTCTTTACCCCCTTGACCATTTACCCATTTATCCCTTTATCTCTTTACCATCTTGATCACTTGACTATTTTACAATTTTACCTTTCTACCAACTTGACCATCTACCAACCTAAACCAAAACCTTATTTTCTTAACCCTTATCACATTACCAAACCAAAACCACAACTATGACTTGACTAGCTTTAGCATTAGCATTGAAAAACTATTACTTTTTTTAGTCATCTGTTTAGCAAAGCATTCTTGTGTTTAATTTTAGTTATTTGTTGTTATTTAATGAAATTACTTTGTTTATCATTTCTCAAACTTGATTGTTTAAAGTAGGTGGATTAACATCCTCCTAGGAAGCTCTCACTTATGGGATTTAGCTCATACTAGGCAATCCACCCAACTACTTGTCTAATGAACAAGTTTATTTTAAATGCTTTCTTATGTGTAAGTTATTCTTTCCTAGCCAAAGAGGAATTCTCAACATTCATTTGGATCATGAGTGCACTTTCAATCCGGTATTTCTACCACACCCGTAAATAGTTTCTTTTTCTTTCCAAACTAAGAAAAAGGTGAAAAATTAAGAGAAACATTTTGACACACTAGGTGGGACCCTTGAGTTTTTATTGGGTTCATAGTTTTAAGACATTTAGTTACATTAGAAAAGAGTCATTTAGTTGCATTCTTTTCTGAAATTTAAACATTCTTTCTTTCCTTCAAAATGCAAATTCTAGTTTCTTTTTCTTAGAAAACAAGTAAAAAAATCATCATTTTCTTATTTACATTTCTAAAAAAAAAAAAAAAAAAACTCATCCTAGGATTAGGAATTGCATTTTAATTCTATATTAAGGTACATTCTAGTTGTTCTTGTATTTATTCAAAAAGAAATAAAAAAGTTCCTTTGGGTCTAAAATTAAGTGCATACATTGATTACTTTCTTGTCTTAGCTCACCTAACTTAATTAAAGGCATCTTAATTAATCATAGTTCTCTTATGTTACATAGGATAAAACACTTTCACAATGAAACATCAAACACACTTGAGACAAGGCCCAACTAAGATTTCATTACCTAGTGATAACCTTACCCTTTCTTCGCAATCCTACTTGGAGGTCACTACTAAGGGGAGAGCCCACTCAATTCTCTGACTGAGTATAAAATTTGGATAAATGATATATCAAATAAATACCCATACTTTATAAGGGACTATGAAGTGAGGGAAGCAATCCCTAAGTACTAATCCATGTACTTTATCTAATACAAATTTCTCTCTTGAGCACCTAAACACAACTTGGAACCAAACATAGACTTCTTTCTAGGACCTGTTTTACAAGCCAACTTCCCTCACACATTATAACTAAGGCATAAGCCAAGATCAAGTTAAAAGATATCTTAGGAGATAATGTACTTTAGTGTATGAATAATTTTCTTTAGATCTTTCTCTTTTGTTTGCTCTCTATTTGAGTTGTGAGTTTCATTTCATTCCATTCCTCACATGGTCTTTACTAGACTCCAATTGAGGAATCAAACCAATCAAGAGCCACCTTCTTCTTCCTCTTCCTCCTCCATGGATTACACTTCAGATGTGGAGGGATCTCCCCATTCTTTTACCCATCATACCAAGCCTCTAATAGTTACTCAAGGAGACATGAACTTTGTAGCCTTCCTTGACAACAACCATGTGGCCCTCCAACACTACCTAAACACCTTATCTCACTGTACCTTTATTGTTTTGGTTCCTCCTATAGATCCACCATATGGCATGCCTCCCCCTCTTATGGTTGGTGTTACCTCCACCCAAAATTTTATCACCAAAGCCTTTTCTTCTACCAATATCCCAACCACTACCACCATTGAAACCCAATCCAACATTCCAACATATAACCAAACCCCTCCTACACAACCAACACTTCCAATGTAGGGACAACCTTACCTCTTGTTAACTATAGCCCATCTACTATAGGGGTAAATTCTACCCCTATTTATACCCTTCCTATTTTTACTACCAACCCACTAGTTTCCACCCCACTCCAATGTTTGGTAATTTTCATACCTTCTACCCTTCCACCCATTAACACAAGGACTAATACTCAACCTCAACCTACCACTTCAGCTATACCTCCAAACCAACCCATGTCCATCCCTCAACAAACCCCTATAACATCATACCAATATGTTCTTAACCCACAAGGATACATATCCCTTTCATCCTAACCTTCAATTACCACATATTAATATGTGTCATTTTCTGAACCTTCCATTTCTTATCCATACATTGTATCCACCCAACCTCAATAAAACTTACCACCCAATTATGCAGCTACCCAAACTAAAATTGATTTGATTAAGATGTTGATGGATAAAATGTCTAATCTAGAATCATCTATTTCGGGGGCTCGTGACCATTTATCCTATGAACAAATTTGTAATGAACCCATCCACCCATCCATCCTTATCTGACCTTATCCTCCCCAATGAGAACTTCCCAAGTTCTCCAAATTTCAAAGCAAGAAGGATCTCCAACAACACCTTTGGTCATTTAGGCATGATTTCTATCTAATCACCTACAATGATGCCCTTCTTCTCTGTACTTTCCCCATGTCTCTAGCCAGCCTGACCTTAGATTGGTATAGTGCCTTACCCAAACATTACATTGTATCCTTCACCCAACTAGCCCAAACTTTCTTGGATCTCTTTTTGATTAACATCTCTAAGAAAGTTTCCATTACTGACCTCTATTCCATCTAGCAGTTCGAGAATAAGTCCATTGCCAATTTTGTGGCTCATTTGAGGAGACTAATTAACCAACTTTCTTTTTCCTTGCCTCAACTTGAACTCATAGAGATCTTTTCTTGGGCATGTGCCAAACATATCTCCTCTACACTATGTGTCCAAAGCTTTCAAACTTTTGATGAAGATTTTACCATATCACATAAGCTAGAAAATAGAGCCATTGATGAAGGGAGGCTAAAATTAAAGAACAAAAATTCCATTTACAAAACCAATGAGGCCTCTTCTTCCAAACCAAACAACCAAACCAATACCAATGGTAAAGGAACCGTGAATGTAGTTATCCTTAAAGCCACTCCCACACCATCCACAAATCAATCAAATTCTTTTAATTCTTCAAAGCAAAACCCAAGGAACCAAAAATAATTAACTCTGCTTGAAGAATTCTATGCTTCTATCTTGGAGAAGTTATTAAAATCTAATATCATTCAGCGTCCTCCCATTAAACCACCCCAATAATTTGACTCTTCTCATCCCATACCTAGTTGGTATAATGAGAATGATTCATGTGCCTTCCATCACATGATAGGACATGATATCAATAGGTGCAATACATTCAAGAACCTTGTCTAAACCCTTATTGATAAGGGGGAGCTCACATTAGACAACCCCAATGCATCACCAAACCAAGCCCTAGATATATTCAGGTAACCTTTTCCAAACCATATTACAACCAATAATGAGAGCAACAACATCAAGTGCTCTCAAGATACCCATACTATTAACATGGTTCTTGACACACTTGATACTAAAGAACTCACTCACCAGTCTACCTGTCCCTCACCCTCTCCCCTTTTAGAAAACCAAACCAAGGAATTACCCCTTTCTCCTCCTCCACTCATCGAGATAGTGGAGCCACCAACCTCTCTTTAAACTAGCATACTAGACCATGCACCTATCTTACCTTCCTCACTTGCTCACCACTACCACAAAAATCATTTTTGAGAAGGAAATCCTTGTGTCTACTCCTCCCATAGAGGAGCCACCTATCCCAACCTTGAATCCTTTGATTTAGGAAGAGGTCAAGGTTATCATCTCTATGTCTCCACCTAGGGGGTTATCTTTTAGATCTACAATTTAGTGAATCAAACCAACCTACTAACCCTTCTTTAGGATAGTGCAAAAATTGAATTTGTCTCTAACCTTGACATGGATCGAGCCACCTTCTGGTAGTAAATAGGTCTCCCTTATATTACCAGATTAGAACCTCCAATCCATTCTTTGGTAGACCTATCCACCACTTCTATTTACCAACCTATTACCACATCTACCCAACCAACCAAAACCTCCACCCAACCATCTAAAACCTCCACCAAACTAGCTAACCCTCAACCACTTAAGCCAACCAATACCCAAATATCCAAGCCCTCTCCTATCACCCCTATCAGATCTACCCAAACCATAGGATAACCATCTAAATCAACTATACCCAAACCTATCAAAACATCTCATGCTTCTTTAATCAAACCTATCGAGGATTTAGGAATAGTTCCTACACCTAGCCATAGTCACCCCTCTTTAAATTTAGATCTAATTCCATCTAGTCCACCAAAGAAACCACCAACAAAGCAACCAAGAAGGTGGAGTTACCCAATCCTATACCTTGAACTAGATCCATACCACCTCCTTCCCTCTTACCCTCTATTTTATGACCCCATCCCTCTACTATCCTTATCACCTATTCCTCGTCTACTAAACCTTCTCCTTTTTTTCCACCTATACCCACCTTTACCAAATCATCAAACTATCCATCATCTTTAACTAACAAGTCTAACTCTACCTTCCCACCTATCAATAAAAATTCACTCTCCACCTCTAAATCATTCACCTTGAAACCAACCATAACCAAAAAATCACAACTAAAACCACCTACCAAAACCCTTCTACCACCAACAATTCCCATGGTGAAGTCTACTTCTAAGAAGACTACAACCCCTAAAACAAAAAAACCTACCACTTTTAACACCTTTTCTTGAATCCTATTCAACCATTCTATAAATCTTATTACAAAACTCTTCCTTGATCCTACCACCCATAAAACCCTTTTACCCTTCACGCCCAAAACTATCATGGTTCAATGACAACTTTATTTACTTATACCATAAGACACTGGGATACGATACAAAGAACTATAAATCTCTTCAAACACTCATCAACCTACTTTATGATGAGGATGACCTGTTAATAAATGAACCTGTTATGTCACCCCTACCAAACTAACCATCAACCATACCTACCAAACATGGTGAACACTTACACACTCCTCCACTCTTACCTAAAAGTGAAGATGAATTTGACCACTCTACCATACTATCAATATGGTCACTAGATCACAACAAAAATATAAAAAGAAGGCTAAGGTGTCCATTCCCTAGACTTACCCCCTTCCAACTCCCAACCAACCCACACCCAACCATCTCCATCTTCAACTAGACCCAAGGTGTCTATTTTAGGTGTCCCCTAGTCTAACCCTGCAATATCAATCTAAATAACTATCTTCAAGTAACTTCATCAAACCCCAATAAAAATGAGCTTGTATGAGTTGATCTCTATCTCTTCCCATCACCTCCAAGCACTCATTTAGGCTTTGCAATACATAGAGGTCTAACCCAATCATCCTCAACTATTAGGATTAAATAAAACACATATTTATAACCAAATTGCATACAAGAGAAACTATGAAATGAATCGATCAAACATACATACAATAATCATAAACATGCATAAAATAGGAAACACCAGATTTAACATGGTTCACCAAACATGGGCTACATCCACCAAACTTGTCCACTATATAATTTTTAGTAATACAAGGGAGAAACAAATCCTATAATAAAACTTGTTACACCTCTATACCTTCTCTACCTCCTCTCTGTGTACAATAATCTTCTCTTACCTCTCAGCCATATCTTAACTGACTTTTAGTGTGGAAAATCACCTAAATATAACCTCTACCATCAGATCTAGAAACCTATAATCAATGGCCCAGATTGACTACAAAATTATAATTTTCAAGACAATTTTAATAAAATTTTCCCTTTAGGGGCGTTGCCCCCGAACCCCCACTAGGGTGCATGGCCCCCAGATCCCTTACCAGGGGGGTCATCCCCCTAAACCCTACAAGGGGTGAATCCCACCTTACAACACTTTTTTACATCAAGGATACAAAGAATAGGATCCAAAAACTAGCTACAAAAACATCAAAATTTTAGCCACTGATCTTGGAAGACAATCAGGTTCCACACCCAACAATCTCCCACTTGGACACTGATTGTAGCAACTCCACCAATATTGCATCCACTATAGTATATGGACCTAGATAAGTTCATTAATTTAATTTTCATCTATAAAGACCAATTGAAGTTGAACAAATCTTCAACTTCTCTCTTGTAACTACCTTGGTCATCATATCTGTAGGATTTTTACTAGTATGTATCTTCTCCAATTTTAGTTGCTCTTCTTCTATCACTGAATAAATAAAATGATAACACAATTGAATGTGTTTTGTTCTGGAGTGGAAATTTGAGTTTTTAGCTAGATGGATTGCACTCTAACTGTCACTATATAGAGTACATATTTCTTGACTATGTCTCAATTCTTCCATCAACCTATGTAACCAAATTATTTCCTTGCTTGCTTCTGTAGCAGAAACATACTCAACCTCTATGGTTGAAAGTGCCACAACCTTCTATAACCATGATAAACAACTAACTATTGTACCACATACTATAAACACATACCCTATAGTGCTTCTTTTACCATCCAAGTCACCTACCATATCTAAGTCAATATATCCCTATAATGTCACATCTGATCTACCATAACTTAACACTGTATCTATGGTCCCTCTTAAGTAATGAATGATCTATTTTACTACCTTTCAATGTTCCTTTCCTGGATCACTCATGAACCTACTCACCACTCCCACTACATGTGCAATGTCTGACCTCATACACACCATTGCATATATTAAACTAGCAACTGCTGATGAGTATGGAATTTTAGACATCAAGTTCTTTTCTTGTGTTTTAGGACATTGTTCCTTTGTTAATTTAAAGTGTGTAGCCAAAGGTGTCCCAACTAATTTTCCATCCTACATATTAAATATTTACAACACTTTTTGAATGTACTCTTCCTATGATAATTCCAGCTTCCTATTATTTTTATCTATAGTTATCCTCATACCAAGGACCTGTTTAGCTACACCTAGATCCTTCATAGAAAATCTATCACTTAACTATTTCTTGAGTACATTAATATTGTGCATATTAGAACCAAATACAAACATATAATCTATATATAAAATCAAAATAATATATCCACCATTTCAAAAACTTTTAACATTTACACAATGGTTTGAATGACATCTATAATAACCCTGCTCTATCATAAAAACATCAAATTTTAAATACCACTATCTTGGAGCTTGTTTTAGGCCATATAAACTCTTCTTCAACCTATACACCATTTTATCCTTACCTTTAACTTCATATCCTTATGGCTTCTCCATATATATTTCCTCCTCCAAGTCACCATGAAGGAATGTAGTTTTCACATCTAATTATTCAAGGGGAAAATCTTCTATTACTACCAAACATAAAACAACTCTTATAGAAGTCATTTTAACTACTGGAGAAAATATTTTGTTAAAATCTATACCTTTCTTTTGTGTAAAACCTTTAACCACCTTTCTGGCCTTGAATTTATTTATACCTTCATTCTCCTCCTTTATCCTATATACCCACTTATTTTTCAATGCCTTCTTTCCTTTGGGAAGTTCCACCAAATCCCATGTCTAGTTTTATATTAGAGCATCCTAATTCTCATCCATAGCTTGCTCCCACTTATCCTTGGCATTGATATGCACTACTTCATAGCTTTCTATCTCACCATCATCAATAAGTAGTAAATAATATAAAGAAGGTTAGAAATGATTAGGTGGTCTACTTACTCTTGCATATCTTCTAATAGGGGTTTGAGGTACTTGTTCCTATTGTAAATTTTGATTAGGAACTTTTGGGACATGTTTTTCTAAAATATGTTCTAATACTATATATTCCCTTTTAGATTCTTCTTGCTTCTTTTCCTAAAATTGGTCCCTGTACATGACTTTTTCATGGAACACAACATCTATACTCTTGATTATTTTCTTATCTTTTAGATTCCACAACCAAAATCCATAATCATCAGTTCCATAACTAATAAATGTGCATTTCTGAGACTTAGCTTCTAACTTATTCCTATGATATTTGTTAATATAAGAAAATTACTCACAACCAAAAACTATTAGAAGAGAATAATATACCTTCTTTCCAATCCATTCTTCCTCTGGTATTCCACCATATAAAGCACTTGAAGGTCTTATATTTATCAGATAAACTATAGTAGTTACATCTACCCAAAACTATAAAGGTAAACCTGCATGCAATCTCATGCATCTAACATACTCCATAATAGTCCTATTCATTTTTTGTAACACACCATTCTATTATGGTGTTCCTGAAAGTATTTTTTGTTTATGAATTCCACTTTATAAATAGTAATTGTTAAAAGTGTTACTGGAATACTCACCTCCATTATCTGATCTAAGATATTTTAGTTTTAAACTTGTTTCATTTTCAACTAAAGCTTTCTATTTCTTGAATATATAAAAAACATCTGACTTCATTTTTATACAGTATACCCAAACTTTTTTAGTTGCATCATTAATAAAGGTAATGTAATAATTTAAACCACTAAGTGAAGATACCTAAGCTGGTCCCCATACATTCATATCACAAGCTCTAATTTATGCTCCTTCTTGGATGGTCCAACCCTGAGAAACCTCACATATTTTTGTTTCCCATATATGTATTTTTCACAAAAGTCCATATTTAATTCTTTTAGACTTGGTAGTTTATATTTTTCATGTAAGGTCTTCATTCCCTTTTCACTTATATGGCTAAGTCTATAATACCACAAAGCTGCATCTTTACTTATAGAAACTACAACACAAGATGAATTAACATTATTTATAGAAAAATATAAAGTGCCTAATTTCTTACATTTTTAAACCACTAAGGAACCCTTTGTAACCTTCCATGATTTTGTTTGTAAATGTGACCATACAACCCTCACTACCCAGCTGACCTACAAAGATCAAATTTATCCTCAAGCTTGAAATATGCCTAACATCCTTTAGTACCCAAGTATTTCCATTCTATAATTTAACCTGAACACTTCCTTTTTTAACAATACTACAGGGTTCATCATCACCAAGGTAAACATTCTCGTAATTACCTTGAACATAATCTATAAAATAATGTCTATGAGGGGTAGCATGAAAATAAGTACCTGAATCTAAAACCTAAGACTCAACAATATTATCCAAAAAAAGCATAAGATCATCTTTTAGTACATCACCTACTACATTTGCTTCTCTATTACCTTCTTGTTGGTCCTTACCTAATTCATCCTTTTGAAATAAACACTATTTCTTTGTGTGTCTTGGCGCACCATAGATCCAACATTCCATCTTGCCTCTTGATTTAGATCTTGCACCACCTTTTGATTTTCCATGGTTTCCTCTTCCTCTATTCTTCTGCCTTCCTATATTCTCCATTGTTAATGCATTTATAGATATGGATGTTTCACCTATACTTTTCCTTCACATTTCCTTGCTTAGGATAACACCCACAACATTTTCAAACTTTAGTTTAACATTATTAGACACAGAGTTGCTTACTATGATTACCAAGTTATTTTAGCTTTTAGGCAAGGAACAAAGAATGAGAAGAGCCCTAAATTCATCATCAAAGTCAATATTTATGGAATTTAATTTACTAGTAACTATTTTAAACTCATTTAAATGATCTAGTACTAAACCATTTTTAGACATTTTCATATTGAATAATTTTTTCATCAAAAATATTTTATTTAAGGCAAAGATTTTTTCATATAACTTGCCTAATGCGCTCATAAGACCTTTTGTTGTATTTTCTTATGATATGATAAATGTTATATAAGATTCAAGGCACAACCTTATGGTTCCAAGGGATTTTCAATCTAATAGTTCCCAAGCTTAATCTGACATTGTTGATAGCTTCTTGGTTTGCCCTCCCAATGGAAAACATAGGTCCTTTTGGTAAAGGTAATCCTACATCTGCATCTTCCACAATCCAAAGTTTTGTACATTGAACTTCTCCACCTTAGATTTATTTTCATCTTCCATATCTCCCACTCAAGCTCAATCCATTTTCTTCATATGATTAAAATTATGCAAACAAAACCTTTACTCTAATACCACTTATTAGGATAAAATAAAACAAAAATTTATCCCAAAATTGCATATAATAGAAAATATAAAATGAATAAATCAAACATACAAAAAATAATCATAAACATGCACAAAATAGGAGACACCATATTTAACATAGTTCACCCAAAATGGGCTACATCCACCAAACTTATCTAGCATATTATTTTCAGCAATACAAAGGAGAAACAAATCTTGCAACAAAACTTGTTATACCTATCTACCTTCTCTACCTACTCTCTATGTACAATAATCTTATCTTACCTCTTAGACATATCTCAATTAACTTTTAGGGTGGAAAAACACCTAAACATAACCTCTACCATTGGATCTGGAAACCTATAATCAATGGCCCAAATTGACTATGCAATTACAAGTTTATAGGACATTTTTAAATTAAAACTCCCTTTGGGGGCATTGCCCCCAAACCCCCACTAGTGTATTTGGCCCCCAAACCCTATAAGGGGGGGCTAAGCCCCCATTTAAACCCCCATTACCATTATAGATACAAATAATGGAATCCAAAACCTAGCTAAAAAACATTAGAATTTTAACCTTTGATATTGGAAGATAATCAGGATCCACACCCAACATCAAATTCTAGCTACCTTTATTGGTGCCTTTTAAATTTCCAACCTTATCACCTTCAAGGATTCAAAAATACCTTCCATCCACCCTAAGGATCTAGATCCCCCACTCTTTTTAACCACTTACATCAACTAAACCCATATCAAATGAGTCATGATTAATGGGGAGATAACATTAGCATCATCTCTTCTCATGCCTATAACCAGCTCAACTTGCCAAATAATGTTTTATCTAAATCCTCAACTATCCTTCACTCTTTCAATGATACCATGACCACTACCTTGGGAACTTTCATCCTTCATATCTATGTAGGACCTCGCATGCTCCTCAAACTCTTCTATGTTTTGGAAGGGGAATTCTAACACATCTTATTAGGATGACTTTAGATTCATTCTACGGCATGTGTTCCCTCTACCCTCCATCATTACATCAAATTTGAGCATGAAGGCTAGGTCATCATCATTCAAGCAGACCCAAGTCCTTTCTCAACAAGCAACATGACCTATCACCCCAACAATGTCCTCATACCCCCATCTAGTACACCTTTTTTAGTTACACCCCAGCCACCAACCATCAACAAAGCATTAACTAGCTCATCCATCCCTTTTTCACAAACCCCCATAAAGGAACCCTTGGAATCTATGTTCCAATGTCTCTCATTATGGGAGTATCACCTTTTAGTTCTTAACACATTCCCTACTCCTCACGAGTATGGGAAATTCACCAACTAACCAGGATATGACCCTAATATCAAAATTATCATTTCCTTTAGACCTCTAAACTGTTAGACCCATTTTTTCTATGGGGGACTCAACAAACCCCTTAATGCTTCTATCAACTCTTCTTTGTCTTGACTATATATTGCTAATTTCTCTTATGTAGATAAATTGAGCTTTGCCAAGACATACCTTCATCAGTGTGCTTGGAAAGCCTTTAGCCTTGGGCAGTATGAGCAGGGCCCACATGATCTAGTCACCATTGAGACCAAGAAACCTCATGAAAAGCATAGCCTTGGTTACATTTCACCCAACAAGAATTAACCCAAACCATCTACCATCACCATTCTTGAAAAAATACCCCTTCCTCACCAACCTCACCTCCACTCACATGTGAGGATGAAGATATCATCCCACCTAAATTTTTTCATCAACATGATCGACATTATACCCCTAACTTATTATAAGGAAGGGAAACCATCACCATTCCTTTGACCCATCCTAATATGATAGGTAAAGATTCTCCTACCATTAACATTGTTTAGTGTCAGGATGATGATTCTATTCTCACCTACCTTGGTACCCTGGATTATTCAATACAAAATCCCTTCCTCTTGAGACCTTATCCATGTTGAATGAATCCACCATGGATACCAACTTGGGAACTCTAAAACCCCCACATTGTCAAATTAGGCCAATCATTGAATACTAAGAAACTTTAAGAATTTCCCTCTTTTCTCCAAGACTTTAACATAGCATTCACATGGTCTTATAGTGATATTCTAAAGATTGACCCCACCATTACTACCCATAACATAATCACTCATTGTGATGCCAAACCTATCAAGTAGAATCTTTGGTGCATGCATTCTTGCATAGCCCTTCTTGTTAAAGAAGAGCTTCAACATCTCCTATCTGTAAACTTCATTCAACCCATTGACTACCCCTAATGGGTCTAAAATATCATACCTATCACCAAGGCCATAGGGGGACTATGCATTTATGTGGACTTTCATGACCTCATCCTTGTCTACCCTAAATATGACTTTATTTTATTTAGTATCGAACAACTTATTGATTTTACAACCAGACATGAGATATTATCTCTCATAGATAGGTTTTTAGGTTACAATCAAATCTTGATTTCTCCTAAAGATTGGCACAAAACTACCTTTACCACCCCTTGGGGAACCTTTTGCTATAGATTGTAGAAGACTATAAATGTCCCATAGCTTATATCTTCCATAACCTCATCCATAAGATTTTATAAGACTATGTAGATGGCCTTCTCAAGAGATCTAAGCTCTAAAAAGACCACTTGGTTGTTCTTAAGATCATCTTCGAAAGCCTCATCCACTATTATGTACACCTTAACCCCAAGAAATGCATCTTTAGGGTCTTGTTAGGAAATCTTATTAGCTTCATTGTTTATCTTCATGGAATAGAATTCAACCCTACCAAAATCAAATCCATCCTTGGTATGCTCCCTCCTACCAACCTTAAGCAATTTTGAAGCTTGTAAGGAAAGATTTAGTCTATTCATCATTTTATTTCCCAACTCTTAGACTGGTGCCAACCTTTACACCACCTTATGAAGAAGGATGTATCTTTTAAGGGGAATAATGATTGTCAAAAGGCCTTTGATTTTCTCAAAAAGTACCTTTTGTCACCACCTATCCTCACCCCTCCCAAGGATGACCAACCCTTTTACCTCTATATCTCTACCACCAACCATTTCCTAGGGGTAATGTTGGCTCATCAAGATGCATAACATAGAGAGTAAGCCATAGATTACATTAGCCATATGCTAGTATAATATGAGACTTGATACACCCATACCAAGAAGCTTTACTTAGCTTTGGTCTTCATGGACACCAAATTCTACCACTACTTTATTAACCATAAGATCTATGTCATAAACAAGATTGACCCACTCAAGTACATGAAATCTAAGCCATACCAAAACTAATATATGGTCAAGTGGATTATGCTCATAGTGGAGATTGATCTCGAGTTCCTTTAGAAAAAGTTAATGAAGGGGCAAGTCATTGTTGACTAATTGGTCGAGGCACCTTTAGAAAATAACCAACCTCCCCCTCTTCAGTTTCTTGATAAATCCATCACAACTTTCTCTCAAGTATATTTTACCCATCAGGTCACCATGTTATTTGATGGATCAAAATGTCAACATGGTGGGGGAGTCAGTATCATCATTTGATGGTGAACCTCTCCCTTTATCCTTTAATATTGATTTTAAATGTACCAACAATATGGTTGAGTATAAAGCTATAATGATAGGCCTTCAGACTAAATTATCCCTAGGGGTCAAAATAATTAATATATTTGGTGACTCTCAACTTGTGGTCAATCAAATCAATGAATCTTATTATTGTAATAATGATTTTCTATAATAGTACAAACAACTAGTTGATGAGCTCCTAACATCATTTGAATATTATAACATCTAGTCAACCCCATAATCTACCAATAAATTTCTTGACACCATGGATTCCCTTACCTCATAAATCCCATTTGTACCCTCAGATTCTAAGCCATATGTTATTATTCATAGGCTTACCCAACCATTTCTATATCAAACTAGGCTCTCCCACCATTTTCAATGTGAAGGAGACCCAACTTGACCTTTGGTATCTACAAAATTTTGACTACCTCAACCTTGACATTGTTCCTTCTAACCTTTCTAGGAATGCTTGAAGAGTGTTTATTTAGAATACCTCATGCTATACCATTATGGGTGGGATTATTTATAAACAAAACTTTGATGGCCTCCTCTTCTACTACTTACATAATCACAAAGGTTCCCATGCTATCAAGGAAATGTATGATGGTATCTATAGAGGACACTTTAGTGGTCTCATTGCATCTAAGAACATCCTTTATCTTATCTATTACTAGCATACCCTTAACTAAGATTGCTATGATTATGTGAAAAAGTGTGTTAAGTATAAAAAACACACCAATTTGCATCATGCACCTAGCCATAACCTCTAAGTTTCTACTATTTTTTGGCCTTTTTCATAATGGGCCCAAGATATTATTAGTGAAATCAACCCTCATTCCTCATAGTGACACCACTCTAATATCACCGCATTTGAGTATTTTACCAAGTGGGTGGAGGTTATTCCTCTAGTCTTGACAAAAGTGGAGAAGATTGTTGACTTTATCAACCATCATATCATCTATCACTTTGGTGTTCCTCATAAGATTATCATTGATAATAGTAGATCCTTTAAGAGCAAGCAAGTCCAAGTTATATATGATGCACTCAACATTAAGACAAGTTTCTCCTCGCCCTATCATCTACAAGCAAATGGACAAGCTGAGGCCTCTAAAAAACTCTTAATAAAATGTTCACTAAAATGGCCAATGAATCTGGTTGGGATTGGCATTTTCACATTCCCTTCTATTTATGGGCTTACTAAACTAGCATTAGAACCCCTATGGGTACTACACCCTTCTCCCTTGTGTTTGGAGCATAGGCTATCATACCTCTTGAAATCTAAATTCCCTCTCTTTGCATATCTTTGTAAAATCATATTTCTAAGGATGATTATTGTCAACACCATTTATCCCAGCTTGAGCTACTAAATGAGCATCGTCTAGAAGCCCTTACCCATCTCCATGTCTAACAAGAGCATATCAAGCATGCCTATAACAAATGCCTCAAAGTACAAGGGTACAATATCAGAGGCCTTGTCCTAAAGGAAAATCAACATGTCACCCAATATAGAGAAAATCAAGTGAGGAAAGTTTGATTTCAATTGGATTGGGCCTTATATTATAACTCACAAGTACATATCAGGAGCTTACCAATTTTATTCTCTCAAAGGCCACCCAAAACTTGATCCCCTCAATGCTTCACATTTGTGCTTGTTATTTTGTTAAGAAGGATCAAGTCTTCCTTTTGTTTAACTTAAGCTCATTCTTTGCTATCCACCTACATTCATCTCCCTATTTTAGGGGAAACTGATTAACACTGAATCATGTGATTATCTATCATTGGTATAACCTTATCTTGAACAATGGGTATCATGGCTCTACCCATGGCATGATTCTCATGATACTTTCCACCCCTTCTAAAGATTGATCCCCATGATCATTGTCACCTAAATCTTTTTAATACCTAGTCCACCTTCTTATGCTTCTAGTTTTGCCTTCATAAATATGAGCCACTAAGTCAGCATAAGTAAGCATATGCCAAGCAAAATCAGAGAAAAATAACATAATTCCTATCTCTAAAAATCATGGGTAATTCTTAGCATTCAAAAATTTTTCCCTTGAAGAACTACTATTCAAAATTTATTTGAAATTGCCAAGTATAAGGTAGACTACTCCCTTGAAGGCAATTATCAAAATCATTAAACAAAGCATATAAACTTAGACCACTCCCTTGAAGGATGGATAAGTCAAGCATTTGTCAAAAACCATAGTAATTTATTAGATGTTTACCATATCGATCAACTTCTCATATACAATAATATAGCAAGAGACCCATTATCAAAATCAAAGCAAAATCAGATAAATATCAAAAAAGTTGTAATTGACTCTCACATAACATAATAAGGTGGAAGCCACAATTGGATTTCACAAGTAGACTTCTTGCATCCATCAATATTCATAATTTTGGCATAGGCTTGTTTATAACTAACTCTTTGGGCACCTATAGAAGAGGTATGCTAGTCTGGCAATAGGGTTCCATTTTCACCCATCTCCCCTTTACACTATATATAAGGGATGTTTGATACTTAGCCTTATGTGGACAAGACACCTTTCAACAAGCTAATGACCACTCATATGAAGCACTTGAAGGGCTTATATTCATTAATCCAATCCCACTTTAGGTCTATTTTTAGTCATCATCAAAGAATAAGCATCATGCCCTCTTCTTATCCTAATGCGCTTAGTTGTTATTTTCATTGTGACATTTGTCTCCTGATTATATTTTTAACTTTACCATCTAGTGTTGTTTATTGCCTTACCTCATATGATTTACCTTAAGCAAGATTACAACAATCATAATCATGACTATTTGCATAACCATAAGCATAATAACATCAAACTATTTAATATTTAGGGTGTGAGGTGTTTTATGACACATACAAAGTCATCAGATTACACATACATTACTTAAGGTACATACATACATAGCTTTACCACTTAGGCATTATGCTAATTATCCAATAAATTTAGATTTATGTCAAGACTTCCTTTTTTTTGATTGCTTGCTGAGCTAACCTCAACAACATTCTTTGTGTCAATAGCCACTAGAGGGAGTATTCTATTCTCCTCTTCTACATTTCTCCTTATAAGGTGTGAATCATGTTTCACTATGGGTTTTTTACCTTGTTTAATCATCGTATCCATTAGCTCCCTCTGCTCCAATTATTATGATTACATGGGTAACCCATGTCATTGCCTCAATGTACATCCCTTTGGATAGTGAGGGTTCCCTCCATGGATAAGTTGAGGGTGATGTTCTCTGACCTTGTATCTTACAAAGAATAATTATCACCTTCTTCACTGCTTTTGAGGTAAGAGTTCTAGATTAAGCTCAGGTTGTGGGTGTCTTTCCTCTTATTTTTGGTTTAACATCACTTCCATTATCACCATTACATTTTGTAGTATTTGGTAGATATGCACATTCACCATGTAGATTATTTTGAGTCATGGGGGTTTTTGATTATATTTTTCATTGCTCCCATTGTTTACCATCTTCAACCTCTTGTAGTTCTCTACACTCTGAACAACCTACAAAACTAAATGAATTCATGATGGGTATTCTTTCTTACCATGATTATTTAAATAAAATACCTAACTATTATTCCTCACTGACATGATTATCCATTCCACTGATGGGGAGGATCCTATGATGTCATTGATTCCCTTGAACAATAATCCCACTTGAAATGGTCATGCCTCCAAAACTACCACTATTTCTAGTGGTGGTAACTTCCAAATACTTACCACTATGGAAGCTCCCCCATCTTATCTAGATATCTAACCAATATTTTAGAATACGTAGCTCCCTACTGGTAGGGCCTCTTCTAAGTGGAACCCAAAGTCATTAGTTATGAGGTCCTAGGATAGAAGATATAGACATGGACACCTTTTTTCTATCCTACCCATGCAGCTCTTGGGTCAAGCACAGTCCATCCTCTATCGTTCACCATGTTTCTAATTTTATACGTCATAAAATCTACTTAGCTATCAAATAAAATATTTTCCAATCATTCTTCTACTACTACCCATAAAAATCAGCTTGTAGTAGTGATGAACCTTTACCAAAGAGACTATACAGATCTTGATAGATGCCCATGTCCTAAAACTCAGCTTGTAGTGATAGATGCTATCTCTATGCTTATACCCTCACACAATTTTAGAAGGTGTAGCCTCCTCATGAAGGAACCTCTTCTTTGGCTTAGCTTCATCGTAGGACATTTGTGGTGATTAGATTTTTATTACCCTCTTATTTATCTTACCTTTCCCATTTGTGTTTTCTCATCCTAATGCTTATGGGATCATTATAGTAACTATTAACCCATTCAAACCACAAAACCTCACCATCACCTTGACCAAAACATAAATCCTATATTAAAAAAAAAACCTTCAACCAAACCAAACCATGTGGTACATCCAATTGGGGCAAACCATTTGAAAACCTTTAGGAGAACTACGTTTGGCCTAAAGTTCTTGTTAGATATTACATTTATGGAATTAGATAGGTAGCATCCACTTGCCTAGTGCATCTGGAGTCATATTTTCCACCCCCTACCTAAAATATTTCTTTCTCCACCTTACCAACCTAAACAACCCACCTAAATCAAAACCCAACTACCCTTCTCCACCCTAGTAATGTGTCACTAATATGTTGAACTACATTGGCCTAATGCCTATGGACTATTTAGGCACTACTTAACTCCTAAAGGTAGCTCAACTAATAATAACTAATTACCATCCCATTTTCACTAATTTCCATTACTGACAATTCCGTCTTTCTTAGGGCTCATCCTATATTAGGGAATATTTGAATTTTTTTTAGCATCCTTATATTTTCACATCATCTAATACTTATTTATTTTCCCCCCATTTTTGTGAGAACTACATTAGACTAAGGTCTTTTTAGAATATGTAGATAGCACTTAGCTACTGAGGTTAGCTTGATCACATCCCTTATTTTATTTTCCCTTCTCACCTAAAATCTCTTCCTCCACTTCTTTACCTATCTCTTCACCATCTCCCTACCTCCAACTTGTCAATCTCTTTTAACCACTTTTACAGCTTATCAATCTATTTTAAAATAAGGATTGACAACCTTCCTCACCCACCTCTCTTATCTCCTATAAATCCACCATATACTCCATTTTTTTGGCCTTCTTATCACCTTTCTTTGGATTTATTATGATTGCTTCATTGCTCACTCCCCCACCCACTTTTTCTATTTTTTGTCTTTGTCCTCTTCTTACCAACCTAACCCTTATCTCCTTTGTCTTCTTTCACCATCCTCATCATTTCTTCGTACCCTTGGTAATTTTTTGTACCCTCTTCATCACTCTCTTTTCCTCACCAATTGCACATCATCCTGTTCCCTTGCACACTGATGGACATTTTTGCATTTTTCTCCTCTTTGCTACCACCTTCTTACTTCTCTTCCACTGCTTCTAAGCCATTTTCATTCTAATTCTTGGTTTTTGTTTTCCTCTTTCCCATGTTTTACATCTTATAGGCTTTCTATTTCTTATATTTTTTTGCATCCCACTTTTATTCTCGTGTGCCACCATTTTATTTTGATTTTTCGTTCTTCCCACCTTTCCCATTTTCCATTCTTCTTATTTTCTTTTATTTTCATCCTTTTTATCTTATTTTTTCCTCCACAACTAGCTTATAACTAGGTATTTATCCTTTGAAAAGCCTTCCATAATTTCCCTTTTATTTTTATCTGATCCAACCTTTTACACTTTACATTCTCCTTTTCCTCTTTCCATCTCTGTATACACTTATATTTTGCATGTGTGAGTGTCCATGATTTATATCCTTGCCAACCCCCTTACTTCTTCCTTCATTTTTTTCTTATCATCCCTAATCTTCATCTCTTATTTTCATCTCATTCCCTTTCATTGTGTTTCTCTATTACTTTGCTTATTCCCTTTCCTCTCATCCATTTTTAATTTTCTCTCCCCAATTTCTTCACCACCTCACCACTTTTTAGCCCATCAATCTCTTCCAATCACCCATTCAACTTGTCAATCTCTTCTAACAAGTTGATTGATACCTACCTTATCTCTTCAGCTTCTTATACACCCATCCTTTGCTTTCCCTCATTTTTCTTAAACCCTTTCCCATCTTCCATCCCATTCTTATCTCCAACACCACCGTCTAATTTAATTCATTGTTCTTCTCCTTTGCCTATCATCATTTCTACTATCCATGCTTATTTGGTCATGATACCACCTCATTCTTCACTCTCCTATCATTCTTTTTGTGTCTTTATTCTGCTCCTTTTCCCTATTGTTTCCTTTTCTTACATGTGTTTGCTTATTTTTCATTTTAATCACCAAACTATTTTCTCCTTGGTATATTTTAGACCTATTTTCAATTATTTCTTGGCTTGCCATATTTTTAATTCTCACCTTCCCCTTCATGTTTTCTCACCTTATCTCACATTCCTTTTCAATTCCCCAATTTGTCATTTTTTAGTACATTCCTTAAACCCTCGTCTTCTACCATTTATTTTTCTTCTCATTTCTCTATTTCATTTCATTTTTCTCATCTTTATTGATGTCATTTATTATGCTTCATGATATTTTTCTCCCTCTTTATCCATGTTTGGATTCTTCCATCCTTATCCCATTTCATCTTTATCTATGACCTCATTGTCTTATCACTCCTACTTCATCCTTCTCCTGATCTACCTTCACATCATCCCTTATTATATCTCCTTTATATTTTCCCATATGTGCTCCTATTCCTCACTCATTAAAGTGCGGTCACTAGTTTGTATTACTCCTATGTGCATGCCCTCCACTCTCTTACTTTAATGCACATAATCTTGCTAATTTTATTGCTTCAAGTTTATCCATTTCTTCATTTAATGTATTGGTATGTTGTGCATGGGTCCTATTTTTATATCTTGTCCCTCTCCGACTATTCCATTCACACTACCTATCACCTATTCCCATTTACACCCTCTACATCTCAAGGTATTTTGAGCTTCCTTGACACATTGTGATCAAAACACCTTTCTTTTATCAACCAAAGCCTACTACTATGATGCATTTGAATGACTTATGTTCCTTAAGGTGATCTAACCTCAGGTTTTCTTTTGTCTTTACCAAATGAAGACACACCATGTGTTTCTTCACGCATCATAACCATACTCACATCCATATCCCATTGACCACCCAACCATTTGACCATGTCCACCTCAAAATTGGCCATTTTGAATTTAACTATTGCATATTTTTATGATGACCTTGCCTTGGCCATTTTGCCTACACTGACCAATCTTATCATGTTTAAAATTTTAATTTGCACCAACTAGTGCATAACTATACCTTTTGTGTTTTTCAAAGAAACACTTCCTAGCATAGATACCTATGAATCACATTGAATTTATCTAAGAGATTAATAGGAGTACCTAACCATAGTTATGGTAATGTGGTACATTGGTCACTTATCTATTATAGTTGACCCTTATTTTTGCAAACATTGGCAACTTTATTTTATGTGTGATCTTGGCTATTGCACTTAGTCACATTTTGTGCACAAGTTTGCATTTCAAAGGCCCACCCCCTTTTTATCACCACCTAGTGACTCACCATCAACTACTTATCAAACCCACACTCGATTATACTTTCCTTCATCGACTCTTAATTTGAGGGGGAACACCTCTTCCCATACTCAGGGTAACCAGACTTCCAACTAACAAGTAATTTTTGTTTTTTAGCTTGTTAATTCAAAGTTGTAAAATAAAATGGGGCAAAATATAGACACTATAAATTTTCACACAAGCATTTTTAGATGTCTAAATGCCTTAAGACTACCTAAACCTTATTAAACCTTAACCCAACCCCTCTTAACCTAACCAAGTCATTATTCACCTATCACTATTAAAAAAGTACTATTTGAAAATATAATTCCAAATCACTATTCACTAGCACTATTCATGATGACATGGCATGTAATTATTCATGGTGACATAGCAAGTGACTCAGTAGTGACATGGCAAGTGACATGGATTGGAAGTGAGGTGGTTTGGAGTGGGACATCATACCCCACTTGGGACCCTTACCAAAGGTGCCTAATGAGGTCCACCCTTTGAAGTATGGCACATTTTTCCTTATGAGACCATCCTAAAGCATGTGTTTTTGTCCTTATGCATGAAATTGGTATCAAAGTATTTGGGGTTCCTTGTCAAGTGCTTGGGAAAAGATAGAAGTGGGTGGTGGAAAGTATTTTGGACCCATATGGACACATGGGCATGATATCCACTTATTTTGGACACACTTACAAAGTAGATGACACACTTATGAATTGGGAATCCCACCATATTTGTCCTTCATGACCACTTACCCACCCATGAGGGAAATATAGAAGTGGGTAGTGGAAAGTATTTTGGACTCATTTGGGTCCATGGGCATTATCTCTACCCATTTTGGAAACATTAGTAAAGTGGGAGGCACTTTAGCAAAGTGGAAGACACACTTTGTGAAGTGGGAATCCCACCACCCTTATCCCCTTAACCCACTTATCCAACAACTTATAAAATGGTGCAACATTTCCATTTTTTTCTCCTTTTTCATGTTTATTGGCATTAAATGCTATAAATATGACCCCCATTTCACCCATGAAGGGAGGTATTTTGTGGGAAGCATTTCATCTTGTAGGTTATGTCCACTTGTCAAGGAGGTCATCCATCTTGGAAGAGAGGATCTCAAAGTATCCAAAGTCTACCAAAATTACAAGCCATCATCATCAATAAAAATATCTTCATCAACTATGTTCAAGCTTCAAACATGAGGTACTTTGTTAATTTTATAGTTTCATTTTCTTCACCCCTTGGCCTCTTCTTTCTTGACCTCTAAACGACAACCCCTTGGCCTTCTTTTTTTAACCTCCAAACCTCTACCCCTTAAACCTCTTATTTCCCTTACCCTCTTGACCATTTATCCATTTACCCCTTTGACCTCTTGACCATTTACCCCTTTACCTCTTTATGCTCTTAACCATTTACCTCTTTACCCTCTTGACCATTTACCTCTTTACCCCCTTGACCATTTACCCCTTTATCTCTTTACCATATTGACCACTTGACCATTTTGCCCTTTTACCTTTCTACCAACTTGAATATCTACCAACCTAAACTAAAACCTTGTTTTCTTAACCCTTATCACATCACCAAACCAAAACCATAACTATGACATGACTAGCTTTAGAATTAGCATTGAAAAACTATTGATTTATTTATTCATCTTTTTAGCAAAGCATTCTTGTGTTTAATTTCAATTATTTGTTGTTATTTAATGCAATTAATTTCTTTATCATTTATCAAACTTGATTGTTTAAAGTAGGTGGATTGATAGCCTCCTAGGAAGCTCTCACTTCTATGATCTAGCTCACACTAGGAAATCCACCCAACTACTTGTCTAACAAACAAGCTTCCTTTAAGTGATTTCTTATCTGTAGGTTATTCCTTCCTAGCCAAATAGGAGTTCTAAACATTCATCTGGATCATGCACACATTTTCAACTAGGTATTTATACCATACCTGTAAATAGTTTATTTTCTTTCCAAACCAAGGAAAAAGTGAAAAATTAAGAGAAACATCCTTACAAGAGATATAATTCTAACATACCATTTCCAGTCCTTCTACCAAGGCCAAGAAAAGGTCATGGTGTTTATGTATAGAATATATGTCAGAATGATAGTAATGATCTCCTTAAAATATTTCTTATTTATATAGGATAATTTATATTTAGATTTCACATCCACCCAAGGTAGCCAAATCCAAGTTTGCTTGTAAAATAAATCTTGCATAATTTTAACTCATGTTATAAAAAACTCTAAGGAATTAATCTAAGGAGTTTATGTAAGAACACCATAGAAATTGATAATAGGGGACCACCACAAGGAGTGGTGGTTTATAGAGATTCCAACTATAAATCCACTACCATTATATAATAACCAAGGTTTAATGTTTTCATAATTTTTCCAAATAGTTTTAACCACAAATGGCACAATAATTTCCATAGGGGCAAAGAGAATGAGAATCTTAGAAAATCCTAACCCATTCCAAGTGGAATGGCCATGAGGATTACCTTTAGAGATATAATTTTAGAGTAGGATTTTCAATGCCTCATTTCCCTAAATGGCACAAATAATCCATTTAGAATAGAGAGTCAACCCTTCTATAAATTTCAATCAACCCCATCCCTCTAGTCTCCTTAGGGAGGTAGTGATTAAAATTAGAAGGCACACTCACTATCCAAAATAAAGTAAATTAAAAATAATATTACATAAATAAATTCCATGGGAAGAACCAAGATTCATATCAAATATAAGATAGAATAAGGTACAAGTAAATAAATTGATTCTTTAAAAAACTCATGTAGCACAACCCATAGTCATAAGGAAACCACATGAACATGTAATTAATACACCAACTCAAGATAATATAAATGACGAAGGTCACATAGTGAATAATATATTTAAAAAAAGATATGATGATGTATTAGCATGGATTTATTCAAGGATACTTCATCACCTTCTATTTGCATTTGACATTTCAATTTATTTTCCTTATGTATATTCTCATATTTAGATGCTTAAGTCTAGATTTATATGTTAAACTAGTATTGTACACTTGAAAAATATCACCTAAGGATCTATCCTTTAGTTATTAACCTTTCTTATAATTGATAGGCTCACATTTTTCATCTCAATGGGCCTAAATGCTTATTTTTTAGTCTAACCCTTTTAATTTTGATTATCTAGATCACCTATATCTCACAATAGGCTTAAAATCTATCATATATCCTTCATTATTAGTTACAAATCTCCAATAGTATTCTATTTTTTTGGGTAGTTGCATTCAGAATTGGATAGTATCATCAATGCTACTATCTATTCTTCAATAAAAGTGTCAATTCCTTCTAAACACTCAAAATTAAAAATATTTTGGTATTTATGAGTCAACCTATTATGTTCCATTAACCCTTTCATGATTAAATTTTTAAGAGATTTAATATAAATACAAGTTAAATCTAACTCATTATTCATCTAGTAAATACCAAGAAAGCACCTATTCAAATTCATTCAATAAATTACACAACTAAGTTATACTACCTTATTTTCCCCTATTTCTGTCAATCATAGGAGTAGTCATATTATAGGTCTAAAAAATTCAAATAACATCCCATGAGTAGTGTTTATATAATTATAGACCATATCACTACATGTACTTTCATATACCATTATGCATATAGAATCTAATGCATAGGGGATAAATATATATGTTTGAGGCCCTATTTAGAGTATTATTTATGTAGGCAGTACTCATTGACAGAGAGGTCATTGAGGTTAGCTCAATTTCATTATCCCACTAACCCATTTTTGGAAAGGTGAAAAGACCTAAGAAAGGGATATAAGAGTACACATTTCTCATGATTTCTAAGTTAATATCTAGGTATTTCATCTTTTTCATAGTTTGTCTTATGTGAGGATTTATCCCACATTGCTTAGTTAGACTAGTTTCTAGTTTTGGCTTGCTTACTTATGCAAGGGATTTATATTATACTAAGCATCTCTTTTCTGAATATCATTTGATTTGTTTTATTTTTCATCTTATTTATTTGAAGCTTCATGTGATGTTTCTTATTGATTAACTCTTCAAATATTAGATTATTGGAATGTTTTTACCATTCCTAACATGGTACCAGAGCATTGGAGAGTTTTAACCATCCTTGTCACTATAATTTTTTAGATACTTCCCTTGCCATACATCCTTAGAAAATTATTCCTGATTTAGTGAAATTCATGATTTGGGGCATTCTCTTCGTAGAAGTGTTACTTCTTTGTGGAGATCAACATTATTTTTTCTCAAGAGGAATTAAAAGTTTGAAAAAGCTATTTGAAGCTTCTATCTTGTTTGATGCACTGTACTACTATAGGTGAGTTAGAAACTTTCTCCTTTTGGACTGGTATGCCACTATTTTTGGTAGGATTGAGTAGTATCAAGAGGATGTGTTGGATATCTGCATATGGTGTGTAGGAGGAGGCGTTGGGGTTTGATCTTCTATATTATAAGTTGTAGAGGCTTCTATGGAGCGTGGAAGGAGATTATTGGTTTTTTACAGAGGTGGAGCATGTCATTAAAGCATTGAAGTTTGACTTGTATGATCATTGCATTAAAGTGGTATTGGAATTTAGGCATTATTTTTTAGTGTAGAAGATTGCGTTGAAGTGTCATCAGGACTTGCATTAGATCTAGACTGTGCCTTTATTTGGAGATAGTTGGGCACTTATCTTCTTTTTTCCTACATTATAATTGGATTTTTTTAGGATGTTCCTGGTCTATATTGATTCCTCAGGAGTTTTTCTTTGGAGCTATACATTTTTATTGTTTGATATGTGTTTTGATATTACCCATCATCCTTTTTGGAGACATGAGTTGGAGCCTAGGCATTAGAATTTTATTTAAGTGGAATCTTGTCTGCTATATGGAGGAGAAGAATGAACTTGGAGGTACCTCTGGAAAAGTGTCAAAGTATTACTTGATATATATGCTCATGACACCTGAAAACCATTTTATTTCCTATTTAAAACAATTATTTTTAATCCATTTTTTATTTTACAAACTATATTTTTCCTTAAAGAGGAAGTGTCATTCACTTATCTGAGCATAAGGGTCACCTAGATAATCTTTTTCACTTTGTATTGTTTGATAACATTAGTGGTTTGATTCTAGTTCCAATAAGTGGTTGGAATCTTACCTTCATTTCCATTTTAGTCACTAAAGTCAGTTTCTAGTGTCATTTTTTATGTTTTTGACCCATTTATAGGAATTCATTAATCTTATATCTTCTAAAACATAACTCAAAATTGATTTTAATTTTCTAAAAAGTGTATGTTTTTTAACTATTTATCCATGTGTGTCATCAATTTGTAGAAATAAACTACTTTTATAAAGTGCCAAAATTGGGGGGTCCTTAATAAAATCTTTTAGGGGGTTGTCTCAATACCAATTTTTGCACCCTTTTACATTCTTTCTGATCTTTAGTGATTCACTAGCATGGATTCTAATTCTAGTATTGATCATTGTGAGCCTTTGACTACAAACACTTATCATACATGGAGACCTAGAATGGAAATAATCATTAAATGCAAAGGATTATGGTCCCTAATGTTTGAAACTTAACCACAATTTACTAGAGAATATGAAAAATTTCAGCACAATGTAAGTTTTATGAGTGTATGGGTCTAATAAGGACTTATGTGGATGATACTTTGTTATTTAATTTGGATGGGTGTGATACTCCATTCAAAATATGGGCTAAGCTAAAGGGTTTATTTTGGAAAGTAAATCACATGTGATCCATGCAACTTGAAGTGGAACTTACTTCACTCAATCCTAATGATTTTGCCTCTATTGTAGAATATCTCACTAAGTTTAAGCATTTATTGAAAAAGTTGAATGGGAATGGATGAGATAAGAAAGATGAAGAGTGTGTGTACTTAATTTTATCAAATTTGAGTGGTCCATTCCAAATTTTTTCTTATACCTTTTTATCAAGCATGGAACCCTTAGGTACCACATTCAAAATTCCTAATTTAGAGTTGTTTTGTGATAGACTTACTAGGGAGAAATCCAAATTATCTCACCTTGAGTTTTTCACCTCTCAAAAACCATTAGTAGCATCACATCCTAAGAGCACGGGAAAATTAAAGAATCATAATAAGAACACTCCTCCATCTCAAAGTTCACCTAAGCCCAAAACCAACACATCTAAACCAAAATCATCTAATAAATACAATAATAAGTCTAGTCTTTCTTGTTCCTATTATGGGGGGACTAGTCATGAAGATTCTAGATGTTTTAAGAGAATGAAAGCCCTAGAGGATGCCATCATGAAAAACAAGATTTTTATCTCCACTCCTTCTCCATCTCATAAGCATGGCAAAGCACTTAATGTTATTAGGAGATCATAGTCACCTATTTCAAATAGTTGGGTTTTATATTTTGGTACTTCACACCACATGACTTCTTCTAAGGATTCATTTGTGTCTCTTGATTTGAGTTATACTTCCAAATTGAGGTTGGATATTCTTCCTTTATTTTTATTAAGGTAAAAGGTGACATACAACTATATGGTGGCCACATCAATGATGTATTATATGTTTTAGACATACCACCAATCTTCTTTTAGTTTATTAGAATTTCCATTTTATTCAGGATAAGATAATGACTTTCACACCATAGGGTGCTAAATTTTGAGCTTTTTTAGATCCTCACACACTTATTACACAAGGTTTTGTTGATCATAATCATCTACTCTATCAATTTGAGGGTTTTGACGATACTCCTTTTTTAGGGATGTGTTTGGTTTCTCATGTATATTCTAAGAGTAGGCTTTGGCATGGGAGATTTGGACATCTCAATTATAGATATTTAAAGGAGTTGAACACTCACAATATGGTAGAGGGTCTTCCTACAAATTCTTGTCTTGATGGAGTTTTCCTCATTTGTGCATTAGGGAAACAACACCAAGATTTTTTCCTAAGGGCATGTCCAAGAGAGCCTCTTCACCACTTGATCTTATGCATAGTTATTTGATGGTCTTTCGTACTCCTTATTTCAATGAAGCTAAGTATGCACTTACTTTTATTAATAATTTCTATAGGCACACTTGATTTTATTTTCTCAAGTATAAGAGTGATGTCTTTTTTCACTTCAAATTATTTAAGGCTTTGGTAGAGAAAAATACTCTAGTTGTATCAAGAATCTTTGTACAAATAATGGGGGGATTACTTCAGCTAAGAGTTCCCTAATTCTTTGGCAGCTCATGGTGATAGAACATAAACCACTTAGGTTGAATATTGTTCCCACTAAATGTAGGTCCATAAGTATTTTATTAATTTCAAAAAAATAAGTACATAAAAAGGGTTCTAATATGACATTAACCCTTTTTACAATACCAAACATGAATATATAGTTTCACCTCATGATTGGTAAAAACCAACTAACTTCTAAAACCAACTATCTATGAGAATGCAACCTGTAAGGTAGTTTTATTATTAACTCAAATATAAATCTAAATTAATAAATCTAACTTAATTTATTTATGGGGGTGTCTTTATAAAAATAAGCATGCCTCATTTACATTTATTTAATTTAACTTACTAAAATCTTAAACTAAGTTAAGACTTTGGAACGATTCCTAACAAACCCCCCTCTGATCCAAAGTCAATTCTTTGGACACATGCCAAACTTTTTTATAAATTTTTCAAATTTGATTTTGTCAATGGGTTTTGTGAAAATTTTAGTTATCTGATTAGAAATTGGGAAATATATTGGATCAAGTGATTTATTTGTCACTACCATTTATAGATAATGAAATTTGGCATCCATATGTTTTGTTTTAGCATGAAACACTAGATTCTTAAAAATCTTTATTGCAATTTGATTATCAATGTATAACTGTGTAAGAACAATTTTAGAAATCTGAAGATCTTCAAGAATGAGCTATAATTAAGTAATTTCTCTATAAGTATCCCATGTTGTGATGTATTCTAATTATGCTGATAAATTTACCATTGTATCCTACATTTTATAACACCAAGCAATGGTAACTAAACCCATATGCATAGTGTATCTAATTGTGGATACTCTAACATCCACACATCCACCAAAATCTACATGATAATACTCAACAATTTTGAATTTATTATCATGGTGGTACTCAAGGCCATATGTTTTCATTCCTTGAAGGTAACAAAGTACTCTTTTTGTTGCATGCTAATGAATTTATCTAGGCTCATGAATAAACCTATATAAAATTCCAAATGAAAATAAATTATTAGGCCTGGTAGTCATCAAATATATCAAGCCTCCCACTAACTATTTGTATTTGATATGATCTAAAAGGGCACTACCATCATCCTTAGATAATTTCAAATTACTTTCCATGGGAGTGACGATAGGTTTGTAATCATTCATGTCAAACCTATTTAATAACTCATAAATATACTTAGTTTGTGAAATGAAAATACTTTGATCTTTCTAAGTTACATCTATGCCAAGGTAGTAGTGAAGAAGTCCAATATCTATCATCTCAAACCCATATTTTAATTCTTTCTTTATAGACTTATTATGGGTTTCATCATTACCTGTGATAAACAAGTCATCGATATAGCGAACAAGAATCACCAATTTATTTCCTTGTACTTGAAAATAGAGAGTATCATCGAATTAAATACATTGAAAGACAATTATCTTCAAGTATGAATCCATTTTTTCATACCAAGCCCTAGATGATTATTTAATCCCATAGAGAGCTTTGATAAATTTACACACTTTGTACTTTGCACCCACTTTCTCAAAAACATGGAGTTGATTCATATATACTTCTTACTATAAATCACCATTCAAAAAGACACTTTTAACATCCATATGATGTACTTTCCAACTATTCTATGCTTCTAAGGCAAGAACCATATGAATAGTGTGCCATTTGGTAGTTGGTGCAAACGTTTCTTCATAGTCAATACTTTCTTGTTGTGCATAACCTTTTACAAAAAGTCTTGCCTCATGTTTATCAAAGGAGCCATCTGATTTATACTTAGTCTTATAAACCCATTTGAATCCTATGGGTTGAACATGTGGAGGAGGATCAACCAAAACCCAAGTATTATTATTAAGTATTGCATCATACTCACTTTTCATTTCCTATTGTGAAACCTATTTAGTAGAAGCCTCCTCAAAAGTAAATGGCTCAGTGGAATAAGTAGTAATAATCATTGCATAGTCTACCTATTTATGATAACTCTTAAGAATTGTTAGACCAACTTCATTTGCTTTCAAGTTAGAAAAATTACTTTGAGCCCATTTTGGATACTTATTTAAATTGTTCAAATCAAGGACACTAGAATTCTCATCATGTACACCATTTAAAGAAAGAATTAGAGAATTTTCAACATTTTATAAGTCACCAACATGTGAAATAGTAGAGGAAGGAGAGGAAATATAAGAGACACTAGTATCATACCACAACCTATGAGATTTGGCCTCATTATTCAATCACTTATCACATTTTGTAATCTTCCTCTCTAACCTGTAAAATTGAGAATCAATCTCTACGATGTTCATAGTACCAAATTCATCAAATATCACATCTCTACTCAGTATGAATTTACCTATCTCTTATGCAAGCAAAGGATATCCCTTTTTAATTTTTGAATATCTAAGAATGATGAATTTTTAACTTCATGGTTCTAACTTAGTTCTCTATTTAGTGGGAACTAAAGTGAAACAAAGGCATCCAAAAACTTTAAAGTGTTTAAATTTTGGTTTAAACAAATACCAAGCCTCATATGGAGTTTTTCCCAAAAGTGCAATTATATGGGACCTATTTCTCAAATACACAACAATACCAATGGGTTAAACCCAAAACTTATCATCAAGTTGTTTATAGTGAAACCTATCTCATGTTGTGCCCTCTAAAGTCCTATTTAATCATTTAGATATTCCATTTTGTTATGGAGTATAAGCATTATTGTATTTTCAATGAATGCCATGCTCCCAATAATAATCTAAAAAATCATTTAAAGTATACTCACCACCATTATCTGAATGAAGAGTGGCCAACTATGAACCTATTTCTTTTTTAACCAAGTGTAACTAATCAACAAACTTAGTGAAAACTTATGATTTATTTTTCATGAAAAACACCCAAGTCATCCTACAAAAATCATCTATAAATAACACAAAATACCTACACCCTCCAATGGAATACTTCTTCATGTCACATATATCACTATGAACTAACTACAAACATCTATTAGCTCACCATGAATAACTCTTCAAAAAAAATTCCTGATTTTATTTTACCAAAACATATTATTCACAAAGAATACTATCTTTATGAAAAGTGGAAGACCCACTCACCATACCATATCTCTGAAAGTCCACTAAAGAGTGAACATTCAAATTTCCATAGTGAATATGCCACAACCATTGTGTAGACATAGTACCTATATTTGTATAAACAACTACCACAAGTTCCACTATGGGAGGAAGCACTTTACAATGCAATCTAGACAAATAAGCAAATCAGCTAATTTATTAAAAATAATGCATATGATCTTGTCAGAGACATGAAATATTTCTACAAATTTCCTATAGGACACATGTAGTCCTTTCAATGTAGTAGTAACTATGAGATCATCATCTAGTTTTCCAAACCTAGCCTTAGTGCAATCATTAGTAATATTCTTCATATTAGACATGTACTCTCCTATATCCCTATCTTCTTCTAATGAAAAAGTAAAAAATTGAATGTGGATATCTATCTTCTTATTCTTAGGTTTCTTATCATAAAAATAAAATAAGAATTCCATGTAGTGTAACTATGAGGAGATTTTTCAATATGTATATAAGTATCTCAAGTATAATAAAACTTGATTAAAGATAGGGCCTTAGAATCACATAGATTAAAAACATAAAGTTTGGCCTATTCTATAGGACATATAAGATTCTCATTCTTTACAACATCCCATAGCTCATTAAAAACTAATGAAGCTTCCATCAAACATTTCCAATTAGAAAATTAGAAATCATTAATCTATCACCATTTGAAAGCAAATTCTAAATCTTTGGCATCTTGAAATGAAAGTAAGTGTGATAAATAAAAGTAAGTACGACAAATAAAAGTAAGTGTGAAAGATGAAATAAAGAACACACTCACTGATAGCACTTTGCACAAGATAATGCCTCTATGGGGTTTTTCACTTAACCTCCATGTAGAGCAAAAAAGATATTTGATGGGTTTTACACTTAACCTCACCAAAAAATCAAATATGACACCCTTATTTCACCAATATATAACCTTATTTCACCAAGATATAACCTTATTTCACCAAAATCAAAAGAAACAAACCTCTATTGCATTTTTACAACTAGTATTCATGCTTTCACAACATGTATGCTTTTTACAACTTATAGAGCATACCAAAAAAATATTTAAAAAAAAGAATATTCCATTAAAAAATAATATACCGAATAAAAATTCTTCCAAAAAAGAGTTTGGAACCCTTGACATACTTCTTTCAAAGCTTTACATAAAATTAGCCCTTCCAAGTGCTCTAAGAGCATTTACAATCTATAAAGAGAGAAATTTACATATAAACTTGATTTTTTTCTCTATGAAAATTAAAAAAATTTACTTGGGCATGTAAAATTTAATTTATCCATGAAATATTTTCCAAGTTAAAAAATAAACTCTTTGCTTAGCTTGAGTGGGACCCTCTCAAACCCTAAATTTTTGGAAACTAGATTGAAAATTTACCAAATGAAATTTTTATTATTTCTGAGACTTTTAATGATTTTCTTAGACTTTTAATGCCATTCTGGATACCATGGCTTCTCTACAAAAATCTAAAACCATTTTTTCACTATACCTAGTTGTACAATTTTGTATAAGGCTATACCATTCATGATTGAGCTCTATTTGAGACTATTAGAGAGGATTTTAATTAATTAAATATAGTTTTTGATGAGTATCGAGGAGGCCATACCAGTGCAGATATGGGCTATACATCTCAAAAAATCATCTTGGATAACATCTTAGAGGCATTTGGATACCATATTTGGTTTTTTAGAAATTTAAATAATAGAAAACTGAGCAGATTGATTTTAATAAAAATGGAAACCATACTATATAAATACAAAAGTTTCTAGATTGAATAATCCCATACAAATGGTTGTTTAGGTATAATTTAGGGTTTTAAAATCATCCATGTTCAAACTACAACCTGCAAAACCATTCTATGGGTTTGAAAAAATTTAAGGATCTAAGTTCTTCTTATTGTTCCAAGCACTTGTCTATACAAAACAAGCTTATTACCATGAAAATTTACTCAAGCTTTATAAAAGTAATGTAAAATATTTGAAAAATTAAATATTTTGATAATTTTTCAAAATTTTAACCTTAAACCAAAGTTACCAAAGGGAATACCTTATACTACTCATGAATTTTTCAAATTTGACTTCACGTGAGGATTCTTTGTTTCTACATGAATAAATATTTCACCTTTTCTTTCACTCAAATTCACCTTGCTCCTGATTACTATGACCTAATATAACTAATAACACATAAACCACATAGGTTAAATCTTGTGCCCATTGAGTGAGGATCCACAAGTATTTTATTAGTTTCAAAAAAATAAGTACATAGAAAAGGTGCCAATATGTCGTTAACCCTTTTTATAATTCCATACATGAATATATAGTTTTCACCTCATGACCGGTAAAAACCAACTAACTTATACAACCAACTATCTACAGGAATGCAACCTCTAAGATAGTTTTATTATTAACTCAAATTTAAATCTAACATAATTTATTTATGGGGGTGTCTTTATAAAAAGAAGCATGCCACATTTAAATGTATTTAAATTAACTTACCAAAATCCTAAACTAAGTTAAGACTTTGGAATAAGTCCTAACACATGGTATTGCTCACTAACATTCTATTACACATACTCCATAACAGAATGGCTTATGAGAATGGAAGAACCAAAATTTAAAGGAGATGGATAACTAAATGATGTATTCATAGGATTTACCTCCTATATATTGGGTAGAGACAGTTAATTATGAAAATTACATTTACAATCACACACCACATATAACACTTGAGTATTTAACTCTAGAGGAGGCCTGGTCTAGAACCAAGCCTGATGTCTCATTTTTTTGAGTCTTTGGGATTCATGCTTGGGAATTTGTACCAAATAATAAAAGGAAATCATTGGATAATAAGAACAAACTTTTTATTTTTTTATGGAATTGTGAGGACACGAGAGTTTATCATCTTTTAGATCCTAATACTCATGATGTTCATTTTCAAACACATGTACAATTTGATGAACACTTCGCATCTTATGAATCTTCATTTTCTTCTATGTTTTATTCTTATTTTTGATGATTCATAAAATCCTCTTGAGGATCCATTTTAGGAGGTCCCTAAAGAGGTTATAGAGGTTTATTATCCTACTCACACTAATGTTATCACTATTCTTATGTGGTAATGCACTACATTTTTTGAGGCAAGACCTTTTATATAGGAACTTCCACCCACTTGACATCATCATGCACATTCTATAAGTACTAGAATTTTATGTGAGGCATTCTCTATGGATCCACAATATTTTTCATAGGCTCATAGGATACAAAAGTGGGATGATGTGATGACAGATGAGTATTCTTATTTGATGAAGAATCATACTTTGGATTTGGTCACCCTTCCTAAGGGAAGAAATTTATTTAGGTACAAGTGGATTTACTATACTAAGTATGCATCTAATGGGCCCATTGATAAGTATAAGGCCCATCTTATAGCAAAGGGTTTTTCAAAAATTGAAGGTGTTAACTGCTTTGAGACTTTTGCATTTGTTGCTATGATAGATTTTATATGCCTTGTACTTTCTATAAATACATCATATGGTTGGCCATTGTATTAGATGGATGTTAACAATGCATTTTTACATGGGAAATTACATGAATAAATCTATATCAAATAGTCTATTGGGTTTGATAATGATTATTCTCTTATTTTTTGACTTCAAAGGTCTCTTTACGGTCTCAAACAGGCCCCTCAGGCTTGATATGAGAAGATATATTATTTTCTTACCTCTAATGGCTTTGTTCTCTACCACTCTGATCCCAAAATGTATATATAATGTATTGGGGAGGAAATTTTTATACTATTTTTGTATTTTGATGATCTTCTTCTCATAATTAGGTCCTCTTCTCAGATTTAGGCTATTCAGTAGGCACTTTTAGCACAATTTGATATGATAGATCTATGCCTTTTGCACTTCTTCCTTGGTTTAAAAATTTCATATTTGTAACAACCCCACTAGGTTTTAATAAAATATTGAAATAATTTTTTTTTAAATTAAATACACATATTCAATAAATAGATTTCATCATGAGAAACCTAACTAGTCATCTTTAACTAATTGTATTAATTTTGTTAACCACAAAGGCTATAGTTAATCCACATAGTTAAAGATCACCATGAATATATATATATATATAAATCATGAACAATACTAAAACAAAAATAGATACTACATATCATCATGAATAAAAGAGTACAAATTTAGTCATGACTGATATAACATTAGAGCCACTATTGTCTAAGTATAACGTAAAAATGTTACAATTTTCAGAAATACATAAAATATGTCAAATGATAAAAAAAGATACAAAACTTCTCTGAACAAAGTCTCCATGACTCAAGAGTATCCATGACTCAAGTATCAATATTTAATGTAAAGTGTAGTCTCAAGTATGGTACACTAGTTGGGAGGGATAACATCATCTGAGCACTTTTTTACTCCAAACACAGACCATAGATCCCCCACACAATCTCTCAAACAAGAGGATGGCCCTCCCTTCATGGATGGGTATATAATGATAGTGTGGAAATTTAGAGTAAAAAACCAAAACCCATGTGTTGAAGATACCTAATATATAATATGTATCATAAAGAAATTTATTCTAATATAATATCTCACAAATATGAAAACTATACCAATATATGAAATGACAATGTTTATCAAACATTACTTTGGCCAAAATTTTTAATATAAAATGATCTCTATGATCAATCAAATTCATACATATCACTTGATTAGATTACACCTCATCTTGCATTGATGGTGCTAATTAATCTATTTAAATCTATCCACTGCTTAATTAGGATCATGAATGCAAGATTTGATAAAAATAAATAATAATATTAAAACCAATAGATTCATAAAAATATTTCCCTTTAGCAAATAAAAAATATATTAAGTATAAAAATATCACATACATTCATTTAGTCTGTCAAATGAAGTGAAATGAATCTATTTATCTATTTTATTACATATAATAAATAGAATCCAAAAATAGTCTTAAACATACCATTTGGGTTTTATCACATCAAAATTATTAGTTACCTATAATACCAAGTAACTTACAATGTTATTTCTCCATGAATTAACATTATATCATAGGCTCATAAATTGTTCATATTCCACATATAACAAAAGCCAGTCCAAACATACTATTATGTTTTGTATTTAAACCCATAAATACATTAATTTAATGCTTTAATTTTTAAAAATTAAAAATATAAACAAGCATTATTTATGACCTATTATGATAATAACACTTATATACATCACATAGTTGTATGTAATTATATATATATATATATATATATATATATCACATTTTATTTCTCAAACAAAAATCTTATAAAATAAACAAATACTTCATTTTTATACAGTATACTCCTAAGATGATATCCACTGTACTTCTTAGAGTATATTGTATACACAAGTATATAATTAACTAACAAACAAAGGCCCCATAACCCTTCTTTATAATTGAATAATTCCATTTTCTCTTTATAATAAAAATACAAAGAATAATATCAAACACATCTATTCATTTATCCATTAAGCTATCAAATCAATATACCAAATCTATCAATTTAAGTTTTTCCATTCAAGTTTAATTCATAAGAGCAATTATAAATACCCAATCACATATACCCAACTCAGGTATTATTTAATAAAATGGAACACAAAGTTGAATACCCAACTTGACTTTTATTAAAATAACTATACATAGGCAACCACACCCTAATTGGGTTTCCAATAAATAACATAGACTTGACCAAATAAAATATGCATTTAAACCCGTATACTCTATCTTTTTATTATTTAGTTAAGACTCCTACTCAATTCAATGAAAAGTCTGAACTATATAACTATTCAAAATAATATTTAAATATAATTATAGTTCATAATTATTATTAATAGAATTCACTAAAATTTTCCATATAAATATTATAACATTTTTGGTATATTTCCATTCATAACACCAAATTCATATCCTATAAATAGTCTTCACCTACCCATACCTAGGTTTTATAATAAGATTTACACTAAAAGTTTCCCCAGATTCATTTACATAATCAATATGCATAATATAGGATTAAAATATATAGTTGAGAGTATATAACCATACTTTAACCCTAAGTTTATAAATTCATTTGAAACTAAACCACACAAATTCAATCGAAATAGAACCTTTAGTTTTTTATGCTAGTATCTTCATTTCTCAAATGAAATACACATTGTTTTCAAATAAATCATGTCATTTTAAAACACTAGTATAACTTTCCCATAATGAATAAAGTTTTTTTAAATTGATGGAGAGTTTAGGATAGAAATCCATACTATCCTAAAACATTCATGGCAAGCTATGGCTTTTCCCCAAAACCCTCAGGTTACTTTGAGTTGAATTTGGGGTTCTGTGGAGGTTGAGAGTTCCATAGGATTCCACATACAACTCAATTATTCTAAGATTCAAACAAATAAACCTAATAACCTAATTCAAAAATACATTCAATTTACACATGGGAATTTAATTAGAAAATTGACCTAGTAAATGTATGTATTCCAAAGAAAGCTGAATAAAATCCTTCTTGTATTTTTTCACCACCTTCTTCTCCTTTTGTCTCCTCCTCTTTGTATGCCATGAGCTGTGAGCCATTTAGAACCCCCATTCTATTATTATTATTATTATTATTATCTATCAACCTCCTGACCACCATTAATGACTACTTCAATTTATTGAATAAATGCATGTAAAAATAGATCAACATAACTCCATGTATGTTTATATTTGCCACCATGAAAATACCTAGGAAACTCCATGATTTTCCCAAATTATGCTTAAATCAAAGTCAAATATTGGTTATTAACCCTAATCACTCAAAAATTCCTTTCATTGATTAAAATAATTATATTATAATCCTTAAAATAATTGCATGCCATTTTAATTAAGTTGTTTCCTTGTCAACTTTTGAAATTGACAAATAATCAAATAAACAACAATATAACCTTCATGTTATGCCATGCAACTTCCATTGACTTAGTTGATTCAACCTTCCACGAAAATTTGGCCATTCGTGTAACATATCGACATATAATATGGAAATATGAAAATAAAGACTATTGTTTAACATTAACATGCCATCCCAAACAAACTTTTCAGCATAATGATTTCTAATACATTTAATCATTTACAATGATATTTAAAATTTTTTTATTTATATTTCAACATTAGAATAAACATATATAAATATCTCATTATAATAATATTTAATTATTACCTATATCATTTAGATCAATAAAAATGGAATCCATCTATACCTTTTTAATACATACATAACATCAAAAATTTATACTACACAACCATTCCAAATAAGGTAGTAAGGTAAGCATAACATATACAATTTCACTCATTCAACCTAATAACTACATCAATCAAGATAAGTGATGCATGGCCACTAAATTAGATAAATCACTCAAACAAACAACATGATCATTAATAGAAACTAAATTTAATAAAAATATAAAAGAACACAACAATCATTTAATCATAAAACATAAATGTGGTGTGTGCAAGGGTTTTTAGATTCATTCTCTTTCATCCCCCAATGTCTCCATCTAAACACCATCTTTGATGATGCTCTTCTTTCATCACACTCTGAGGGAAAAATTTGTCCTGCATCTACCTCACAACGATGAAGGTAGTTAGCTTAAAACATCATTATATCTATAAAATAATGTGGTCTAATAATCAAATATGATCACAATATACTGAATGTAAAAGTAATGCTAACTTATCAAACTAATCATGTAAATTAAGCAACATAAATTATTCCATAATCATCATATGTCATCAAGCTTAATCAAATATTAGTTAATCAACTAATTAACTATAATAATCCATAGATAAAATAGCTTATTCATCTTATATATAATTAAGATGTAACATTCTTTCCCCTTAAATCTGGTCATCATCCCAATGACATTTATTCAAACACAAGTTATGAATTTAAAACATTATTCAATAAAAAATAATATAATATGCAACAAAAAATCAAGGAAATAAATGTGGAAATATCCTGTAAAACTCATTATACTCCTCCCAAGTAGTACTATCCTCATAATATTTGTCCCATAATACCTTGTACTGTACACTTATCTATTATTCAAATGAAGTTTACGAGTTTCAATTACTCTAATTGGTTCTACCATGACCGCCTCAGGGTCCAGAACCTCCAAAGCATTCCAATCCAACACATGTGAAGGATCGGTAATATACTTTATAAGATAAGATGCATGGAAAATATTATGTAAAATAGTTAAATCTGATAGTAATGCAATCCAATATGCTACAAGATTGACCACTTCCAAAACATCAAAGGGTCCCACATATATCAGTGAAAATTTCACTGACTTATCAAATTTAATCGATATTTTCTAAGGCTTAACTCATAGAAACACTTTATCACCAACAAAAAATTACCTATTTGTTATCTTAAAATCAACATAAATTTTATGCCTATCATTATCCTCGGCCAATCTCTACCTAATTGTCTTGACTTGCTCTTCCATTGTATGAAAGCATCTCAGGTCCAAAGACTACCCCGTCTTCCATCATGTCCTAATTGATTGGTGTTCTACACCTCCTTATATCTAATGCCTCAAATGGAGCCATTTTTAATTTTGATTGGTATGACTTGTTATAATCAAACTCAACTAATGGAAGGTGTAGACACCTAAAACTAGACACCAGTGGACTTTGACCTAAATTCAGACTAATTTCTACCAACCATTATAAATTAAGCCTAAGAATCATTGAATATCCCAAATTTACTTATGCATCATTCATCAAGGCTTATAATCATGTTGGGACATACATAATTAGGGTATACTATCATATGCAATAATAACCTCTCATAGATTCATCCTTAATCATCTTACAATATCACAATAGTCAATTTGGCCTATGGACCTATTAAGTGGGGCACATGAACAAATATCAAATCTTGAAAGAGCTAAAAGGTTAATCATAATTAATTAAAAAGATAAACCAAATTAAATGTCTAGTTAAATTATCCATATGCAATTAATGATTAACTAAAAAAATAAATTCAAAAATGTAAATATCCTATCTTATTATGATTACCTTTGCAAGTTATCAAGCCTTTAGAAAATATCTCAAAATATCTCTTTCTAAAGACCCATGCATATTCATTTTAAATCATGATTAATTGATAACTATTAATCCTAATAGGGTTATATTTGACTCACTTAGGTTAGGTTTTAACCCATTACATGTTTAAACTATACCTTAAATCACCTTGGGTTAGGGTTAGTTCCTAAGCCTATAAATATAATGCTTTTCCTATTGAATTTTAAGATATTTTGGTACAAAGTTATCATGCACAAATGAATTCAAATATTTGAGAAGAGTAGTGTTATAATGCAAAAATGCATAGAAATTAGTGTTATAATGCTAAAATCTTGATTCGAGCCACAACATAAGCCATGATGTTAAGGAGACAAGGCGCTACATAACCTTCATTGCCAAAGACTCTTTGATGTACAAGCCAAGCAAGCCACTCAACAATGCATTTGGAGCTCCCAAGGAAGGTAAAGGATTCATTATCTATTGAATTTTAGTTCTAATTTCATTTGTCTTTTATTAAATAAGATCACCCCTAAGATCTAGGCTTGTAAGTGTATTTTTATTAATTTTTGTTACTTGTTCTAACCTCCCTTCTTGGATTCCTATGATCACAAATGACATACTTGGTGGGACATGCACCTTAAAATTTTTATCTTAAATCCTTTTAGATCAATCCCCTAATAATTTTCATGTCAAAATTTGATCTTGCTAACCAAAACAAGGGTAAAATTCAATCTAAGGGATGTTCTAGAAGTTATGAGGTTGCCCTATGTAATCATGATTTTGATCTTAGGATTGCAACATCATAACGCATATAGTTATGATTTTTCCTCTATTTTAATGTTTTTTTTATCTGAATGCTAATGTTCTATTCACTATTTTCTATGTGAAAGTAAATTTGTGATATTGTAATATCGTAACTCTAATAGTCATGATATCATGATGCCATGATTTTGAGAACCATGATATTGTATAACCTTTAGTAATTTTGCATCTTAGTCACTAGCAGTCACTGTAAACGTTTTTGGTTAAGTTACAATATTGTAACTTGTTAAATCATGATATTTACTTGTTATTTGTGTTTTTACCCTTGCATTCACATTTTTTCACTAAGTGTATATCCAAGACTAATAGACTATCTTGTAGAACTTTGTTTGGGGTCATCCAAACTCTATTTTTTATGATTGTTTTTTAAAACCATGTGTTTTATCCTAAATTTTTAGAAAATGCTATCGGTTTACCTTCAAGTTGCATAAATATTTCACAAAATCTCAAAAAATATCTAAAAATTATAGGACCTAAGTGGGAAAGAGGCACAAATTTGAAAATAGTTAAGTCTAGAACATTTTGTTTGGTGTTTAAAAGGAATTTAGTTGTTTTTTATGATTGGATTGTTTATGAAAGTTTGTAACTAAGGATAAGTGTCTAATAAAAATTCATAAAAATCTTAATTTGGTGTATAAAATAAACATTCACTTAAAATTACAAATTCTTTGGAATTATTTGTTTTATGTAGATATTTTATACTTGTTTGTTTTTTGCAAATGAAGGATGCATGTTTGTTCTCCCCTGGTTCCCTTTATGGAACTAGAGTGACCAAAATCACTTATTCCTTAAAATTTCTTCCTTTGTCCAAGGCATGAAAATAACATTGTTAAGGCTCTCCCCAAAACCCATATGGTTTGGGTGATCTAGACATAACCTTTAAAGTCTTTTCACTTGGTCATTTATTTTATGCAAGTTGGCTTGTGAATAGGATTTCATAGCCTCATAATGAGTTATTGAAGCAAGTTTTTACCTGATTTTTCATGTCCTATAATTATTTAAACCCTAATACATGATGGGTTATATAAATCAGGTCATGTATATTGTGATTTCTAAGGGGTTGAACAACCAACCTCTCTAATCAGAAAAAAAGCCCAAGTTAGGTCTTGTTAACTAAGAGATTCCACTAATTAAAAAATAGATGGAATAATTATTCAAAGTAATAAACCCTTTAATATTAAGTTAAATGGTATGAAATCAATTGACATAGGGCATATCTAGTGTTAATCACACTTGGGACCATCTAGACGGTCAAAAATTTAAGTTTTAGAACAACCCCACATGCCACAAATGTATTATTGATGTAAAGAAAGTAGAAAAAATTTAAATGTGATAATTTGTTTTAAATTATTTTCCTAAGGTGTCCAAGAGTTTCCATGATTTAATATGTATGCATGTTTCTCAATGACAAAGTGTGCCTTAGTGATCATGCATGGACCCTGTTGTATTTTCTTGGTTAGGTAGAATGATGGGTGTTGGTGATGTATTGATCATGTTTTATGGGTAATATGAGGGGTCAAGAGTGTTTTATGTAATTTTTAAAGTGAAATTAATTCATTATAGTAATCTTGTGAACGTTTAGGTTCTCCTAGTCATCTTAGCAAAACTTCCTAAGTAAGCAGATTGATGACATCAACATTCATACATTGAAGGTGTCAAAAGAAAGTGGCTACATGGGTTTGTTCATATTTATGCCTAGATCATCTATTTAGAATTTAATGTCTTGAAATAATTTATATAAAATTTTATGGTAGTGTAAATTCGGTCTCTCAAGTAGATTTCACTAGTTTCCATAGTCAAATTTACATTAAAAAGTGACTGTTGGAGTTCAAATATTTGAATCTACAAAGGAAAACCAGTCTACATTGTTTTGGTTATTTTGGTTTTGGATTAATTTTATGGTGGTATAAAAATAAAGTGGTAGATAACTTCAAGGGAAATCCAAAAAAAATGATTTGGAGGTTTTACTATTCACACACCTGCATTTATTATGGTCCAAAGTTGACTGAGGGTTTGACCTTCTTTTGCAAATGACCTGAGATGAATGTTTGAGTTTTTATTGATAGTGTTTAGATATTTAAATGTAAATTATATATTTGATAATATTTTAGACTACTTGAGGATCATCTGTATGTATTTTATAGGTTTGACCAATTCATCTTCAATATGAATACTTGCTTACAAGTTGACTTTTGGTTCATTCATGGTGTTTTCATGTACAAGGCAAGTGATTGATAGGTTTTTCATATGAAAATGTGTGTAGTGATGAATGTAAACACTTAAAGGTGTCTTATGGGCAATATAAAAAGGATATATGTGTTTTTAAGTGGTCTTGTGTTCCTTGTTTTGCTCAGTGAAGTGCTAACAGGATGAATAGGTTTCCATGGACCTATAAGGTCTTATTAGGCCTAATTGAAAGGTGTTGGTGGTTAAGGGTGATATATAAAAGATATGGATGACCTATTTAGATGAAATTTATCCTATTAAACATTATGATATAATACTTAAGGGTTAATTTAAGTCTTATGTCCGACCAAGAAGGTGATGATCATGAAGGATTTATAAAGGATATAAATAAAGATGAAGGTTTCTAGAGTTGAATGCAAAGTATAGAGAAGGGTGAGTATGAATGGTGGATAGATTAAAGATAATAGTAGTATGAGAGATATGAATGTGACTTAGAGGTAATATTTTTAATGTTATAATAGTTTTCTTATAGGATTGAATATTAAGGATGAGCAAAGAGGTGTAGAGTGATCCAAAAGGTTATTTTGGATGCATTGCTTACATGTGAAGGCTTGAGGAAGCTTGAATGGTTGAAGAGATGTAATATCCCCTTCCAGTAGGGAATATCTAAACACAAATAGCTCTGAACAAAAATACAAATTCTACCAAAATAATTGCTATATAAATAAATAAATCACAATATACTCTGTCAATGGTAAATCACAGATCTTATCACTTATTCTTCTAGATGATTATACAATTGAATTTCTGTCATACAAATAAAATAATTTGCAATATTCTGTCTTAAAACCCTAGTTTTTTTTGCAAATCTGGGAATGAAACCTAAATTCTGTCTCGTCTCGGCCTACTGTGTCGAACACATAGTCACCAGTGTCGGTCGATATATTGCCGACGTCGGTCTCTGTAGGTCCTTCTCTGTCGACGTCGGTCTTCAGTCGGCCGATGTCGGTCACTGGGGATCTCTGTCTGCCGAGGTTAGTGCCTGAGTGGATCTGTACGGACCTATGCGGACTTAGTACGGCCACCAATTAAACACAACCAATCTATTTTCAACCCCTGATAGCTGAACAACCTGGTCTCAAAAATATACGATTCTAATACAAAAAATCTATATCTGTATAACTTATTGGATCAAAAACTAAATAAAGAAAATACTTGAAATACTATGATAACTTTTGTGTGAAGCTATCTCCCAAATCTGTATACCTCTGTGATAACTTCTGTATGAAGCTATCTCTCAGTTTGGCAATAGATCAGCTGATATTTCACAGCCTCTGAATCACACACAATGAAGAGTTGACGTTCTCCACTGCAATGGAATCCTGGAACCCTTGGCTCAGTCTTCACAGAAGAATTCTTTAGAAATCAAAATCAATAATCATATGCATAATCAATAATGGCCTCCATGAGAAACCCTTATACCCTCAAAAGATATGCTTGCCCTAATTAGGGTTTTCTTAAATTAGAATTAGGGTTTCTAATTTAAAATTAGACCAAATAATTAATATTTGATTAAATCAATCAAATATTAATATCTCCCTCAATACATGTCCAATCGAGCCCAAACGAAAGCCAACTAGAAAAATTCTGCTAAATGAAGCCACGCCAATCTCGATCAGGACCCTCTAACCATCTTATCAGCCTACGAGGGTCGCATAATAGGCTAACCATGAACTCAGAACATGTCAACTGAAAAGGGGACATGACAATCCACCCCTCCTGAAATTGCTTGCCCTCAAGCAATCGCTACATGATACACCCATCAATCCACCTGGATCCCAAATGTAGTCATGATCTGCCTTGCTGTCAATCAATGCAAACTCCATGCCAAGTTCATCCCTAGAACTAAGATAAGCACCCCAACATCCAATCCATAAATGAAAATCAACAAGCAACTCAAGTAGACTCCGTACCTGAATAATATCTAAATCTGGATTGTGAAGGCTAGAAAGAGTCATATCAACCTGTGATCTGACTATAATAGCAAGTTGAGTCCTTACCACATGTGATAACTCCTAAACTACACTCACCCCAAGACCAAGCTCGTCCACCTGTCTCTCCTGTGTTGGTGCCAATGTGCACTCGGTAGCACACTCTATTATGTCATCTCGTATGAGCCTCTCCATCTGATGAAAAAACATATATTTGAAGCTGCTGCCCCGTATTACCTTAAGAATATGTGTCTTACCATCAACATTAAAGCAAACCTCCATGTCCTTGAGACAAAGAGTAACTTCCTCAAAGGAATGAAGCCACTTCATACCCAAGACTAAGTCTATATCCCCCATGTTCACCACATAATAATCAGCCTTGAACTTATAGTTGTTTAAGTGCAATTGGAGGTCTCTAATCATACACTCACACTTAAGAGTGTGACCATCAGCTACCTTAACTTTGATGCCCTCAAAATCTTCTATAGTGAGTCCACGCTTCTCCACAAATCTAGCATCTATGAAATTATGTGTGGCTCCTGTATCAAGAAGGGTGATAACCTTCTGCCCTGCCACAACTCCACGGAGTCTGAATGACTCATCTGACTGAATGCTGGATAGGCATGCCTCCTATATGTGAAGATCTAATTATACCTCTACCTTAGGCCCTGAAGCCTCTACCTCTGCCCCCTCAGAACTATTCTGTGTTCGGAATCCTCTGAATCAAAATCCTCATAATATGCCCACATCACACGATTTGCCTTGCCCTTAGGCCTCAAAGGGCAATCGTGATGGATATCATATGGACCTTTGCAGTAGAAGCAAAGCTTCTTCCTACATAGATCATTAAGCACCTCACAATCCAAAGGTGGTGCTGCTGGATTGGCCTTTGAGTCATTCTTTACACCTGATTTATCTATGTTAAAATCCGGTCTCTCTGTATCTGTGTTGGAGCACTTATGGTCTCTAGATGAAGAAGTACCTTTGAAGTTAAATTTATGGGATGGGGCTGCCATCTCCATACTACATGCCTTCTTCATAGCTACCTATAATGAAGGAGGATCAAAAGCTTTGATCCAACCTCTCAATGGCTCTGTCAATCCCTCCATGAAGAGAACTACCAATCTACGCTCAGAAATATTGGGCACCATAACTGCCAATCTCTAAAACTCCCCAATGAAGGACTCCAAGTTACCTATTTGTCTCAATTGTGCCAGATCTCAGAAGTAAACCTCGGGATCCTTCCTGTCAAACCGCTCAACCAATCTATCCACAAAGTCCTGGTACTCTGTCACCCGGTTATGCTGAAGTGTTACCATACCATGGTACCACCAATCATGTGCTACTCCATCCAAGTGCAAAGTGGCATATTTGATGGCCTCTATCTCTAACATTGGTCTCAAAGCCAAAAAGGTGTCAAGCTTATGAACCCAAGCTTGAGCTGTCATCTTGCCACTGCCATCAAAGGTAGTCAAAGAAAGCTTACCAGTAGCCTTCTTCAGCTCACTGAATTGGACTCTAGGCCTCCTGTCCTATCTAACTAATTTGTAGTGCTCTCTCCTCAGAGTAACAAAATGATCAAAGGACATTTTCTCTTGAACATGAGGATCTAATAAGTTCCACTCATCAGTTGCAGCCATGAGGGTATCTGTAAATAGGAAATCCCCTGCCGTTTCTTCTGCTGGAGCCTCTGGTTCATCCTGTATAAACGTAGGCCGTGTAGGTCTATCGGTGGTCCTAGAATGGGTCTACTGGGGTCTCTGATTAAGAGTAGCACTCCTGTTATCTCCTTGTTCACCATTATGTCTATCAGGTGCATTCATCCCCCTTATCATAGTCATAAGTGCCTGTAGTGTCTAATTCATCTGCTACTGGTTTGTCATCATAGCACGGTGAAATTCTCTGGTGTCCTGATCAGCATCATACCTATGGCCCCTGGGTGGGCTACCCTCACGTCTATCACTCATGATAATCCGCTGCTATTCTAACAACTGGGTACCTTCAAGCAAGGCTCTACTATGTGTGTTATACCTGTGTGTCTGAACTCTTGTGGCTGCATAAGATTGTCACACCCTTAGGATGGCAGGATTTGGCTCTGATACCACTGTAATATCCCCTTCTAGTAGGGAATATCTAAACACAAATAGCTTTGAACAAAGATACAAATTCTACCAAAATAATTTCTATATAAATAAATAAATCACAATATACTCTGTCAATGGCAAATCACAGATCTTATCACTTGTTCTTCTAGATGATTATATAATTGAATCTCTGTCATACAAATAAAATAATCTACAATATTCTGTCTTAAAACCTTGGTTTTTTTTTCAAATCTAGGAATGAAACCTAAATTTTGTCTCATCTCAGCCTGCTGTGTCGAACACACAGTTGCCGACGTCGGTCTCTGTAGGTCCTTCTCTGTCGATGTCAGTCTTCAATCGGCCGATGTCGGTCACTGGGGATCTTTGTCTGCCGAGGTCAGTGCCTGAATGGATCTGTACAGACCTGTAAAGACTTATTATGGCTGCCAATTAAACACAACCGGTTTGTTCTCAACCCCTGATAGCTGAACAACCTGGTCTCAAAAATATAGGATTCTAATACAGAAAATCTATATCTGTATAACTTATTGGATCAAAAACTAAATAAAGAAAATACCTGAAATACTATGATAACTTCTATGTGAAGCTATCTCCCAAATCTGTATACCTCTGTGATAACTTCTGTATGAAGCTATCTCTCAGTTTGGTAATAGATCAGCTGATATTTCACAGCCTTTGAATCGCACACAATGAAGAGTTGACGTTCTCCACTGCAATGGAATCCTGGAACCCTTGGCTCAGTCTTCATAGAAGAATTCTTCAGAAATCAAAATCAATAATCATATGCATAATCAATAATGGCCTCCATGAGAAACCCTTATACCCTCAAAAGATATGCTTGCCCTAATTAGGGTTTTCTTAAATTAGAATTAGGGTTTCTAATTTAAAATTAGACCAAATAATTAATATTTGATTAAATCAATCAAATATTAATATCTCCCTCAATACATGTCCAATCGAGCCCAAACGAAAGCCAACTAGAAAATTTTGCTAAACGAAGCCACGTCAATCTCCATCAGGACCCTCTAACCATCCTATCAACCTACGAGGGTCGCATAATAGGCTAACCATGAACTCAGAACATGTCAACTGAAAAGGGGACATGACAAGAGAATTTATATTCACTATTTATCTATCAGATTTAAAGGCAATCAAATTTATTGAGGTGTTGATATTAGAGGTGTTGTGTGGGTACTCAACATCTAGGACAAGTGGGTGCTTGTTCATGCTTAGGGGTTGGTGCTTTTTGTGAAGTGGGTGATTCACTAAAGTCTATTGTTTGTGAATTAATTATAAGATTATAGTACACTTGTTTTTAGACTTGAGAGTGGGGTTTATCCCCCATGATGGTTTCCCACATAATTCATGTGTTATGTGCCTTGATCTTTCATATTTTCCTTGTTCATTACAATAACTAGTTTATATGTTTCATGATTTCTTAGATTGATTGGTTGAGAGTTTGAAGTCTTAGAATTAGAATTTAATTAAGTACATCACTCATTCACACCCCTCTCAGTGATTATAACTCTAAAAATTGGTATCAAAGCCATACCTTCTTTGCAAGTTTATCCACTTGAAGGTGATCAAAGGTATAATGGGTAGTCATCAAATGCAAGGTGGTTTCTATACTAAGCAAGCACCATTATTAAATGGATCCAACTATTATTTTTGGAGTGAAAGGATGAGGACCTACATCATGTCTCTAGGTTTTACATTTAGAAATCTATTATGGATGGTTATTCCACACCCCATACTCTTCTAACTAGTGTATCTAACAAGAATTTGAGTGATAACAATTCTAATGCTATGAATGCTATCATTTATGGCTTATTAGAGGTTGAGTTCTCAAAGATAATCCATTAAAAATATACCAAGGAAATATGGGGTAAACTATAGATCATCTATGAAGGAGATTCAAAGGTTAAGTTGGATAAATTACATAGCTACTAAAGGTAATTTAAGGGCCTCAAAATTAAGGAAGAAAATAATGTGTCATCCTATCTTCTAAGGGTTGATGAGGTGGTAAACATGATCAAAGGTCTTGGAGAGGAGATTGAATAAGCTAATATTGTATAAAAGGTATTAAGGTCTTTCACCTTCAAGTTTGATTCAAAGATTTTTGTTATAGAAAAGAGTTATGATCTCACTAAGTTGAATATGGGTGAATTTCATGGCATCCTTACTACCTATGAGATGATAATCAATAAGGATAAACCACCAAACAAGGACGTAGCCTTCAAGGTGATCAAGGAGACAAAAGGAAAAAAGATCAAGTTAAGTCTTGAAGACTTTGATCTTAATGAAGATCAACTTGAAGCCATGATTGTAAGAAAATTGAATGTGGGATTAGGTAAATATCAAGGGAAGCTTATTTTCAAATGTTTCTTATGTGGTAAAGTTGGTCATTTTGTAGCTAAGTACCTAGATAGAGGCAGGTCTAAACATAAGGAAACTCATAAGGAATCTCATGAGGATGAGAAAAAAAAAGATGAAGGTTTTAGCAAGTATAAAAAGTTTTGTTTACTAGGAATTTGACTCAAGAGAGGATGGTTAGTATCATGTTAGTGCCAAAATGAGATAAACACACTAGCATAACATCTCTAGGCCTAGTTACTAGGGGAGCTTAGTTAACAAAACAAATATGGAAAAAAAAAACTAAAACATGAAGGAAATACCTTCCTTCACCTTCTTTGGATGCTCCAAAATTCTTGTTTGTAGTGGATTGCTTGACTTTGTGCTCATGAAGTCTGCATCATTGAAGTGTGGCTACCTCCATCTCTCCTTGGCACCATGTTTGGCTTTAGCTTGGCTCAATATTTATGAATTATAACACTAATTTGAATGGACATTTGGAATCAATTCAACATTATAAATTCAGCATATGAGATATTTCAATTCAATAGTCAAGGCCTCATATTTTATGACTTTACAAAATGGTCAAAATTAACCTCAACCGTCTATCTTAATATAGAAATGTGTGGCTAAAGATTAATTTAATTATGTAATTATAATTCATAAATAGGCTCATCAATATTTGGAATAGAGGGGAATTCAATAGGCATGGATGGTCTTAATGAGGCATGGGAGGCATAAATCCTAATATTTTATGCATTTATGGCCTAGGGATGTCTTCCCAAGAAATGATGTCACTTAATGATGCAAATATTCAATATTCATTTCTAAAAAGAGATTATTCAAAAATTTATATGGAATTTTTATTTAGGCTCATGATTTGGTTTAATTATCTCTTAATCATGATTAAGCACTTTGATACAAACCTTGGCTCTTTGTGCACAAATTTAACAAAAAGTTTAGAATATCTTGTTATTAGCCCAAAATTTGATTAGATTAAAATTGAAATTTAATTTTAGATGCATTGGATTTGTTATCCCATTTAGGGTGATGTTAACACCAAATAAAAAAGGCACATGTCTTGTGCAAGATATTTGATAGAAAAGAGCAATCCACAGCACCCAAGTGAAAAATTGACATTTTGACTCGAAATGATTTGATCAAAGTTAGCTATCCTATAAATAAAATTACCACATTTAATGATACCCTAGCCAAAATAAACACTTAAATATGCCAGTTTCAAAGCTTTTATGCATTTTAATTTTCTAGGCCAAATTGTGTATTTTGGTAGAAACTAGTCAAAATCCTGGTTAGAGGTTATCGATGGCTAGTTTTAGGTGTTTATAGTTTGATCCTATTTGGGAAGAAATTAAAAACTATAGGTAAAGTAATGTATTCTCAAATAATGAAAAATTCCTATATGCCTACAACTACAATGATGATGAACTAATTACATGATGCCCTTTTGAGGGAATGGGTGGCACAAGTAGGTCGGTAAATAGTCCCTCAAAAAGAAAGAAGCAAAATGAGGGGACCAAAAAAAGGAAAATGATGATTTGAAAATACAATGAGTTTGAATAATTAGTCAAATCATTGAGAATACAAATGGTATGGTGTTCAATGGTTTTCCCAAAGCTAGTTATAAGCATTATACCTTGATAGTGGCAATGCAGTATTATAACATAATGATTTGCCCAAAGGTAGTTATAATCATTGAGAAGATGGAGCTACCCCAATTAGGACAAAAAATAAGATAACAACATGTCCCTATATGGGTATAAAAAGTAAAGTGGTGACAACATAATGATTTTCCCAAAGGCAATTATAATAATTGAGAAATGCAAGTGGGATGGTGTACAATGATTTACCCATAGGCGGTTATAATCATTAGACCTCGATTATGGAAAACATGATTGATTGGATGATGATGATGATAAATTAACATAGAGGATAAAGATGAATTGGGATAACTTGCTAGTATGGAGATACTCATCTGAACTAACAAAGGTTGAAATTCTTTTATTATTTAATTACTCGATTGGGGATATGATTGGGATTGAATTAGGATGTCAGTGCTGAAGAGATGTCGATGCTACCATTATTAAATAGAATTATTGAAGCTAAGGTTTGTTGTAGCACATGTCAGTAGGCATTATGGTATAACATCATGAAGACTTGGTTGAAATATGCATAAGGACTGACTCTCATAATCTAATACTCAATAGAAAATAATGCACCAATGATAAAAACCATGATGATAATGTAAACATAGGAATATGTATGGATTCAAGTGTAAGTGTGGGCAAGGAATCACCCAATGAATGCACATATAATGAGTCAATGCAACGATGATAAAAGCATATAAACAGGCACACAAACAAACAAATAAGAAAAAAAACAAATAAACAACTCAATCCATATGAACATTGCCCCTAGAAAATAGGTGACAACAAACTAAAAAAATGGGGTAATAGAATAAAACAAAGGGGGTGATAGAGCTATCTTTATATGCACTAGGAAAGTGTGCCTACATAGTTCCATGGATGTAATATCCAACAAAAACTTTAGGCTAAATGTAGTTCTCCCAAGAAATAGGAAGAAAATGATAACTAATGAAAAAAATAGAATGGATGTGATAGAATAATAGAAGTGGTCTTGCAAAACGGTAAGTGTGTGGGATAAAAGGCCAAAATAAATGGAAAGACTAAGTGACAAGTGATTTTACTGTTACATAGTAAGGGTTCCCAAAATCCTTAAGGCAAAGAAGTGGTCAATGTGTTTGGTTTTTTCTAATAGTTTTACAAATGTTTTTGGAATTTTTAGAGTATTTCAACTTGATCAAGAATAACGAGACACTATATGGTTTAAGCTCTCAAAATGGTGAGAGCATGGCTTAGGTTGCTTGTAAAATAGTGAGAACATGCTTAGGTTACTCATAAAATGGTGAGATCATGGCTTAGGTTGCTCATAAAATGGTGAGAGTGTGGCTTAGTGTGACTGAGATGACCTTAACAAGTATCGAGCACTACCTACATAGTCCTAGAGTAGGACCTCAAGTCACTCTAGTTCTACCTTATAATGGAGGAATCTAACTAGTGTAGCAGTCAAGTTAAACAAAATAGACATAGTAGATATGAAGGCATAGTATGGTATAGAAAATGGATAATTGATATGTCAAAGCTCAATAAATAAATGTTGCCCTTAGTTTGCCCATAGGTATTTATAACTAGGATACAACAACATAAATCAATGGTACTCAATTTCCCATAGGTAGTTATAATTAATATAAAGATCAGTGATAATAAGAACAACAAATGAAGGATATAACTACCAAAACTTCTATCATACTACTCAAAAATACTATATCTATTTTAAATGCTTGAAACAATTATTGAAACTGATCAGATTCATTGGTGTTGAAAATGTGTAACTAATGGTGAAACCAAGGTCAAATGGGCCAGGTAGATAGGATTCAAAACATGCTTTCTTGATATAATGAAATGGTAAAATGGATAAGTAATAGGCTAAGAGGAATGATAATAATGATATCCATACAAAGAAGAAAAGTGATAAAGTGGCACAACTAAAATAGTCCTTATAGACAATACACCATAGTGCTCAAGCATAATACCATTTGAGGTGAATAATATTCATCATCTCAAGAAATTCATCTTTGTCTAGTGTGGTGAGCATGTATACTCCTAATCTATAATATATAGTAATGATAAAAGGCCATATCTATTTTTTTTTGAATTTACCTTTATGCTTCTTCTCGACCATGATATTCTTTTGGTTTTTTTAAAAAAAAGATCACCAAGTTCAAATGTTCTATACTTGATGTGCTAATTATAGTGGCCTTTAAGTTAGTTTTGATATGGCTAAAGATTATTGAGTGTAGATATGAATTTTTCATCAAGTACGTCTAGATCTTGTAGGTGACCTACTCGATATTCATGATCATCTAAGACATGCTTGAAAGATATGTGTAGAGATGAAAGCTCAACCTTGATGGCAAAGATGGCTTCAATACCATAAATGAGTATAGATGGCTCCTATGGGTGTACAGTGATTGGTATGATATGCCCAAAGGGTGTAGAATATATAAAGGTACCAATCATGATCAACATTATTGACAATATTTTTGAGAATGTTGACATTGGTTTTATTTGATGCTTCAACTTGGCCATTACCTTGAGGGTAATATGACATGGAAAAATGTTATGTGATGTCATATTTGGTACATAACTTTTTGACATCATTATTATTGAATGATCCTCCATTATCAAATATAATGTCAAAGGGGATAATGTAGTGGCAAATGGGATGGTTGAAGATGAACTTGGAAATTCACTTTCCAATCATGTAGGTGAGGGGTATAGCTTCAACCCACTTAATGAAATATTCAGTAGTAGTAAGGATATGTTTGTGGCCATTGGATGAGGTGGGATTGATTTTCTCGATGAGGTTGAGGTCCCATGAAGCAAATAGCCATGGTTTTAACATTAATTTTACAGTATTTATTGGGGCATGAATCAAATTAACATGCCATTGAAATTTTTCACACTTATTTACATATACTGCTATATTTGCATCTATTATGGGAAAATAATAACTAATATACAAGATTTTTTTGGATAAGACTGCCCCACTAGAGTGGGATCCACATACTCCTTCATGTACTTCTCATAACATTAGTGTAGATTCTATCAAAGTTAAATAATGAAGTAGAGTTCCATCAAAACTATGATGGTAAAGGGTTGATCGAATTAGAGTATAATGAGTGGTTTGGTGGATGAAGGATTTGGTTTGTTTTCAAGACAGGTTAGGTGGTAAAAATTGGTCATGAAGGTATTTGTAGAGGTCTGAGTACCAAATAGAACTAGGACCAACAATATCACAAATCATTACAATATTTGAAGGTTCATGAGTTAGTGTGAACAAATTTTTGATGAGGAATTGATACTCTCTAGTTTTGTCCATTTGTTGAATCAGAGATATGATAGTAGCCATGGGATCTACATTTCTATTACTATCCCTTAGTATATGCTCTAATTAGATGTCTGTAATTTTTTGTTTGAGAGTGTCGATCATGGCTTTATATGGAATGAACTTGTCATCTTTGGTCTAAAAATGGTTTGTAACCTAATTGATGATTAACTGAGAATCACCATAAACCTTGATATGAGATACATTTTATTGTACTACTTATAAAAATCTTGTAACAAGTGCTTCATACTTGGTCACATTATTTGTACAAGGAAAATTGATCCTAAATGACTTAGGGATTGGATTCCCCTATGGTGTAATAAATAAGAGGCTTACCCCAAATCCATGTGCCATGAATGATCCATCAAAATATAGCTTCCAATGCTACTCCTTAAGAGGTGTGTCCATGATGGTCATTATGGATTCATCAAGAAATTGGTTCTATGTCTAGAAGGGGTGCTTCATCAAGCTGATCTACAAGGACCTATCCCTTAATTACCTTCTAATTAACATACTCTATGTCAAACTCACTAAGAAGCATGATCCACTTGGCCATTATATGTCGTAAATCTATTTTAGATAGTAGATATTTGAGTGGATATAATTTTGAAATGACCATGGTCTTATTGTTCAACATGTAGTGTCATAATTTTTGAGCTATGAATACCATGGCTAGATAGGATTTTTTAATAGGTGTATAATTGTGTTCATATGTTACCAATGTATGACTAAAGTATTATACTACATGATTGTTTTCACTATCATCATGTTGAGCTAAAAGTGCCCCCAAGGTGACATCTATAGCTGATAGGTATAACAAAAATGGTTTTCATAGCATAGGGGGTAACAAAATGGGTAGATTTGCTAGGTAATATTTTAGCTTATAAAAAGTTGTTTGGTAGTGATTATCCCAGTGGAATGTGACTCCCTTCTTTAGAATATGTGTAAATGGATGACACTTGTCTACTAATTGAGATATGAAGCATCAGATTAACTAGATCTTTCTCGCCAAACTACAGAGCTACTTTAAATTGGTTGGTGGTGGCACCTCTATTATAATTTGGACTTTAGCCAGATCAACTTCAATACCTCTACAAGACATGATGAAGCCAAGTAATTTACCAAATTTTACTCCAAACACACATTATTTAGATTCATTCAAACTTTTAACTCATGTAGTCTTTCAAATATTTTACGTAGCATTGCTAGATGGTTAGCCCTCGTTTTTGATTTGCTCAGTATGTCATTAACATAGTCTTCAATAATATCATGCATCATATCATGGAATATGATGGTCATGGCTCTTTGATATGTGGCCCCTGCATTATTAAGACCAAATGGTATAACTTAGTAATAAAAGGTTCCCTATGGAGTGGTGAACATTGTCTTGTGTTTATCTTTTGGTGTTATTTTGATCTAGCTGTATCTTGAAAATCCATCCATGAGTGAAATAATCTCATAACCTACTATGGATTTGATGATCATGTCAATATTAGGAAATGGAAAGTTGTCCTTAGGGAAATATTTGTTTATGTCTCAAAAATTAGTACAGATTCTAATTTTTTTAGGCTTTTTGCTAATAGGTACAACATTAGATATCTATTCTAAGTAGTTAATGGATCGAATACATCTTGATTTTAAGAGTTTTTCCAACTCTTTCTTTAATAATATATAAATGTGAGGATACATCTTATGTAAATTTTGCTTAACTAGTTTAGCATTAGGATTTACCACAAGATGATGTAAAACTAAGGTGGGGTCAAAACCTAGCATGTCAGAATAAGACCATGCAAAGATATCTACAAATTATCTTAATAGAGATGTAAAGACTCACATTCATCCTCAGTGAGGGACATGCCTAATTTTATCCATTTTGGGTCTAATGGATATACGATGTTTACTTTTGTTGTATCTTCGACTAGAAGGGTTAAATCATTTTTAGGATAGTAGGCAAAGACTTGAACTATTGGACTATATCATGTTCCTCTATTAGGACTTGATCTTTAACTTATCCTAGGCATGATGAATTTGAGTGTCCCAATGAGAGATCTTTTTATGTGATAAAAGTAGTAAAAAATTCTTGAAGAATTTGATAAAAAACTTGTTGCTCAAAATTGAACTCAAATCCACAGGCAAGTTTATCATTGGTGGTCTCCTAGTCTAAATTCAAAGAATAATGAACACCTCCATCTAATGGCACCTAAAATAGGTTTTCACCACTAGAATAGCCTTTATCTTTAATTTTTCCTTGGTTAGAAAGTGCCTCAAAGAGGTTTTCTCTTTGGGACCTCAATGTTTTATTTATTTATTTTTGGCTAAGGGTGTTCACCTGCTCTCTAAAATAGGCTTCAGGATCTAATGTGATTGAGAATCTTAATGTATGATCTCTCAATTAAATGTTGTCTCTAAAGCCTAGAAAATCATAAAAAGCCTCATCATTTTGAAACTCATCAATCAACAAACTAGATTCTTATTGGTCCCAATCTATCAGTTGAGGATAGTATAATGGCAATGGGTTACTATGAATGATTGGGTGAAGGGTACATATAGTATTATTATCAAACATGTTAGTCTTAGCTAGATCATCAAAGATAAGGCTATGATCAAACTTTGCTTCATTGTCAGCATTAACATCACTAGTCACTAGTGATGGAACTTGAATAAGATATATGGGGTCAACCCCAGGTGGTTGAAATCCAAGTCCATAGGGACTTTTGTATTTGGTCATGGAAATTGGCTCAATGGTTCCTTATTGATTTATTTCAAGGCATTTTCCTTTAAAATCTTGGTGTTTCATGATCTAATTGGGAATGAGATATTTGGTGTTCTTGTAACAATCGACGAACTTTTCATTAGATAACCATGATTCATCTCCTTCGAGAGGGTCTTGTTCTTGGCCAAATACTAGTATAAACATGACTGGTCCTAGATTATGAAGTTTATCTTTACCTTTTAATTACAAATGCATATGTGGGGTAACTTTAGTTCTTCTAAAGGTCTTTAGATTCTAAGGAAGATTGGAAATATGAAAGGTATCATGTGTTAACTATACTCCTAGGACATTAGTAGAAATGGTTTAATGATTGGAAGCTTCAGGAGGTAGCATGTGGGAAAGACAATCTAGGGTATTATAATATATGTAATTGTCCTCTAGAGAATCAATAAGTATGGCCTTTCCTCTATCCTACTTGGAACTTAGATTCATGTCATATTGGTAATTTTAGCTTTGAAACTCAGCTTTGAGATATTTGTAGTGCTCATATGGGTGCAAATCTCTTGGAATATTCACTTCCATCCCTGATAGGGAGAACTTGATACATTGGTGTAGTGTTGATAAGACTACATGAATATCATGTAACCAAGGCCTACTTAGAAGCATATTATATGATAACTCAAGATCAAGCACATGGCAAAGTGTATCATGGGTCAAAGGCCCAATGATAACTAGTAGGTGCCTTGTGATTCTCTTTACTAATTATCATAATCTTTGATAGTTATCATTTCTGGCTGTAGATCTACCATTGTATACTAATAATCTTGATGAGCTTTAGAGATACTATGTTGAGGCCTGATCCATTGTATATAAGGACATGTTTCACTTTGTGGTGCTTTATACAAATCTCAATAGACAATGGATTATTATGGAGTGGGCCAAGGGATGCCATATTGCTTTGTTTGAAAGTGATTTGTTGGGATAGAGCTAGGTGTCCAACCAAAGATTGAAATTTATTAGGGGATATGTCACTGGCACTAGTGGATTGAGTTAATAAATCATTCAAAATATTATTGTAGATTATAGATGTTCTCAACAAATCTAAAATAGAGATCTGGGCTGGTATCTTTTGTAATTATTCCACAATATCAAACTTCTTTTTTGGGTTAGTGGTAAATGGCTTATTCTAAGGTTAAATGGCTAGTTGGATAATGAGAAAAGTGGCAGATGGATATGGGCCTAGGATGGTAATCCTTGATCTTTGAGTTGTGATTGCATAATCAAAATTAAGTATAGGACCATGATTTTTAACAAATGATGGTGATGGTGTGGGACTAGATAAGATAAGTCTCAGTTGTCGGTGCACTTATGTGTGGTCATGGGGCAAGGATGAGTTATCAATATAAGGTCTAAAAGTGGAATCCCTATTTTTTAGTTCACCTATGTGTGGTCCCAAGTCTAGGAAGGATTTTTTAAGTGATTGGATTGGTTTGGTATGGTTAGAAATGGTCTTTTCTTATTATAATTTGGTCTAGGATTAATGGAGATGGTATTAAATCTACCTCTTGTAATATGGCCTACAACTCTATTTTAGTCATGTGAAACTATATGGTAGGTTTATTAGTTTATCATTCCGACTTTGGTTATATTAATTATTTTGATGTTATTGATTCTATTGGGTTTGCTAGTTCTATTGGTTTGGCCTTTGATTTTGATACTATTGATTTTGTTGTTGCATTGGATATTGTTGTTGTTATCATTATTGTTACTAGTTATCCCATGGAAAAGGGTTTTGATATATTCCAAGACTGATTAGAGGTGGAAGCACCACCATATAATGTGATCTTCCCATTCTCTAACTTATTTTCAATTAAATGCTTGATTTTCACACATCTTCATAAATTATGCCCATTGACTCGATACTCACATAATTCATTTTCATGGTACCAATCAAGATAAGGGATGCCTTGAGGATAATGCTTTGGTATAGGAAAACTAATCAAATTAGTGGTGGTAAGTTTATGAAATACAAACTCAATAATATCTTCAAGGTCACTAAATACATGATGCATAGGCACCGTTCTCCTTGGAAGAGGGTTTTGCAATGGCAAGGTTTGTGGCATTTGTTGCATGGGTCTTGGTTATTTCACTTGTGGCATTGGTTGAAGATGTTTTTAGGTAGGAGTAAGCTAAAAAGCTGGTTTAGGTTAAGTAGATGATGTTTACACCATTTGGACATGATGTGACTTGATTACTTTGTTTTCCACAACATTTATATTATAGTTGAATTGCTTTGGTCTATCTTGGTTATTGGCCTATATTGGTTGTGATGCTTGTGCTTGGATTGGATGTTGGTTTTGGTTACTTCCTTGATTGGTACCTTGCTTCTAATTAGTTGAATTAAGATTAATGAATCCTTTATTAATGAGTGCTCACTCTATCAATAGACCTTTGTCAATGATTTCTTTAAAGGTATGTGCACACTGCAGTTCTAGATGATAGGCTATCTCATTATGTAAGTTTTTAATGAATACTATGGATAATTATTTATCTATTAAATTGTGAGTGAATCAGATTTCAAGTGCTCTCCATTGTGGTATATAACTTATAAAACTCTCACTAACTTTTCATTTAGATTACATCAAATCAACCAATGAAATATCATGATTGAGATTATAGGAAAAGTGCTACACAAACTTATCTAAAAGGTCATCAAAATTAGTTACTGAATTCTTAGGAAACTTCAAGAACCACTCTAAGGCTTGTCCAACTAAGCTCCTTGGAAACAAAAACAAAAGGTATATATCAATATATTTCAATGGTTGACATGCAATAAAGAACTCGGTTAAATGAGCTTTGGGGTCACCTTTCCCCTTGAATTTATTAAAATTTGGGGGCTCATATCTTGGAGGAAATGGAATCTTCAAGTAATCCACATTAAAAGCATAGGAACACACATAATCCAACTTAAACTTTTAAATTTGTTTCCATACTTGGATGGTGGTGATTGCATCATTCATTTTTTATAACTCTTGCTCTAGGAAAATTATGGGAATATTGGTTTAGGTAGATAGTTAGGTGGTCACAATTGAAGCACTTTAACTAGGGTATGAAGGGGGTATTTGGTATACATTAGATTGGTTGGGAAATTAACTAGGAATACACATACATTGATTAAGATGTACTTGTTGAAATTGCACATTTGGTTATGCAATATTCTAGTTAGGGTTGGTTATGAAGGTCTGATGTTGAGGATTTTGTGGTTGGGATGGAGGCATATAACCATACTGTACCTACTATGGTTGAAAAGGTACATGATACCAAATAATTTAACCTTGATATTAAGTGGGAACTTGTGAACCAAGACCCTATTTTTGAATAAGTGACACACTTTGAACAAAAGGCAATTGTTGCCTAGTAGGTACTTGAGAAATATTGGAACCTCCTTGTTACATGAATCCTTGTTGTGAAGTGAATGCATATTGAAGATTCAACATATACTACTGACCAATATTTATAATTTATTGGTTAGACATCATTTGGTTTTGAATTGGTACACTAGCCTATAACTAAAGAGGTATGTTTGCTACTACCTGATGAGGTGGAACATTAGTTTCCCCTTGTTAAGGAGGCAACATATTCAACCTCTATTGCATTGGTATACTAGATTGTGCCTATTATTATGGAATACCACTCATCACTTATTGTGGAGGAGTAGGATTCATCACATTTTGTTTTCGAGGCATGAAATTGGTTGCTAGCTGGCTACCTAATCTTGTTGGTTGTGTTCTTGAAAAAGTAGTTGGTTGAGGATTAGAAGTAATGGGTTGAGATTGGGATGTAGAAATTCCTACTCTCTAATTTTGAGAACTACTTGTAGTGTTAACTAAAGTCAAATTATTTTGTCTAGATATTTGTTTATTAACACCACTTTGGTTTGAATGGGATGATACTTGTGCATATCCACTATGTTTTGGCCACTATTTTTCATAAAATCAGAAGATACTTCTTTGATGGTTGGCATATGAAATATGTTATCAACCAAAGTATTCTACATGATTAGATCTACACTTTGATTGTCTTGATTAGTTAACTCTATCAAAATTCCTTTTGAAGGAACTAAGTCAATAACAGGTTTACTCACCATGGTCATTTGATTGAAATTGTGTGCTAGATTTAGGTAGGTTTGATATATTGTTTATATTTGGTTAAAGTGGTCTTTCATGAGGTTCTTTCCTTTGTTAGGAATATTTGGGTCTTGATACATCATTTGGAATAGAGTTAAAGGATTTTTAAAAGAGGCCTGTTGACTATAAAATATGTTATGATTCATTCTTACTAGGCTTAGTAAACTTTTATGAGGGAATTCTAACAAAAACTTATCCCTTAATTCTATGGATCTAACCAGAATATCATCTTTGTTCTTCAAAAAATGATGCTCAAACAAAAATGGATCATATGTGGAAGGCATATTAATAGTATATGATTATTGAGGAACTAACTCTTCAACTGTGGGTATCATAGCTAGGTATTTGTGTGGTTTGTTCTTGGTCCTATTATAAATATGATGGCATATTAACCAAATAGTTAGCTAATGGATCTTGGTTTTATGCCCCTATTTGAGTATTTTAAAAGGGATAAGGATATACCTCATAAGCAATAATATCTATGTAGGGGTCTTGCACTATTTCTTCTTTCATAACCACATTACTAATCCTCAGATTGTACATGATTCCACTATGAGTGTAGAAATACATGTTGGGATCCATAGTGAATGTTCTATGATAGAAAGGGAAGGGAGTTATACAAACTCTAAAAGGATAATATCTACAATATGATGTTCAAACTTGGTCTATATTTTTTATAAGGATGGAAAGGTTTATGTAATGATTTGTGATAAAATAAGATAATATTAAGTATCTAATGTTACATGTCTTATACAAAAAAGATCAAGTAAATGGACCAAATTGCCAAAATCTAAGGTTGAAGTGTTTCAAATCAGTCTAATCTAGGAAAATAAAAGTTGTTAGGTCTTTTAGCTAGACATGGCATCAAAATCTTGGCTCAAACAAGGCATGCTCAAAATCTAGACTTTGAAATAGATGAGATTTAATCTAACATATTTGAAACACTTATAAAAAAAACTAGGAATTTGAATCTTGGACATGAAATCAAACAAATAGGTAAAGGGTATGAAAAAAAGGCACTTTAGGGATGGTTTTATCTCATAAATAATGGTATAAAACTTGGTTCTTTTGACAAATAAGCTAAATAAATCTGTAAGACGTAACTGTGCTAGACAAAGACTCATAAAGGTATACTTAAATTGGCTTGAAAAATGTGTATGAACTTGAAATCTATGCAAAAATGTCTAAGAAATAATGTTTGAAATTTTTAGGGCAGCATAATAATGCTAAAATACTCAAAAAATGTGACATAATGTTTGTTTCAAAAACTCTCTGAGGCAAATATGGGTTTCTCACAAATTTGGCAAAATAACACTACCTTTCTTAACTCAAATGACATACATACCTTCAAAGTTTTGACAATGTCTCTAATGAAAAAAAGTATGTATTCAAATGATCTTGACAGAAATAGGCTGGTAACACAAAAATGTTTAGTACATAGACTCAAAGTGCAAGTATTTAACAGAAAATGACTTAAGTATACAAAGTGGTGATAATGATAATAAGTATTAAATGACCTTCAATCTAAATTGTAAATTGAACCTAAGTTCCCGCAAGTTTAGTGAAATGGTGAACCCACTTAACACATCAAACCTATGAACGTATGAAAGTGCAATTTTGAATTTAAGTTATAAATGAAGGACTTAAACAATGTTTGGTAGAAGTTTAGATTTAATTGGATAGCATAACTATGCCAAAGTGGATGATATGACTCCAAGTTTTAATGAACTTTAAACAAAGAAAATTGATAATTCATGTGGGTAACATAATGCTTCTTTGTTCAAAGGAAAATGAGGACTATGTGTTTTGGTTTGTATAGTTTGTTCACACCAAGTTTTGACTCTAGAAAAGACTTTAATCTAAAATAAAACCATCAAATTAATCACTCTTAGGTCTTAAACTGACAAGGTTTCTTGATATTGTTGGAATCCATCAATATACCTCATTTGAAAGGCTTTTAGTGTTCATATAAAAAATAAAATGTGCATTATATAGTAGGGTTTTTACACCCCCCCTTCTCTCAAATGGTAGTACTGCGACATGGACCTTGAGGCACACCTTACACCAATAACACTTCCATGACAAGTGGGGATTTATCTAAGAATTAAAAGTTTTTGAATGTCTAGAGGGATAAATTTCACATCATGATGCAAAATAAAAACATATAATTAGGTATTTGTGGTAATTGGCTTGTTGTAAAAATGTCTAATCCTTTTTGAAACTACTACATTTGTCACTTGTTTAGTATAGTGTGGTGTCCAAAGTGAAAATACGTCTCTTGTGAAAATACAATACTATAAGGTGTTTTAACCACTCAAACCTTTGATCCTAGTGGGACTGGTTAAAGTTAGTGTCAGGAGGTGAAACCTCAAGTCAAATCTTCCCTAAAGAAATTATGGGAGGTAATGAAGTCCCCCTCACAAGCCAAGCTTGTATAAAAATAAATGACTAGTAAAAAGACTTTAAGGTCATTTTAAAGATCACCCATTGGGGAATGCTTTAGATGAAATTATTTCTATGCCTTAGACTAGGCATGTTTTGAATAAGGATAATACTTTTGATTCTAAAAGTTCCCTAAAGGGGATGGATAAAAGAGCATACATGCAATGCTCCTCTTTTTCCCAATCGAATTCCAAGTTTAAGCCACTATTGAAGACAAAATTTGACAAGTGAGATCAAGTTTAAGCACCAAAAGAAAGATTAGGTGGTGTTCTTTTGACCCCTTTGTCTTAATTTGTAACTTTGAAATAAAAATTTGTCAAAACATTTACCTAAGCATCTAACATTTTCATTAAGCACCAAAATAGGGTTCCTAATCCATTTTAACTTTCAAAGAAGGTCTAAAATGCATGTTTCAATGAATTCCAAGTTTGATCCTACAATGAAAAAGTTAGAGCATTCTTTAGCTTTAAAGCTAATTTTCAAATGAGTGAAGCAACTTCTCAAAATAAGCTCTCTATTTTGAAATCATTGTTACATAGTCAATCTTATTATTTACATACAAAATTATAATTACAAATAACAATATCATTGTTATGGGTCAGATCAGATTGAAAATGCAATATCGTTATTTACCTACAAAATAACTACCAATTTTAACAAAATCACTGTTTCAAATGAAATCATTGGCCAAATGAATGATATCACTACCCAAGGTAACAATATCATTATTCTGTAACAAAATCATTATTTTGAATGACATTACTAGCCAAATGAATGATATTGCTTCCCAAGGTAACACTATCATTGTTTTTTAATGAAATCACTATTTTAAACAAAATCATTGGCCAAATCAATGATATCACTACATAAGGGTAACAATATCATTATTTTGTAATGAAATATCTATTACCAAATAAAAAACATAGATAAACAAAAATTGCTATTTAGATGACAAAATAGTTGCATGGGTGAAAAATATCATTATTTTAAAAAATCACTACCTAAAATGATGAAATCACTAACCAAAAGGATGATATCACTACCCAAAAGGATGATATCGCTACTTAGGCTGATGATATCATTACTATGGATGACAAGATCACTACTCAAGTCCATAAAATCACTATTTATAAAACAATAATTTCATTTACATAAAATATCTATTATGTAACAATGATATCATAATAAAGAGCAAAATTGAAGTTTTTATAAATAAAAACTCTATTAGAAAAATGAAAATTTAACTTAAAATTTCACTCTTTTAGGCCTTCTCACTCCAAGGTCCTACATGGAAAAGATTAGTTAGTTACTTGAAAGAGATTTGTGACCAAATTTGAAGGGAGTTGAATCCCACTAGGTGTGCCATTATGTGAAGTAGGAATTTGACTCAAGAGAGGATGGTTAGTATCGTGTTAGAGCCAAAATGAGATAAACACACTAGCATAACATCTCTAGGCCTAGTTACTAGGGGGAGCTTTTTTAACAAAAAAAAAGATGGAAAACACAAATAAAAAATGAAATAGAGACATTCCTTCACCTTCTTTGGAGGCTCCATAATGCTTGTTTGTAGTGGCTTACTTGGCTTTGTGCTCATGAAGTCTGCATCAATGAAGTGTGGCTACCTCCATCTCTCCTTGGCACCATGTTTAGTTTTGGCTTGGCTTGGATTGGATCAATATTTGAGAATTATAACACTAATTTGCATGAATTTTTGGAATCAATTCAACATTATAAATTTATCATATGATAGATTTCAATTCAATAGGCAAGGCCTCCTATTTATAGATTTTGCAAAATGGTCAAAATCAACCTGAACTGTCCATCTTAATATGAATTTGTGTGGATAAGGATTAATTTAATTACGTAATTAAAATTCATAAATAATATCATTAATATTTGGGATAGATGGGTATTGAATAAGCATGGAGGGTCTTAATGAGGCATGGGAGGCATAAATCTTGATATTTTATGCATATATGGCCTAGGGATGTCTTCACAAGAAATGATGTCACCTGATGATGTAGATATTCAATATTAATTTATAAAAATAAATTATTCAAAAATTTCCATGGAATTATTAATTATTCTCATGATTTGGTTTAATTATCTCTTAAGCATGGTTAAGCACTTTGATGCAAACTTTGGATCTTTATACACAAATTACTCAAATTAGTCAGAATGTCTTATTATTGGCTTGAAATTTAACTAGATTAGAATTGAAAATTTATGTTATATACATTGGATCCATTATTACATTTAGGATTATCTCAACACCAAATAAAAAAGACACACGTGTGCAGGAGATTTGATAGAAAAGAATAATCCAGAGTACCATATATAAAATTAAAATTTTGACTCAAAATGATCTGATCAAAATTAATTGGCCCATAAATTACATTACCACATTTAATGATACCCTATCCAAAATTGACACTTGAATATTTTATTTGCAAATCTTTTAATGCATTTTAGTGTTTTTAGGCCAAATTATGCATTTTGGTAGAAATTGGTCAAAAGCCTAGTTAGAGTTATTGGTGGCCAATTTTAGGTGTCTACAAGTTCTTCAATAGGATAAATGGAAAGGATTAATAAAAATGTAGTAAGAACCTTTACTATGAATAATATAGTAACTCATCTACTGAAGAGGAAGGAAACACATTAGACAGTAATGATTCATCTTATGATGAGACAAAGAGACACTATTTATGGATCTTGGCGATGATGATGGTGAATGTTCTATAGGTAGAGATATATTTAGTGGAGATATCTCAAAAGAAGAAGAGGAACAAGTCATTCTTGAAGAAATTTTTTTGAATACCTTGGAAGAGCTTAAGTTTCTACAAGGCAAGAACATAAAATAAGAATCCTTGATCAAGACCTATGAGGAAAAAATTGGGTTTTTTGAATAAATATTGAGAAATGAAGTTAAGGAGCATGATGATATCACTAAACATCTTGAAACTTAGGTTTTTACCCTTTATAAAGAGGTAAATAGTAAGGATGAATATTAAGTCAAATATAAATCAGATATGGAGTCTTTACAGGAGAAACTAGATCAAGTCATGAGAAAGATTGAAACATATATTTTTTTTGAGAAAAGTACAATTGATCTTAATGACCTATTGAGAAATAAAAAGGTCTCAAATTATGAGTTAGTCCTAGGATTCTATGAATATGTTCAAAAGGATGAGAAGATTGAGAAGACAATGATGATAAATCATAAGACTATTTATGCTAAGGAGAGTACTAGTAAAGACAAGAAGAATGACAATATGAATAAGAAGGACAAATTAAAAATATACAAAAGTCCAAATCAAATAAAGCAACCTAATGCATTAAGGTATGATAACTCCTTCAATGGATAATATTATTCTTGTTATTATTTTGGTCATAATATCATTGATTGTAAAAGAAAAGATCCTAATAATAAATTTGCATGGTATTATGCGAAATACAATGATAAGCATGAAGAATATAATCACTCAAGATAGTTAGTAGGTCCATAAGGAAAGCATGAAATCTTGTGCTATAAGTGTCAAAGGATTGGTCATATAACAAGGTTTTGGAATGCCTTCATTAGGAGATTAAATGATCAGGTACATGAATGGGGTAATGAAACTTCAAGGAATCATCATGTAACCCATACATAAGGTATGTATAATCAGAGAAAATTAATTTGTTTCATTATCAAGAGAGAGGTCACATATAAAGGTTTTGCATAAATGGTTAGAACTCCACTTCAAAGAAAGTCAATCCTAACATGAAGAAAATAAGCCATAATGAATGGAAACCTAAGGAAGTGAATGAAAAATAGGTTCATAATGGATTGTTTGTCATGACAGAATAATGTACAAGTTTAATTGTCAAAGATCAAGCCTTATCTATCCAAGGGGTTAAAAAGAGCAAGCAGGATTCTAAATGAAAAGGAAAAAATGAAGTTAGAACCTAGTCAAAGTCAATTTAATGATGAAGTAGGACTACAAATCAAGTAAGAGCATTGAGATGTGGGACTCCCCTAAGTTTTGGGATCTTTAGTATCTCTATGACAAATGGGTGTCTCTACATATGATTCTTAAGAGACATATTTCATATGTATAAGTATGTGTGTGTGCTCTAGGTGATGAATATATTATAGAGGTATGCATAGTTATTGATTGGTCTTCAAGACCAATGTCATTTTGGTATAAAACATATGATCTTATATTACCAATCCTTGTATTTAAAATATAAGGTATTTGGTTAAGGGGGATCAACATGTTCATGAGCTTTTTCCATAGGATTATAATGAAAATCTTTAAGATTTTTATTGAGGGACATTAGTCCTAAAATCATGTTTTAGTCAAAATTTTGATGCTTGGTTTGGAAGGCCTAATCATGAATTATGAAGGTAAGGTTGGTATGAAGTGTGGATATAACTTTCTCAAGTGTATTCCATAAGGTTTCATGTATTGGTTTGGTCACAAGTAGATATAATAATTAATTATTTAGTTTGACCATTTTGCTTAGTGATCACTGCCTAGTGAGAGCTCATCTTGAAAATTGATGCATTTAAGGTCTATGAAGCTAACCAATGGAGAAGGTCAATTGGATTTGTTGTATCCATTTGAAAAAGGAGTTGAGGAGATGTTAGAAGGCTCCCATGATCATTCTAAGGTGTTTTGGCATAGTGACATGGGTATACATAGGGTCTATATGCATAGTATGACTGGTTATATGTGTCAAATAAAGATTGGTGAGTGTTCAAGATGAATTTTTGTCATATAAAGGTGTGTTTCCCTCATACAGGTATACTCTAGATGGTTTTATGGTTTTAAGATATATTGAGAGCAAGTTGAAGATTTTTGAAGACTCTTGGGTATGAGAGACCTTGATTAAGGGCTAGCAGATCAAAAACCATTTCATGGTTCTATGGGTTCCTAAATTAGTAAAAACTCAAAATTTGATCCATAAGTGTGTATTATTGATCTCCAAGTGTGAGAAAATTTCAAGAGTTGGAGTTTATGGGAAGGTGGAAAGTTGACCTTCTTTTTTGATGCCCTAGGTTTTGAACCATATGAGTTAGCAGCCTTCCCAAAGGATTTGAGGTTTGAGGTAACTTAATTTATTGAAATAGCTAAAATGGTTCTCAAAAATTTATTTATAGTCATCTATAAGTGTATAGTTTGACATATGGTTGAGTTTTTGTGTAAATGAAAGTCTAATTGTTAGGTTAGTTTATGAAGGAGCTATGGTGCATAGGAAGATTTGGATGATTATTCTAGGCATGAGTGATGGGTCATATGATTTTACTACATATATTAAATTTCAAGTCATGATGGTACATACACAAAACGTTATGGGATTTACAAGGTTTAAGAAGGGCTATTAGGCCTCTAAATAAGGCTAAGTGAGTTGATTGAAATTTTTGTTCATTTTATAAAAAAATACCAAGGTATGATTTTTCTCATATGAGTTTGTTATTTAATTTTTAGCATATTTCATGTTTGAAGTATGGATTTAACATTTGTTGGTGATCATGGAATTGACATATGAGAGAAAATTTGAAGGCAACTAAGAAGTTCTTTCATGGTTGGAGATAGTCTAAAGGTGATCAAGGGGTGCCTAAGCCCAAGAGACTTAGGGGGAGTCCTTATTAGTGTTCTCAATGTGTGATGACTCATATTTTATTCATATTGTTCATATATCAGTGCATGATCAAAGAAGAGTGTTGTTAATGAACAACATGCTTAAGGTAATCATGGTAAGTAATGGTATGCATAGTGATAAGGGGAGTTTATATAATATTTTAGAGAATATTCTTATTGATGTTGGATTTTGAAAAGTTTACAGGTCCTCAATATCAATAGGCAAGTGCACTTTGTCATTGTGTCAAAGGGGGATAAAGTGTTTGAAGAGGAAAATGAGTATATGCACAAGCTTTGTTGTTGGCTTTGAAAACATTTACAAGTGTTGAAATAAATTGAAAATGGGGAGATTATTGAGGTGTTTTACATTATGCACCTAAGGTGGAAAAGAGTGTCCATGATTTAAAATGCATGTATGGTTCTCAATGAAAAAGTGTGCCTTAGTGATCATACATAAACCCTATGGTATTTGCTTTGTTAGGCAGTATGATGGGTGTTGGTGATGTATTGATCATGTTTGATAGGTTATATGAGGGTTAAATAGTGATTTATGTAATTTTTTAAGTGAAATGAATTCATTAGAATAGTCTTGTGAAGGTATAGGTTCTCTTAGTCATCTTGGTAGAACTTCTTGAGTAAGCAGATTGGTGATATCAACATTCACGCATCTGAAGGTGTCAGAAGAAAGTGGTCACATGGGTTTGTTCACATTTGTGCCTAGATAATGTGTTTCAAATTTGATGTCTTGAATTATGAATTTAAAAAGTTATGGTAGTTCAAATTTGGTCTCCCAAGTAGATTTCCCTAGTTTTTAGAGTCAAATTTTCATTAAAAAGTGACAATTGGAATTCAAATATTTGAATTTACAAAGGAAAACTAGTATACATTATTTTGGTTATAAATTTTGATTTTAGATGAATTTAATGGTGGTATATAAATAAAAGTGGTATAAAAATTCAAGTTAAATCTAATAAAAAATATTTAGAGGTTTGATTGGTCATACGTCTACATTTATTGTGGTCCAAAGTTGACTGAGCGTTTGACCTTCTTTTGCAAATGAACTGAGAATAATGTTTGAGTTTTTATTGATAGTGTTTGGATGTTTAAAGGTAAATTATCTATTGGAGAGTGTTTTATACTCCACGAGGATAATTTTTATGGATTTTATATGTTTTATGAATCCAACTTCAGTATGAAAAATTACTTACAACTTGACTTTTGGTTTGTTCATGATGTTTTCATGTAAAAGGAAAATGATTGATAGGTTTTGCATATGCAGAGGTGTGTAGTGATGAATGCAATAACTTGAGGGGGGATTAGGGGTCATATTTAAGGACCTATGTGTTTTTAATTGGTCTTGTATTCCTTTTTTTTCTTAGTTAAGTGCTAATAAGTATGAATAGGTCTCCATGGACCTATAAGGGATTCTTTGGCCTAATTGAAAGGTGTTGGTGCTTACGAGTGATCTATAAAACCTATGGATGACCTATGTAGATGAAATTAATCTTATTATATGTGTTATATAAGCCTTAATGGTTAAGTTAATTCTTATGGATGACCAAGAGGGTGATGACCATGAAGGCTATATAAAGGGCATAAACAAAGATGAAGGTTTCTAGAGTTGATATGCAAAGTATAGAGACGGGTGAGTATGCTTGGTGGAAAAATTGAATACCAAAGTAGTGTTAGAGATATGTATGTGACCTATAGGTCATATTTTTGATGTTATAATAGTTTTAGTTTTAGGATTGAAGATTGAGGATGAGCGAAGAGGTGTAGAGTGATCCAAAAGGTTATTTTATAGCATTGCTTATGTGTGAAGGCTTGAGGAAGCTTGAAGGGTTGAAGAGAGTTGATGCTCACTATTTATCCATTAGATTAAAAATTAATCATAGTTATGGAGGTGTTTATATTAGAGGTGTTGTGTGGGTGCTCAACATCTAGGACAAGTGGGTGTTTGTTCATGCTTAGGGGTTGGTGCTCCTTGTGAAGTGGGTGTTGTCAGATATCTAGATGGCACTTGATAGAGGTCAAATTTGTTCAAGTCTAGACCATACCTAGAGTAACATGGGAATGGTCTATGTTTGTGGAATTCTTATAACTAAACTAGAATTATAGGATTTTTTTATGAGGCTAGCTCTTTAGATTTTATAATTTGGACCTTTATTTCTAAAACTTAAAACTAGTTAGGGTGAAAAAATTTAAGAGATATGCATGAAGTAAAACCTATACTAATGTGTGGTGATGCACCTAAAATATTTTCCATCTAATCATATTTGAGCCTCCAAAAACACTAGTGAGACAAAAATAAGTGATAGGATCCATGACTCCAAATGCCTATCATGCATCAATATTTCATGCAAAGGTTCATTAAGTGATCAGAACCTAAGAGAGGAGATGGACATGATTAGTTCAAGGCACTAATCCAGTCAATATGTCCACTATTGGCTTCAATCAAATGACATTGAACACTAAACATGGCTTACATCACCAGATAATCTACCATATAGGTGAGATCAAGACTTGGGAAAGGAGAAAGCTCTACCACTTATATAAATCAAACTGACATGAACACACTAGGATAATATAATGAAATATGAAAATAGTCATCTTATTTATCTCAAGAGGTTACAAGGCTCAATATTGGCAAAGTTTAGTCATGACTAAGAGAGGGATCTAAAAAAATAGCTCGAAGGCTATAGTTATGGAAGAGAGAGAGAGAGAGAAAGAGAGAGAGAGAGAGAGAGAGAGAGAGAGAGAGAGAGAGAGAGAGAGAGAGAGAGAGAGAGAGAGAGAGAGAGAGAGAGAGAGAGAGAGAGAGAGAGAGAGAGAGAGTTTTGGGACTCTAAAAAGGAATCAAACAAGATCAAATCCATTTGAAAAGTTGTTACAACCACCTCCATAAATTAAGTTTATTCTAGCTTCCTAATTGATCCAAGTCACTTCAGTTTATTACATCATTAAATTATTCTCTCATTGATTCTCCATGGTATTTACAATGACAAGACAAATTTGTTTTAAGCTTTGTCTTGATGCAAAACTACTTATGACTAGTTTGTTGATGCATGACAAAGTGGAGAGAGGAGTCACTTTCATATAGTTGGTTTTGGTGACTAAGTCATTGAAGTCTACATGTTTGCCTTTATTTTCCCTACCATGTACCACTTGTTACTCTTTATGAGGACTAAATCCTCATACCTTGAAAATGATAGAGCTACATTGTTTATACTTTGAGTAGTGGTTCATCAAGTCATGATTGTGTTTGAAGGAAGAGAATACCTTACCATATCTCATTTATATGCCACTATAGAGTCTTAATGGTGCCATCTGATCCCAAAAAATATGTTCTTAGCTTGGTATGGTTCATGTTTGAGCTCAATTTCATTCATTTTTACTCATTTTGGTCAAAAATTGACCCTTCAACCTCTATCTAGTCACTTGGGATTGCTTTCAATTGATTGGCCATCAAAAACTGACTTGGATCATTGACCTCTTAACTCATCATTATCCATTGATATACCTGATGTGAACAAACATGTTTTATAGATCTTCTACTAGGGTTCATGTTCTTATGCCACTTATCAATCACACCTTTTCACTCAAGGTTCATTGACTCCTTGACTTGCTCATGCATGTTGTTGATCTTGAATCCATGATTGAATGTGATCCATTGGTTTGTCTAGGCCCATTATCTTGTCTTTACTTTCTCATTATTAGATTTGATATTAGCACCTAATAGTTGGATACTTGTCAAGATTTCACTTAGTTAGGGACCCTTTAGATGATTTTTGAATGCAAATGGCTATTTCATGAGCTCAAATTTTGATGTTCATGCAACTATATTAAGATATTTAAACTTCAATGGTCATCTATCATGGCTTGAATTTGATGTCTATGTACTCATCAATTGACATTCATGGGAATGTCAATGATGTCTATGTGACCATCAATATTTAGGCCCTAATGGATAACTATTGGTCTTGATTTTGACACTTGCACAGATGTCACTCTGCTTCCCCTACATTTTCCTTGCAATAAATAATTCTTTTAGACTTTGTGTTTTGGCCTTTCGCTAAGACCATTTTCCTTAAGATATTTCATTCAAACCTTTTGATAGACATTTATTGTGGGATTTATGTCTCAGTCACTTTATCCAAAGGAATTTACTTGCAGCTCTCTTGCATTGGATAAAATGTTTGGGGAAATTGTCACAGGACAATTGCCTAAAATAATTAAGATTGCCTTAACTACCTTGGATAATTTCTTGTGGACAAAATGTCTAATAAAATTCATGTCTTTAGGATCTCTATTTCAAATAAAATGTTTGAAATAAATCATATTAGTCTTTTTGTTTGGAACAAATTCTCTAAAAGAATTCATGCCTTTAGGAAAATTGTCTCAAACAATTTTCCCAAAAGAATTTATGCCCTTTGTACCTTTTGACCAAACCTTTATCTTCGGGCATTTTTCTTGAAAAAAGACCCTTCAAAAAAATCTCTAGGACACTTTGCCTAAAAAGTGATCCTTTGGAAGTTTTACATTGGTCCACTTTCCCAAAGAAATTCCCTTCATATCTTTTGGATTAGACCACTTGGCAAAGAAAAATTACCTTTTGAAAAAAGTGTTTGGGACACTTTCCCAAAATAAATATCCTTCAAATTTTTTAAAGAGGACACTTTGTTGGAAAAAGGACCAATTAGCATTTTTGTATAGGACACTTTCTTGAAATAAATGACCCTTTGGGGGAATTATATAGGACACTTTCTCAAGAAAAATACCCTTCGAGATTATTGTTTCGATAGACATCCAATTCCTAACACCATTTGTGTTGAAATTATCAATCTTACTTGAATTGCAATCAAATGCACATTTTAGGTCAAAATATATAAAATGTCCTAAATGGTTCAAACTTGTCATTTACAAATGCCATTTTAGGTCAAAGTGTCCCTAAATAGGGCAATGCATTTTATGGGCTAGCTAACTTTGATTAGATTATTTTGAGTCAAATTGACCATTTTTCCATTTAGTGCCTTAGATCACTATTTTCTTCTAATTCATTAGTAAACATCATGTACCCTTGTTATTTGTTGTTGGAAACATCCTAAATTGGAATAAGATTCTAATGCATCTAGTGTCACCTTCTAATTCTTCCTGAGTCAAATTATGACCCAGTAATATGACTTTCTAACCATTTTAATTGATTGAGAACCAATTTTCAAATAATTGCACAAATGTTGATTAAACTTGTTTAAAGATAATTAATCCAAATCAAGGGCTTAAGTGTATTTTCCATGAGAGTTTCTAAATATTTATTTTTGAAATTTTTTTCTTATTATCTGTATCACCTAGTGACATCATCTATGGGGTGGCATCCATCAAGCCATAAGTGCATAAAATATCAGGATTATGGGTCACCCATGCCTAGTTAATGCATCCCATGCCTCTTCAATTCAACTTCTTCTAAGGTCATCTTGAGGATAATTATGGATTTAATTCCAAATATTAGGATTATCCTCAACCACACATCTCAATCTTGAGATGGATGGTTGAGGTTAATCCTGACCAATTTCAAAAATCTATAAATAGAGAGACCATGGACATCATTTCTAAGCTATTTTGGTGAAAAGTTATTATGCTCAAATATATTCAAAGCTTGAACATTTCAAAGTTATAATGCTAAATTATTTTTACAAATCTTCATTGATAGGCTAGTTTAGTGATTCCACATCAAGATCCTAGATTCTATGGAGTGTTCTTGGGGTATTGGAGGAGCTTACCACCATTGTTGACAAAGACAAGGATGCTTGATCAAGGGAAAACATGTTTTTGAGCCATATGGACATGGTGAATCCATTTGGGAAGGTAATATGGTGTTTATTTCTTTCATTTGTTTCTTTATATCCTTTGTAATTCCCATAGGAATAGATAGGATTGATTAGTTAGTTATTTATGCATGTTTCATTATTTTTGGACTAATGCTTAAATAAATTGCTTTGTAATCCTCTCTACATCTTGGAATGCTTGGTGGGAAAAGATGCATTCTACACCTAAAAGAGATCTTTTTGCAACCTTAAGAAACTTATTTAAGCTTGTAAACCTCTTGAAAATTAGTTTTCTAACTTTATTTTACCATTTTTAGTTTCCACAATTTCCATAGTTTTACACAGTAGTCGATGTCAGCAGAATTACCAACATTAGTTACTTGGCTTAACTGACATTGGTTAGTAAAACCAACATTGATTAGATCTTCGTTGGTCGTAACTGATGTTAGTGGTATTGACTGACATTGGTCACTATGTTTTTCAAAAAATACAGACTCGAGACCTACTTTTCTAAAGTTGCTTGTTCCAAATACAAAAGGGCTTTAAAGCTAAAAGATATGCTAATAATTTTTCTATAGGATCAAGTTTAAAATTTTCTTAATACATGATTAAATCACCTTTGAATGCTTAAAAATAGATTAGGAACCTTGTTTTGGTGATTAAAAAAGAATTTAAGTATTTTTGGTGAATGTTTTCAAAATTTACAACTAAGACCAAGGGATCAAATGAACACCACCAAACATTTCATTTGGGTTTAAAATTGAACACGCTTGTTAATTATTTTCTGCAATAATTGATTAGATTAATCTTGTTTGGAAAAAAGAGGAAAGTTGCATGTATGTTCTTCCATTTGTCCCCTATAGGGAACCCTTGGAATCAAAATCACCATTCCTATTACAAGTAGCCTAGTCCAAGGTTTAGAAAGAATGTCACTTAAAACACTACTGAAAAACTCGCTAAAGTTTGAGTGCTCTTGAAAATGACCCTAAAGTCTTTCTATTTTCATGCTTTCTTTGTTTTTATGTAACTTAGATTATGAGGGGGACTTCATCACCTCATATAAGTTCTTTAGGGAAGATTTGACCTAGGGTTTCATCTCCTAAAATTGATTTCATTTGACTCTTTTTAGAGTTGCATATGGGACATAGTGGCACTTGGACATCGCACTACACTGAGTGAACAACAAGATGTAGTAGTTGCTTAAAGGTCTAAACCTTTATGCAACAAGCTGAGTGATATGGACCCAAAATCCATGATTTTATTTTGCATTATTTAGCATGACAGTCATCGTGTAATTGATTTCTATAGAATATTTGAAACTTGATAGTGTAGTCAAACCCACATGACATACCCTTGCTAGGATTTGGATAATTATAATTAGTAAATTTTGGTCATTATTTGCTTGGTATGATTTGAGGTTAAAAATTGTTTATTTATTCATAAGCCATGTCAAAATCATGTATTTGAGTTAACAAGGGTAGTGTTATACTGCCCAAATCATGTAAAATATTTTTTTACCTTTGAGTTTTTGAAACATAACCATTGACCACATTATTTAAGTATAATTATGTAGTTAGGTTAGTCAATTTGTTTCCAGACATGTTTACCATTGTATCAAAATATTTTGTTTTAAACCATTTTGTATATACTATTTGGACCTTTGTCATGTGTTGTCATGCTATCCGATCTTGTCTAGCTTGTTTGGTCCAATCCTAATCTTCAACATTGCATTTTTAATTAGCCTTGTCAAGTTTGGATCTAAACATTGATTGATTTCTGTTTAGGCCTCAATTCATGGGGTTGGTACATAGATTTTTTCTTTTAGGTTGCATAGCTTTGGTTAAATGATTACCCACACTATTGATTGTTTGTTTTTTTGAGTGCCTATCCTCATCACTTTTTGTGACTTTTTTTGGGAAAACACAACCTTTCTTCAAAAACCTTTGATATTAGATATTTGACATTAGGTTATTTGCTAAATCTTGGCATAAACTACTTTTGAGATGTAGCTTCACTCTTTCAACCAAGATTGAACCTTTGATCCTTTAAACATAACTTTTTAGAGTTTACAAAAATTCAAGTCTTTTTGTTTTTAGAGTTTTCTTCATTAAATGCAGATATGTCTAGCTACACTTATGGTGCAGTCATGGCTAAACTAACTTATGATAGAATGACTACACAAAATGACTTTTATGACTTTAGTTAAGAGCCATATGGTGATAATATGGTTTGTGAGATAAATTTCTATCCACCTCACAAAAATTAGTCATGGTAACATAGTCAAGATCCAACTCATGATCAAAATGATTGGGTTTATTAAGAAGACTTAGATGCTTTGGCTTTTGTAAGTAATACAACTCCACGGCATACCAAGATCACCATTTTAGGACCTCTTCCTTTGGTTTGCACAAGTAACCAAACTAAGAAGCATCTAGTTGTTACCATTTTAGGACCTCTTCCTTGGTTCACATGAGCGACCAAACTAAGAAGTGTCATGTTGTTACCATTCTTGGCCCATCACCATTTTTTGATGAACCTATTGTTGAAAAACCTCCATTTAATGAACCAATTGTTTTTTATCCCTTCTTCAATAGTCTAATCTTTGGAGAGTCCATTATTGAACCAAAAACCATTGTTCCTACTAAACCAAATGTTTCCCACTTTATAAATTCTATACCGATCTTCAAACCTAAAAAAGAACCATTACCTCTTCAAAAGCCATCTAATGAGGATCAAAATGTGTTTAAAGTTGATATTTTATAGCCAATTATCAACCAAAACCAAAATAATATTGTTGAAACACCTATTCGTGATAAGATAAACTATGATAAGTTACCTATTTTTAAAGAGCCTCATCTCCTTGACAAACTAGTCTCGATAGAGTTGTCTCTTGATCTTTTCCCACTCGTTGAGAAGTCTCACTTTGACAGGCATGATTTTGTCGAGATGTCCCTTGAGTGGTTCCCTCTTTTTGAGAGGCTTCACTTACATGAGTTAGTCTATGTTGAACCCTTCCAAGATGAATCAATTTTTATTGGGCCCATTATGCCATCATAGGCCATTACTTGTGAAAAATTTAGTATTCAATAAAACATTATCAAAATAACCATATCAGATGAAGAATCAAAATTAGAGTCAGGTTCTATTCTTGAATTGACATCAGATTTAGCATAAAAAATAGACTCAACATCAGTTGTGACATTGGATTCAGAGTCTCTTGCTTTGGAATCAGAGTCAAACATAGAATATAGTATTGGTTGTTACAACATTGGTTACAATTTCCTTGTAGATCAATTTGAGTATATTTGTGATCCATTTATGGTTTTTAAGGATGATTAATTCAACATCGACACAAGTTCCCCTAGTATCTTCTATGAGGATTACACTACCCTTCACCATCCCATTATTACCACCAAACATAGCCATTATATTGACATCCCACCTCCCATAAGTATCAATTAGGACTAACAAAATCACACTTTGTTGAACTACATCCATGGAGACATAGCAATTGAAGAAGAGAAATGAGGCCAATATAACATTCATGTAATAGAAGAACACTATCCTAGTGACACCTTTTTAAAGATGCTAGGTTATAAACAAAGATCAAACTCATCCCCTTTTAGTGACATTTTTTTAGAAGTGCTAAAAGACAATCAAAGTCAAAAGTCAAGATTCCTTAGTGAAACCTTCTCAAAGGCACTATGGGATAATCAAGACAACTTCATTGGTGAAAACCTCTTCGAGGTGCCAATAGTTGAACACAAAAGTTCTTCATTATTTACTAAAGATAATATCAAAGATCAAATCAAAATAGCTTCCAATCTATAACATAATTAGATGGTAGCTACTCTCAAGATCAAGCAATAGAAAAATCTAATAGTCTTATTGAGAGCATCTTTAGAGGTCTTTAGCCTTGCCATAACCAAAAACATGTTGAATCTGACATTAGCAACATTACATATGACTAAAAGTTCTAATCTTCATTTTTTTCCCCACCATTACACATTACATTATCATCTACCATTTCATTTCAAAATCAAACCTACCATCCATTGTTTGTCCCTATTTACCATCCATGGTTGCACTTTCCTTTTTAGAGGCTATAAAGATACCTTGTCTCAATGTTTGAAGGAAGCAAAATTAATGACCAATGAAGATCACAAAAGCACTCTTGGTAACCAAACCTGTAGGCTATTATTGATAGATAAATTATTTAGATGAGGTGTAGGATAGAAATTAATATGATAAATTATTCTATTTGTTTCATTTGTTGATTAGGATGTGCATCTCCCCATTAGTAGGAACAATAAAATAAAAAAAACCACACCTAGGACAAAAACATATACCATATTAGTACATTGCCATGCCATTGCCATTGTTACATATCATTTTTCCATTGTCGTGTATCCCAACCATTTACCCCATCACTTAGGGAAAACTCTTCTACCACTTATCTAATCTATCTAAACCATCATTATCCTAAGAAAGACCATACCATCCTATCATTTCATTCCTATTTAGACCAAAGCCTTTTTTAGTCATCCTACCCAATCCTATTTTGATCTTAGATACTTTGGTTCTTCCCATGCCTTTTGTGAGGGGATTCATATCAAGTTTCAACAATCAATAAAATCCATGTTTATAATGATAGTCTATGAAAGTACTGTTATAGTTGGTCTAGCAAGATATCTTTCATCCTCTATCCACATTAGTTTATGTGAGCTTGATTATAATCACCTATGGGCAAATCAATGTTTGACCAATCTTGCTACTAATTATAACCACCTATGGGTAAATTAGTATCATTAACCTATCTCATTGTATCTTAGTTATAACCACCTATGGGAAAAATAGGGGAAACACTTGTTTATCATACATTGCCACATTACCTTACCCTTACTATTTTCATTTGACTAGCCATTTCTCAAATTTAAGAACTTATTGGGACCTAGATGGTTTTTATTCACATTTTATGTGGATGGAATTACTATGACTTGAGGTCATTTTAAGACTATGTAGGTCATGCTCAATTCATGTTGAGGTCACCTCAGTCCTCCTAATCTTTCTCTCACCAATTTGCGAGCATGGGCCATTACAACTAGCTTAGCTATCTTATTGGAACCTCTACTCTTAGGGCATGCATCTCCTCGACTAGATGGTCCCACCTTATGCATATTTTATCTCAAAAATGCCAAAAACATTAGAAATACTTTGAAAACACCAAATAAATTAGAACATGATCCACAAAAGAACAAAAAAATTATCTCACACTTCTATACATTTATACATTCTTGTTCCACCATCCCACGCTCTCACCATTTTATGAGAAACTATTAAGTTTGAAATCTCTCACTATTTTATGAGAAATTGTTAATTTTGAACACTCTCACCATTTTATGAGAAACTACTAAGTTTGAACTCTCTCACCATTTTTCAATCACAAAAACACTAGTTCATTTCATCTTGTCCCATGCACTTGCCATTTTACAAGATCATTCTTTCTTGTCTCATCAACTTCTTGTTTACCAGACCATTCTTATTTATTTGTCATATTTTCCATTTCTTCTATAATATTAATCATGCTAGTCTGATTATCATTTTCCTTATATCTTATTTCTTGGGAGGACTACATTTGGCTTGAAGTTCATGTTGGAACATGCATCCATGGAACTATGTAGGTAGCGTCCACTTGTATTATACATCTAGAGTCAGATCATTAATCCCTTCTTTTTCTTCGCTTCCCCCATTTATTCTATCTTTGTTCCTATTTAATTAGGGAACAATTATCATGTCATTGTTATTTGTTATGATATGGTAGAAAGTAACACCTCTATCTCACATACATGAACATTTATCTTTAAACCGCACTAACTTGGTTTTTGTTTGTGTGTGTTTATTTGAGTTTTCTTGGTGTTTTGTTGTACTTTTGCACCTCTCATTTTATTTCTTCTCCTTTTCTCCTTTTATTACTTCTTTTCTCCATTTTTGGTCTCATGTTTCCTTATTTGTTTTTTCTTATCTCTTTTGTGTTTCAGAACATCTTGATAATTCACATGGATCTTGATTATTTATATCTTGATCTTATGTTATTACATTGTTCTTGGATCATTTTGTTTATTTGATTATTTTTGGTGTCTTGTTTTTTTATTTGATTTTTTTTTGCTTTTTTGTGTTCAAGAATGCCTTGATGGTTCACATAGATCTTGATTATTCATATCTTGGTCTCATGTCATTAAGATGTTCTCACCTTTTGTTTTTAAATTTTTTTGTTCCTACTTAAGTCTTGATAGATCATATCTTGATTTCAAGTTAGGTTCATTTATGTTTTTCTTTGTTTTTGCTTTTTTATTTACATGTAAATCATTGTAACTCTGGTTTTGGTCATTATTTTACCATTATCTTAGTTATAGATATTCACATTTGAACTAGCTTAGTGTAATTGGAATCTTATGTCATTATAAGTTATTCATACTTATGATGCCTAATTTATTTGCTATAACATGAACTTTGTGCTTAGGTCTCAAGGTCTTAACATCAACATCAAATCCAATGAATGATCCTCAAGAACACTCTATAAAACTTAGGCTCTTGATGTGGAATTAGGCTTCTAGGTAACATGCATTTTAGGCTTCTTTATCTATGCTTAGACTGAATCTCTTTGCATACATTGTGAGTTTAATTAATTCTTGGTTATTTTTCATCATTCCTCATTCCATTCTCTCCCATTTCCTGGGTGAACTACATTAGCCTAAAGTTCATGTTGAAACATGAGTCCATATAACTATGTAAGCAATGCTCAATTTTTATTGAGGTTAGCTTGGCTATCTCCATTCATATTTTCATCTCTCTCATCACTTTGTGTATTCTCATATGCTTGGTTTTATATGGCTTTCTAAGCCATTACCTGATTGCATATACATTTTCACCCACTTACTTTGACTTATCTTTTGGGTTATATCCTTGAGCTATTTTGCTTGTCAATTGCCCATGCTAGGACCCACCATTTGAACACCATCCAAATCAAATTAGATATATAGGGGGAAAATCATTCTTCATTCTTTATCAATGATTAAGATTTTCCCTACTGGGGCACAAGTATTTCATCACAATCACATCTACTCTACTAGGGCACTTCTTATTATCTTCTCTTTAGAGACCCCATTCTAGTGGTGCTTCCCTTACTAAAGTAAAATGTTCTCCCTTTTCCTCTAATTCCAAGTTCTCCACATTAAAGACCATGATGGCAATCATTTTAGTGTGAAAATTATCTCAAGATTAATCAATGCCATAAGCATGTAGCTTGTACTCTCAAATTGGGTACATTTACAGTGTGTCCCCTACATTTACGGATTATATCTTTCCTATTCCCCCTATTTTTGGGGCATATTATACCTCTAATTATATTTTTATCATTGATGGTAATCACATTTTCAAGCATTATCTCATCTAGATGTGATCTATTCTATGGGTTAATCTCTCACTTTCTCTTTCTTTTTGAGAGTCCATCCTTCTCTTTCATCCTAGTATGTCCTCTTGAGGGGGCATCATGGGTCTATTCCACTTTCTTCTTGACAAATATTTTCTTTGAAAAGACATTTCTTCACCTAAATGTCTCGCTATGCCTTCTCAAATAGGGGTAAAATGTATACATCCAATTCTTAACACCATTTGTGTTAAAATTGTCAATCTTACTCGAATTGCACTCAAATGCACATTTTAGGTCAAAATCTATAAAACATCCTAAATGGTTTGAACTTGTCATTTAAAAGTGCCATTTTATGGGCTAGCTAACTTTGATCAGATAATTTTGAGTCAAAATGACCATTTCACCATTTAGTGCCTTGGATCACTCTTTTCTTCTAATTAATTAATACACATCATGTACCTTTATTATTTGATGTTGGCAACATCCTAAATGGGAATACAGTTCTAACACATCTAGCATCACCTTCTAATTCTTTCCAACTTAAATTATGACCAAATAATATGACTTTCTAACCATTTTGATTGATTGAGGACCAATTTTCAAATAATTGCACAAATGTTGATTAACCTTATTTAAGTCTAATTAATCCAAATCAATGGCTTAAGTGGATTTTACATGAGATTTTTTGAATATTTATTTTTGAAAATTGTTTCTTATTATCTGCATCACCTAGTGACATCATCTATGGGGTGGCATGCATCAAGCCATAAGTGCATAAAATATCAAGATTATGGGTCACCCATGCTTAGTTAATTCCTCCCATGCCTCTTCAATGCCCCTTTTTCCAAGGTCATCTTGAGGATAATTATGTATTTAATTTCAAATATTAGGATTATCCTCAATCACACATCTCAATCTTGAGATGGATGGTTGAGGTTGATTCTGACCAATCTCAAAAATCTATAAATAGAGATGCCATATACATCATTTATAAGATATTTTGCTGTAAAGTTATTATGCTCAAATATCTTCAAATCTTGAACATTGCAATGAAAGGCTAGTTTAGTGATTCCACATCAAGAGCCTAGATTTTGTGGAGTGTTATTGAGGCATTGTAGGAGCTTACCACCATTTTTGACAAAGACAAGGATGCTTGATCAAGGGAGAACATGTTTTTGAGCCACATGGGCATGGTGAATCCATTTGGGAAGGTAATAGGGTGTTGCTTTCTTTCATTTGTTTCTTTTTATCCTTTGTAATTCCCATAGGAATAGATAGGCTTGATTAGTTAGTTCTTTATTCATGTTTCATTGTTCATGGACTAATGCTTGACTAACTTGCTTTGTAATCCTGTCTACAATTTTAGAAGTATTTTTATGACTATTGTGTTTTGGACAATTTATCTAAAATAAACCTACCACTTTAGAACATTTTTCAAACATCCCTGAAATAATTATGCTTTCTATAAATTTGTGTGAACAATTTTCCCAAAATAGATCTAACACTTAGATTGAAAAATACCCTTCAGGTTTTTTGTTTGGTTCATTTTTGTCAAAGAAATACCCTTTGATATTTTTGATTGGACCATTTTGGTTGAAAAAAGACCCTTTAAGATTTTTGTTTTAGATAAAATGTTTGAAACAATTCCTGAAACTTAGCTCAAAAGGCTTGAAAAAAATCTCCCAAAATAAATAAAACTTATCCAAATAAAAGGGGTCAAAAAGAATTGAACTTGGAAAAAAGAAATCCTAAAATATTTCCTAAGTAAGGATTTACCCAAAAAAGGTTTAACACTTAGATTTTATTTTTAGGCTCCTACAAACTTACACTTGAACTATAGTTTGATATTTTAAGGCTTGAACACTATGAAAATCTATTCAAATACCTACGCTTTGAAATTTTAGACCTATCCCTTAGAAATTGGTAAGATATAATTTTAAGTAAGATTAAAGTGCTTCAAAATATTTTAACTCTGTATGATCCCTTTTGGTCGATTAATTTCATCCAAAAATCTTATCCAAGCCTTGATCCATATTTGATCCTCAATAAACTACATTGCATTTAGGCAAGCTTGGTATGTGGGCCAAAATGGCCAACATCTTTAGAAAATCATATGGGTTGCATGCTTGTCTATGAAAAAGAACCCAAACCATGTGCCTAGTCTAGTCCATTGGGAATGGAGTCTCTATTTGGGTCCAACACATTGACCTAGTGCCAACAATAGCTACCAATATTATTATAACCTCTTTGAAACAAATAGGGATAGAAAAAAATAAAAAAAAGTTCCCAAGACACTTAAATAGGGGAAACTAACCTAGAAAAAAATAGGGGAAACAAAAAAAAAGTACTAGAAAATAGCACTGAAAGCATGAAAAATTTTCTAATATTTATGTGGTTGTAATCTACAAGAATTTTCCACTTGGTTCAAAAGGGGAAACTATTTTGTGTACCTTGGATCTTTGAAGCATATTTGGCTTTTGTTGACATCTCTCTTCTATAGCTATGAGCATTTGGATGCTCATGTCTTCTTGGAGAAGTAACTAGTTCATCTATTGCCAATTTTAGGTGCATGAATTGTTGACATGAGTGTAAAACCTAATCATACTCCTAAATTTATGGAATTTATAGGAACAAATTTAGTTCTTCCTCACTCTTGAACTATTGATCATGAACATATAGACCAACTTGATCAGTGTCTCCTTTGACATATCTATAAGGTTGGCCTCCAAGGGAGATGGACCTAATCTTGTGACTTTTTGAGGCCATTTGAGTTCCTTCTACACTTTCAAGGGTAGAGAGATGTTTGAATTTGGAGAGAATTTATAACCATGTTTGAAAAGTTTAAAGATGTCATCTCTTGAGAGAATAAGTATGTCTTATTTGATGATATCACTCCTCTTATCCTATAATGGACCACATTCAAGTAAATAAAAAATTGAATGAAAGATATAAAATAAATTAGAATATTTGTTCTCATGAATCCACTGTTTAATTAGATCCTTTTCAAAATAAAATTTATAAGTGATAAAATCAATTTATTAACCATAAACATGAAGCTATAAGCATTCTTTTGACATCTCAGATTGGTCAATTAACACTGCTTCATTTTTAATATCAAGCTGATGACTGATCATGCTCTTAATTTCAATTTGTTCATTCACCTATAAGCTCTTATCCTTCATGATAAATGGTATAGGAAGACTTTTATGTTATCAAGTAAATAATGGAAAACACCATCAACTTGTCTAAGTGGGACATCCTTCTCTTTTACCTCAATAATTTCTTACTCATGCACATCAACAACCTTTTCCTCTTGTACTTGTTCTTATACTTGTATCTCAACCTCTACCTCATATTTATCTTGTACTTGTTCGATCTTTGCATCATCATGGAAAATTAAATCATGTTTATCCTTGCCGAGAGGTATCCCAATCATGATTTTTGCTTCCTAGTCACTCAATTCACCTTTATTTCCTAAATTTTTAGTGTAATATTCTTGGTTTGCCTCATAGAGGAGAGGTTCTTTCTCAAACTGTAGCACAATATATCTTTGAAAGTATTCAAAAAGATGAGAAAGGTCCAAAGAAGTTACCATAGGTACCTAATTTTTCTCTTGGATTTTCTCTTCTTGGATCACCTTCACCTCCTCTTTCTATTGCTTTACCTCTTGAATGTCTCTCCATGAAGGAAAGGTTATGGGTCATTTTGAGGGGAAAGGAGTGGAGGTTGCATGGTCTCTTGTTTTACTTCCATAACCAACACTTCCTCCTTCTTATTGTACTACTTTGAATGAATTTACAAAATGGAAATGACATAGATTTTTGAGGAGGGAGGGATGGGGGTTGAGTAGCTTTGGATTAGCTTAACTGCATGATTTGGTTCCAAGATGGAAAATATGGAACTTTTGCTTTGACTTTTTGATTCTAGTTCTCCTCCTCTTTATTTGTATTCAAACCAACTTTTTATTTACTATATTCTCTTAAAATATATTCTATTTAAGGTGGTTAGTAGCTTCATAAAGACAAGGAACACAAGGAGACTCCTAAGGAGGGATGAGAGAGGTTTTTATAGGTTTAGATCCTTCTTTAACTTGGGTTCTCAAATATAGATTTGCCTCACTTTTCCTACCCCATAAATTCACCACTTGGTTCTAGATTGAAACCTTGAAGGACTTCATAATGGGTTCTTGAGAAAGGATGGAGTCTTGAACCCTAACAACAAGATATTCCATAACAACCTCCTTCTTTCTTTGATAACTTTCTTGGATAAATTTCTAGGAAGGAAATGTTTGAGAAAGAAACACATGAGTAACTTGGCATACTCAAAGGGTCACTTGGAATGGTCTTTTAGGGAGGAATGGGTAAAACATAAGAAGGTTGAGGTGGTGTATATGAAGGCACATAAGGTTGGTCAGGTTGGACTTGCTATTCCTCAAGGCCTTTTAGCTTGTCCTCAATGTTTTGAATGTAACCACCTACATCCATCATCTCACATATGAGATTGTTCCAATTTAATCTCTTAACAGGTGTCCATCCTTCTTTTATATGCTATAATTACTCTCACACATGATGAATTAGGTGAGTAGGGAAATCTTGGCCATAACATTTATGTGAGCACAATTCTAGTGCATTCTTGGCAAGGCTTATAAAAGTTTGCTTAAGTGATAGTAAAGATGGCTCATGATAGATTTGATGAAGATTAGTATTATGATGGGATTATTATTCATATGGAGGATCAGGGTAATATTCTTACATATATGACTAAAATAGGTCCTCATGTTGTTGGTGAGGTTCATGAGGGGGGTAAGAGCTATTCCCTTTATAATAAGGATCATGAGAAACTTTCCAAGGTTCCTCATAGCTTTGACATAAATTTTAGTAGGGTTGATTAGGCTCATATGGATCATGAGGGTCATATTAGAGTTGCTAATAAGGAGGAGGATAATAGGAATATTTACCATAACTATTCATATTGGCTTTATATGTCAAATGAGATGTAATAATTGACTAAAATTTTTAGTGAGACATACTTGGTATGCTCATAACTAGAAAGTTTGACTTGGAATCACCATTAGTGCTAATGTGATTGCTTCCAAAAGCTGATTAGAGAAAAGACACACCAAGATCTTTCCACTCTTTTAGACCTTAGTCCTACTAGGCATGCCATAACTATTAACTATCTAGATAACATCCAATAGAGGTTAGATTTATTCAATTTTAACCCATACCTAGACTAACATGGGAATGGTCTAAGGCTATGGGATGGCTATAACAAGACTAGACCTCTAGGATTTTTTATGAGGCTAACTCCTCAAATTTTATAATTTGGACTTTTATTTATAAAACCTAAAATTGGTTGGGGTGAAAAGAGTTAAGATATTTTCATAAAGTAAAAACTATACTAATGTGTGGTGATGCACCTAAAATATTGTCCATCCACTCGTATTTGAGCCTCCAAAAACACTAGAGAGATAGAAACAAATAATGGGATCTATGACTCCAAATGCCTATCATGTATGAATATTTCATGTAGAGGTTCATTAAGTGAGCAAAACCTAAGGGAGGTGATGGGGAGGCCTAGTTCAAGGAACTAATCCAGTTGATATGTCCAATGTTAGCTTCAATAAAATGACATTGAACACTAAAAATGACCTATATCACTAGACAATCTACTAACTAGGTGAGATCAAGTCTTGGCAAGGGAAAAAGCTCTACCACTTACACAAATCAAACTGACATGAACACACTAGGATACTATAATGAAATATGAAAATAGTCATCTTATTTATCTTAAGAGGTTATAAGGCTCAATATTGGTAGAGTCTAGTTGTGCCCAAAAGAGAGATCCAAAAAAATAGCTTGAAGGATATATTTATGGAAGATAAGAAGCAAGAGAGAGGGAGTTTTGACATTCAAAAAGGGAATCAAATGAGCTCAAATCTATTTGAAAAGTTATTACAACCACCTCTACAAATTAAGCTTATTCTAGCTTCCTAATTGATCTAGGTCACTCTAGTCCATTGCATCATTACATTATTCTCTCAGTGATTCTCCATAGTGGCTACAACAGTGGCATCAAGTTATTTTTAGTTTTATCTTGATGTGAATAAACTCATGACTAGTTTGTTGATGTGTGCCAAAGTGGAGAGAAGAGTCACTTTCACACAATTAGCTCTGGTGATTAAGCCATTGAATTCTGTGTCTACCTTCATTTTCCATGCCATCTACCACTTGTTACTCATTATGAGGACCAGATCTTCATACCTTAAAATTGATAGAGCTATGTCATATATACTTTGAGTATTGGTTCATCGAGTCATGATTGTGTTTGAAGGATGGGAATCCTCTACCATATCTCATTTATCTACCCTTGTAGAGTCTTAATGGCACCATATAATACCAAAAATCTATTCTTGGCCCAATCTAGATCATGTTTGAGCTTAGTTCCATTCATGCTTACTCACTTTGGTCAAAAACTAACTCTTTAACCTCTGTTTAGTCACCTAGGCTTGCCTTCATTTGATTGGCTATCTAAAACTGACTTGAACAATTAACCTCTTGACTCATCACATTATGTTAATCTACTTGATGTGAATGAATGTGATCTATAGATCCTCTATTATGACTCTTGCACTTATGCCACTTTTTGATCATGCCTTTGTACTTAGGGTTTGCTAACTCCTTGACTTACTCATGTGTAGTTGATCTTGAATCCATGATTAAATGCGAGCCATTAATCTATATGGGCCCATTATCTTGTCTTTACCCTCTCATTGTTAGATTAGATCTAGTCACCCAAGATTTAGACACTTGTTGAGCCTGCACTCAGTTGAGGACCCCTTTAATGATTTTTGAATGTAAATGTATATTTTAGGAGGTTGAATTTTGACATTTGTGTAACTATATTGAGATATTTGAACTTCAATGCTTATTTATCTTAGATTGAATTTGATGTTTGCATACCCATCAATTGACATCTATGGGAATGTCAATGACGTCTGCACGAATGTTAATCTTTGAGTCCCAATGGATGACTATTAAGATTTATTTTGACACTTTTACAAATGTCATTCTACTTCCCCTACATTTTCCCCACAACAAATAATTATTTTAGACTTTGTGTTTTGGCCTTTTGTTACAGACCATTTTCCTCAGGGTATTTCATTCAAAACTTTTGTTGGACATTTGTTGTGGGATTTGTGTCTCAACTAATTTATCCAAAAGAATTTGCTTACAATGATTTTGTGTTGGATAAAATGTCTAAGGAAATTGTCATGGGATAATTTCTTGAAATAATTAAGACTGTTTTATCTGCCTTGGACAATTTATTGTGAACAAAATGTTTGATAGAATTCATGTTTTTGGGATCTCTAGTTTGGATAAAATTTCCAAAATAACTTATACTTAGTATTTTTCTTTGAAACAAATTATTTGAAAGAATTCATGCCTTCAGTAAAATTATCTTGAAAAATTTATCTAAAAGAATTTGTGCCTTTTGTACCTTTTGACTGAACTTTTGTCTTCAGGCTTTATGATTGAAAAAAAGACCCTTCAGAAAAAATGTCTAAGACACTTTGCCTAAAAAGTGATCCTTTGGAACTTTTGCATTGGTCCACTTTCCCAAATAAATGCCCTTCAAAACTTTTGCATTGGACCACTTGACAAATAAAAAATACCCTTCGAAAAAAGTGTTTGGGATACTTTCTCAAAAGAAATATCCTTAGGACTTTTTGAAGAGGGCACTTTACTAGAAAAAAAACCCATCAACATTTTTGTCTAAGACACTTTCCTAAAAGAAATGACCCTTCAGGGGAATTGTATAGGACACTTTATCAATAAAAATACCCTTAAAGATTATTTTTTTAGAAGTATTTATGTGGCCTTTGTGTTTTGGATAATTTTTTTGAAAGAAACTTACCTCTTTGAAAATTTTGTCAAACATTTTCCCCAAAAGAATTATGATTTCAAGAAAATTGTGTAGACAATTTTCTTGAAATAAATCTGACACTTAGCTTGAAAAATACCCTTTGAGATTTTTTTGGTCCACTTTTGGTGAAGAAATACACTTCAAGTTATTTGAATGGACCACTTTGGCTAAAAAAAGACCCTTTAGGCTTTTTGTTTTAGATAAAATGTCCAAAATAATTCCTGAAACTTTGCCCAAAAGACTCCAAACAAATCTCCCAAAAGAAATAATAATTATCCAATTAAAGCGATTAAAAATAATTGAACTTAACAAAAGGAAAGCCTAAAATATTTCTTAAGGATTTACTCAAAAAAGGTTTGACACTTAGCTTTTATTTTTAGGCTCCTCTAAACTTATGCTTGAACTGTAGCTTGATCTTTGAAGGCTCGAACACTATGAAAATCTATTCAGATACCTACTCTTTATAACTGTAGACCTATCCCTTATAAATTGGTAAGATACACTTTTAAGCAAGCTCAAAGTGATTAAAAATATTTAAAATCTATATGATCCTCTTTGGTACATTAATTTCATCCAAAAATCTTGTCCAAGACTTGCTCCATACTTGATCCTCAGGAAACTACATTACATTTAGGCAAGCTTGGTATGTGGGCCAAAAATAGCCAACAAGTGCTTCATTAGAGTCTCTTGTTTATGAATTCATTATAGGACTATAGTCCACTTGTTTTTAGACATGAGAGTATTTTTTATCCCCCATGAATGTTTCTCACATAATTCATGTGTTATGTGTCTCGATCTTGCATAGTTTCCCTATTCATTGCAATAACTAGTTTATATGCTTCATGATTGCTTATATTGATTGGTTGATAGTTTGAAGTTTTAGAATTGAAATTAAATTGATTTTATAACTAATTTACCCCCACTCTTAGTGATTCTACCTCTAACACCATATCATCGTATAATCTCTTAGGAGAAAGGGTATCTAAAACCCCTACTGCTTCATGCACTTTTATTTTTAGATTAACACTTAAAATCCTCCCAAGGACACGTATATAGACCAAATTCAGAAATATGATGTAACCTCATCAATTTATGGCTTAGTATGTTATACTTAGTTGTATTTGGTCTTTTTCCTTTACTTATTTGGTTTTTAAGTCTAAAACTACTTGTTTATTCATACCATATCAAAATGCATTTTGTGTCCACATCACTCCATTTTTTGAGGAGGCATTATGTCATCCATTTGACACCATAATTTTACCTTGAAATTTTTGTCAAAAATGTTGTGTGTGTCAGTTGATTAAAATGGGTAAACTTACACTGTCCAAATCATTTCAATTTTGTGCCTTGTAGTCTTGAAGCAAACTATTGATCATACTTTTAGAGAGTGATAATGCTTGCTCAAATCATTTCATAGAATTTTTTTTGTCTAGAGTCCAAGATTTGAACCCAATCCACTTATGCTTTTTTGGTCTTTATCTAGTATCATTATGCCATTCACCTTTGTCTAGCTTAGTGATCAAAGAAGCCTAGTTTTCCTAAGTTGAGTTTTTAATTAACCTTGACAAGTTCAAATCCAAATATAAATTGATTTTTGTTTATGCTTTGTCTAAATTAGGCCTAGATATTGATTTTTCTCTTTTGGGTTATGTAACTTAGGTTAATTATTTACCTAATTTGAAAATTATTATTTATGCCTAGATTTGGGAGAAACAACCTATCTCCCACATGCCTTTTATTTTATGCCTTATGCCAATTGAACAAGTTAATGTTTGATTATGAATGCATAATCTATGCCAAAGTGTTTCAAATTTTTAAGATTAAATCACATCTTTTTGTTTAAAGTCTATATTTTATGCTTATTTTACCAAAAGTCCTAGCACATGACTTTGTTTGACCTAGATTTTGATGCCACATTTGGCCAAAAGACCTAGCAGCCTTTATTTTCCTAGATTAGACTTGTTTGGAACACTTTGAACCTAGATTTTGGCATTCCAATTTTATTATATCCACTTGACCTTTTGTGTGAGACATTTGATATTAGACTATTTTAGTCTAAGTTTTAGCACATACCATTTTAGAGATACAACTCCCCTAGACCAGGTTAGACCAAGTTTGGACCAATTATCCTTTGGAAATTTTTTTTATAGAGCTTGTAGAACTCTAAGCCTTTTTGTGGAATGTTTATCATTGATGTAGATATATATATCACTACACTTATGGTGGAGTCATGTATGATCCAAGTTATGATTGAATGGCCACACAAATTGATTTTATTTAAGACACTTATGGTGAAGAAGTGGATTGTGAGATGGATCCATATCTTCCTTACAACACTCAATATGGGGAATGAAGCCAAGATCCTCAAGTGTAATATACGATGATGTATTATTTAGGCTAGTTGATGTATAATGTTCACTACCATATCGATCATGACATCTGATACCCCATCTATACCATTAAATTTCTTTTAGATTGTGCAAGCAACCAAGATCCATAAAACCCTACCATATCTATTCTAGGAAATCATCCTTTGGCTTGTGTGACCCACCTAGTTTCACAATTCCATACCATTTATATCCCAATACCTTATCCTTTGGCTTGTGCAAGCAACCCAACTTTGAAATGCCCTACCATTACCATTCCTAGGCATTCCATGTATGGTAACTCATTATCCCAACAAAGTTGTCCAATCATAACTAGATGAGTAACAGTTACAATCCTAGGCCATAAACTAACCTTTGTTAAGCCTATCATTATCCAGCCACTAGCCATTCTTCATCCATTTTTAACCATTCCCCATTTTAGAAAACTCATGTAAATTATCTAGCCCCAACTGATCCAATCAATACCTCTCCAACCAAGCCAATCATGCAAAGACCAAAATCTGTTCAAAACTAGTATTTTAAAACTAATTGTAAACCAAGGCCAATACAACCAACCAATCCAATATATTTATATTTAACCAACAAGTTAAATTGTGATGAATCACCTTTTGATCTTTTATCCATTATCAAGGAGTCTCACTCTAACAAGCCAGTCTTTATTGAGTCACTTCTTAATGATTATAATTGCCTTTGGGAAAATCAATACCTTGACCATAGTCCTATTTTTAAAGAGCCTCCCTTTGTATGTCTAGTCTTTGAAGAATTGTATCTTGACCTTTTTCTCCTCATGGAGGAGTCTCACTTTGAAAAACTAGTCTTTGTGGAGCTTATTATGACAGCATAGACTATTACTTGTCTACTACTAAACATTCAACAAAACATATTTATAGTGTCATCCACACCAAATGACAAATAAACATTTCATTTACATTCTATTCATGAACCAACATCAGATTTAACATTAGAAGAAAAATAAACATTAGTCTCAACATCAGATTCATAGTCCTTTGAGTTAGACTCAGCTTCAAAATCATAATATGTTTGTGGTTGATGCAATATTGGTTGTGCATGCCTCACATATATATTTGAATACATTGTATGATCCTTCTAAATTTTTTGAGGATGATTACTTCAAATGTTACACAAGTTCTCCTAGTATCTTATATGAATATTATGCTACCTCTTTCCATTTCATTACCATTCCACATGCTATTAAAACTAACCAACCAAGCCATTATATTTACATTCTACCTCCCACAAGTGTTAATTGGGGATGATAGAATCATAAATTTTTGAACTACATCCATGGTGATATATCATTTTCATAATATCAAGGGAGCCAAGACCACATTCATGTAAAATAACAATCTCCTAGTGAAACCTTTCTGAAGGTGCTAGGGGATAATCAAAGTTCAAACTTAACATATTATGGTGAAAATTTTTGGAGGCACTAGAAGATAATCAAATTCAAAAGTCAATGTTTTTTAGTGAAACCTTCTCAGAGGCACTATGGGATAGTCAAGAAAAATTCATTGGTGAAAACCTCATTAAGGTGCCAATAAATGAGCACAACAGTTCTTCACTACTTCATGAAGACATTATCAAATATCAAATCAGTATAGCTTCCAATATACAATCTAATCAAATGGTAGCTACTCTTAGGCCCAAACAACAAAATAATATGGTGGTCATATTGATATCATATTCAAAATTCTTAGGCCCCACCACATTCATAGTTATGTTAAATTCCGAATCAATAACATTGTGTGTGCTTGAAAATTCCAATCTTCATTTATCACCAATCATTATACATTCCATTGTCATCCATCTTTACATTTCCAAAATAAACTTGTGATCCATTCTTTATATTTACTTACCATCCCTAGCTGCACTTTCTTTCAAATAAGTTACAAAGATACCTTGTCTCAAAAATTTAGAGGAAATAAAATCAATGACCAATGAAGATCACACCAACATTCTTGGCATCCAAATCTATATCAAGTTCTTGATAGAAATAATATTCATAAGATGTGTGGGATATAAATTTACATGATTGATTATTTTGGTTGTATAAAATGTTTATTAGGACATGCATATCTGCATCAATGGGAACAAGATAACATTCAACTTAGCCAAAAACATTCACCTTGCCTTTTCCATTTTCCATTTACCTTGGGTAGAATCATATACCTTTCCATTTACATTATCATTTTAATTTTTCCATTCAATTTCAATTATTCCATACACTACCATTTACCTTACCTTCTCACTTGGGGGTAACCCTCCTACCATTATATTCAATTTCCATACTATCTTTTTTCCTTATGCTATACCATATACTATTCTATCATGCCATTCCTATTTGACCAAAGCCTATTTTTAGTCATCCTACCCAAACCTTTTTTATCTTGTTTATTTTGGTTATTCCCACACCTTATATGAGGGGATCTTGTCTAGTTTCAATAGTTTTAGAATTTTGTGTTTCAATGATAGTCTATGAAAGTAGTGTGACAGTGGATCTGGCAAGTTATCTTTCATTTATGATTGAATGGTTTCATGAATTATAACCAATTTTGTGCAAATATGTATTCCATCTTATGTTACTAATTATAACCACCTATGGGAAAATTAGGAATAAAAACTTTTACCATGCATTTCCATATCACCTTGCCATTACTATTCTCATTTGGCTTGCCATTTGCCTTATTTTGCAAACTTGGTGTGACCTAGTTGATTCTCACAACCTTTTGTGTTGGTGAAACCAATGTGACTTGAGGTCCTAATGGGACTATATAGTACATGTTTGATTCACATTGAGGTCATTTCAGTCCCTCTTTTTCATATGCTCTCACCATTTTGTGAGCAACCTAAGCTACCACTCTTGCCATTTTGTGAGTGATATCTTATTAATATCTAACAAGTTAAGATACCCATAAAAACTTCCAAAAAACATTCAAATTTTTTAAAATCTAAAAACATTTTTCCTATCTAAGCCTAGTTAGTCATCCTCAATCCACCTTACTAGGGCAAATCCATTATTAGGATGATTTCTTTTGCTTTTACTTTCAAGCTTTCTATGTGTTTTTTTAAAGTTGTTTGTTTGTTTGTTTACCTATTTGTTTGCTATCAGTACTATGCCTTGACTTAGTTTATATGTGTTCATTGGGTGATTCCTTATGCATTATTTTTGAGTCCATCCATATTTATATGTCAACATTTTCATCTTGTTTTTTTATCATTGGTGTGTTGTTTTCAATTGTTTATTGTATCAAGAGTTAGTCCTTATGCACATTTTGGCTACATTATCATGGTGTTTTATATCGTGATGCTTAATATCATGTGATATATAAAAAATCATCTCAAAAAGTCTTACAAGTAATGGATATATAGAAGTTTTTCCTTTGTAACCTTGGAAAATCCTCCCACCCTCCTTGATCAAATAAACCCATCGACCATTCTGGTTATATCAATGCTAATAAATAAAAGCATCTCTAAATTATTAGGTATAAATAAATCATTTACATCAATAAATTCTTATTATTTTATTCATCTCTTTCATCACTTCATGTATCCTAATATGCTTGGTTATTTGTGGATTCTTCATTCATTAGACCATCACATCTATGTTTGCATCTGCTCATCTTTAATCTATGCACCGGGTTATATCCTTGAGCTATACTTACCACTCTACCCTATTGGGGCACAATAAAATATCAATTTTTTCAATATAGGTCATCTTAATGATTATAACTGCTTTTGGGCAAATCATTATTTTTTAACTCATTAGTCCTACCTGGGACATATGTTGTTGCCACTAATTATAACCAGCTTTGGGCAAATCAGTAATTTTAAAAATCAATGGATATAATTATTATCTATATTGGATTAATCTAACCCATATTTTAATTTCATTATTCTTCTTGCTTCTTTTCAAGGGACCATCCATCCAACGTATGTGTTAGCCACTCCCTCAAGGGGCATCATTATAGGCTTTCCAAACATTGTTTGGAGCTTCTTCTTTAATCATTTTTTTTCCTTTTCAGCTTGCTTTATTATTTGAGAATACATTACTATGCATATATCTTGTAAGATATTCCCAAATAGGGGAAAACTATGCACACCTAAAACTAGCCACAATTAGCCTTCCAACCATACTTTAGAATGATTCCTACCAACCATTACAAATTAAGCCTAAGAATCATTGAACACCCCAAATTTGCTTATGAATCATTTATAAAAGTTTAGAATCATGTTGAGACATCCCTAATTGGAGTATCCTATCATATGCAATCATAACCTCTCATGGATTCATCCCTAATTATCCTAAAACATCGCAATAGTCAATTTAGCCTATGGACCTATTAAGTGGGGCACTTACACACTTAAATTAAATCTTGGAAATGATAAGTAGATAATAATAATTAATTAAAAATCTAAACTAAATTAAATTATTATTTGAACTATCCATGTATAATTAATGAATTAATAAAAAAATAAATTTAAAAATATGAAATATCCTAGTTTTTCATGATTACCTTTGCAAGTTGTCAAGCCTTTGGAAAATATCTCAGAATATCTTTTTTTGGAGACCCATGCCTATTAATTATAAATCATGAGTAATTGATACCTTTTAAATCTATTAGGGCTATTTTGACTCACTTAGGTTAGGCTCGAACTCATTCCATGTTTAAAATCCACCTTAACTCACCTTGGGTTGAGGTTAAATCCATTTTCTATAAATACAATGCCTTACCTATTAAATTTTAAGATATTTTGGTGTAAATTTATAATGCATAAGTGACTTAAAATCTCTATTAATCCATCTTTATAATACAAATTTTGAGAGAGACAAGCCATTTTATTTAGTGTTATAATGCCCATTTTGTTACAAGCAAAGTTATAATGGGTTATAATGCTAAAATATTGAGCCAAGCTACATCAAGCCAACACAAGCCATGGTGCCAAGGAGAGAAGGAGCTACAAAACCTCAATTTACAAATAATATTTGATTCACAAACCAAGTAAGCCATAGAATTAATCATTTGTACTAATTAAGGAAGGTAAGAGGTTGTTTGTCTTTTGCATTTTAGTTGTGCTTTTCATTTGGTTTTTCTAGTCTGCCCTATTGGGGCATAATCAAATATCATTTTTAAATACAATTAATCTTAATGATTATAATTGTCTATGGGAAAATCATTATTTTGATTCGTCAGCCCTAAGTGGAGCATATGTATGTGCCACTAATTATAACTATCTTTGGGCAAATCATCATCTCAACCTTTGTTAATGATTATAACCACCTTTGGAAAAATTAGTACTTTTAAATAAATACATGGAAGAAATCTCTCATTTATATTAATCTCAACCATGGGTTAATCTAATTCTCCTTCTTGATTTTTTTTAGGAACCATCCATCAATCATATGTGTTGGCCACTCCCTTAAGGGGGCATCATTATAGACTTCCCAAACATTATTTGGAGATTTTCCTTCAATCATTGTCTTCTTTTTAGATTTTTTCATTATTTGAGAAGACATTACTATGCATATATATTGCAACATCTCCCCAAATATGGGCAAAATGTAGACACCTAAAATTGGCCACCACTGGCCTTTAACCAGACTTCAAATTGATTGTTACCAACCATTAAAAATTTAGCCTAGGAATCAATGAACATCCCAAATTTTATTGTGAATAATTAATTAAGGATCGTAATAATGTTGAGACATCCATAATTGTGGTAAAATATCTTATTCAATAATAACCTCTCATAGATTCATCCCTAATCATCTTGTGGCATCACAATAGTCAATTTGGATTATGGACCTATTAAGTGAGGCATATAAACAAATATCAAATATTGAAAGAGATAAAAGGATAATTATAATTAATTAAAAATTTAAAAAAAATTAAATGCCTAGTTGAATTATCTATGTGCAATTAGTGAATAACTATAAGAAGAAATTCAAAAAATGTAAATATCCTATCTTTTCATGACAAGTTGTCAAGCCTTTGGAAAATATCTCTTTTTAAAGACCCATAAATATTCAATGAAAATCATGATTAATTGATAATTATTAATCCTAATGGGGTTATATTTGACTCACTTAGGTTAGGTTTGAACCCATTCCATGTTTAAACCATACCTTGACTCACCTTGGGTTGGGGTTAGTTCCTAAGCCTATAAATACAATACCTTGCCTATTGAATTTTAAGCTATTTTGGTACAAAGTTATCATGAAAAAATGACTTAAAATATTTGAGAACAGTATTTTTATAATGAAAATGTGCCTAGAAATTAGTGTTATAATGTTAAAATATTGAGCCAAGACATAACACAACCCATGGTACCAAGGAGAGGTCGACCTACATAACCTATATTTCCAAAGACTCTTTGATGTACAAGCCAAGAAATCCACTCAAAAATACATTTGGATATCAAAATAAGGTAAATGATTCATTTTATTTTGCATTTTAGTTGTACTTTCATTTTTTTTGTTAACTAAGCTCACCCCTAAGATATAGGCTTGTAAGTGTTAGTGTTAGTGTGTTTTTATTAAGTTTTGTTAGTTGTTTTAATAATTGATATAACATAAATTATTGGATTATTATGATCATAGAATCTACTCCTCCCAATTGTATTTTTGATCTATACAATACATACAAAATAGATCTTCTAAAATCTAGGTAATTCGCTTTATCTGCCCATCAGTTTATAGGTGATATACAGTGCTGAAGTTCAACCACACACCCAGAGTTGAATTCAGAGTCAACCAAAACCTAAAATTTATCCTCATATCATGATCCAAAATTATCTTCTTTAGAAAACCATGCAAATGATAAACTTCATGAATATCTTCATGAGTGTAGGTGCATCATTAGTCAAGTTACCTTTGTTAGTTTAAAAACTACTACTAAGATCATGTCATGCCTATTACATGATAACATCAAACCTTGGATGAATTCCATACTAATAACATACCACTTCCACTCTAGCATGTTGTGTGGATACACCAATCTAACTAGATGCACATGTTTAATTTTCACATGCTAACATTATAGACAATGAGACACAAAATACACTACATCTTTCTTGATTCCTTTACAAAAATAGAGTGTTCAAAGATTATCCATGGGATTGGTTACTCTTATATGTCCTAAATATGGGGCATTATGAAGTTCCTTTAGCATTGTCTTCCTCATATTCTCTCTATTAGGTACAAACATCCTACTGTTGTACTATAGAAGACCATAATTCTCTATTTTGAAACCCTTATACCTAAGATTTTGAGCATTCTTAGACAATGCTTTCTTGACCTAATCATATAATTCATCTCCTAGTGAGAATTTGATCACTTGATCCTTGAAATGATTTTTGATAGTAGCCATAAATGTTATGTACCTCCTACATCTTAGATAGTTAACTAATTTTTTCTCCTTGCCTTTGATATAATTAATATCAAAATCATAATCAGACAAGAACTCTAACCATCATCTTTGACAAGAATTTAAATTTAATTGGGTGAAGATGTAATTGAGTCCTAATTTATCATTCTTGAGCTCAAATAGTTTTCCTAATAGATAATGCCTCCAAACTTGCAAAGCATGCATAATTACCTCAAGTTATAGGTCATAAGGTGAATAATTCACTTCATATGGCTTCAGTTTCTTTGACTTATAGGATAACACTAAACTATCCTACATAATAACTCCTCCAAATCCATCTCCAAATACATCGATGATCACTAAAAATCAACCATTAAGATCAGGAACTTTAGCACTAGTGCTAAAGTAAGCCTCCTTTTCAATTCTTCAAAGGCTACCTCACACTTATCTAACTAGATGAAACTCTTATTCTTATACTAAAAATAATTAATTAGACTAGATATCTTAGAAAAAATCTAAATGAATTTCTTGTAATAACCCATTAATCTCATGAAACTCCTTACTTCATGCACATTCTTTAGTCCAACCACTTCATAATGGATCTTATCTTTGTTGGGTCCACTAAAATACCATCTACTGAGATAATATGTCCTATATATTACACCTTATTTTAGAAAAATGCATACTTAGACAATTTCCCATACATTCTATGCTTCTACAAACATTACAAAGCCAATATCAAATGCTATAAGTGCTCTCCCTCATCCTTGGAATAAATGAGGATGTCATAAAAAAATACCAACACAAAATGATCCAAGTAATCTTTGAATATATTGTTCATAAGATTCATAAATGTTGTTGGAGAATTTATCAATCCAAATGGTAACACTATGAATTCATAGTGCTCATATCAAGTCTTGAATGATATTTTTGGAATATCCTCTTCACATATCCTCAACTAGTGATACACTGATTTAAGATAAATATTAGAAAACACTATAGCCCCTCACATTTGATCAAAGATATCATTAACGCATGGAAATGTATATATATTCTTGATCATTTCTTTATTTAACATCCTATAATCTATACATAGGTAAATAGTGTCATCTTTCTTCTTGATGAAGATAACTGGAGCACCCCATGGTGACACACTTGGTAGAATTAGACATTTCATCAATAAATATTGGAGTTGTACCTTTAAATCAACTAATTAAGTGGTTTTCATTCTATACAGCACATTAGACCAAAATTTTGATCTAGGTATGATATCAATCAATAATTCAAACTCATATTTAGGTGGTAATCTTAGGAATTCTTCTATAAATACATCATAAATGTTTCCTACAAAAGGATAATCTTTAATAGATGGTTCTTTAGATTCTTCCATCTAATTTATCTTAATGATAAATGTTTGGCATCCCTTATTTTGATATTTATTGAGTTGAATTACACAAATTTGCCTTAGTTTCAACTCCCTTCTCTTTCCCTACAATTGTGTCTTATTTCTAAAATCATCTTGATAGTCAACCCTCTTTAGAAAATAGTCAATCTTGGGTTTATGCTTCATAATCCAATTGACTTCTAGGATCACATCATATGATCCCAATGGTGTGTCATAAAGATCTACTATTATTGTGAACTCTAGAAACCTAATCTCTACTTTGACTAAAAACTTATCAACTTTGACCTTTGACTCATTCCCATATTATACTAACCATGTATTTTCCATACTTCCATCCTTTCTAGACAATTTACTAAGAATTTGAGGAGTAATGAAATATTATGTAGTTCCCATATCAATCAAAATAGAAAATAGATGGTCAAACAAAATACCTAATAGTTATATGGGTAAAGCTTCATTCTCAACCTATCGATTATTAATAATTGCATGAATTTGATACTAAAATGTACCTTGGTGAAAAGCTAAACCCTTATTCATTGACTTATCCCGAGGACATTCTCATGAAAAATAGTCACATCCATAAATGAATCAATCTCTAACTAGTATTTTCTTCTTAGTCTATTATTTTCCCTTGAAACCATTACCAAGTTTCTTATTCCATCAACCACAATTAAACTTGGCATTTTGATTCTTGAACTTTTGGAATCTCTACTCCTCTACTTCCAATTCTTATTTTTGAAATTCAATTTAAAACTTTCAAATTTATTTTTAAAATTATCTCTAACTTGGGCAATATATTTCAGTTTATGTTCTTGCTTAACCACCTTCTTGAACACCTAATCAATGGTAGATGGACCATGTACATCTCCTTCACATTCAATTTTCGATTTCAATCCCATGATGAATTTCTTGATTTTGAACCTCTCATCCACCTGATATTGAGGTATATACTTAAGAAGCTTGGTGAATTTCTCCTAGTATTTATTCATTAATAAATCCCCTTGCTTAAGATTCTAAAGATTTATAAAATTTTGATTGAAGTTCAAATGTGGAAGTCATCATGACCTAAATAGTGTCACAAACTGTTCCCAAGTGGTGCTGGTTGAGTCTAGGTTCATCTTGAGATTTTTATTTGCCCACCAAGTCATTGCTTCATCATCAAGCTAATAAGATCCCAAAACTACTTTCATAACTTCATAATAATTTTAAATCTTGAAATACTTCTCCATTTATGTTAACCACACTTCAACACCATCCCCTAATACAATTCCTTCAAAATTTGGTGGATTCACTCTATAGATACTCGATCTCTCACATACTATGGAACCTCCTCATGCCTTTATTATTGAAGATGTTCCTAGTCATAAGGATACTCTTTAGGTTCCTTATGAGCATTTTTTTCTTCTTAGCAATGCACTTCTTATTCTAGGGCCATGATTTGATCCTCAGTCTCTTTCATGGTTATAAAGATTAATTCTAAATTTTATAGCTTTCTTAGTGGCAAACTGATTTGGATCAATAGGGGGTTTGATATTTGAAGTAACCTTACCTCTTAGTCTAGTGCACACCATTATTCTTCCTACTTATCAGGATAATATTTTGTGTTAGTAGTCACATTAGGTCTTAGAGTTTGAGCCTCAGTTCTAATACCATAATTTAATAACCCCACTGGGTTTTATTGGAATATTACAATTTTTTTTAATTAAATACAATTATTCAACATATAGATTTCACCATGAGAAACCTAAATAGTGATATTTAACTAACTATGTTAATTTAGTTAACCACAAAGTTTATAGCTAATCCACTTAGCCAAAGATCACCATTAATAGATATAGAAATCATGGACAATATTAAAACAATAATAAATACTGTATATCATCATAAATGAAATAGTAAAAATTTAGCCATGGTTGATACAATATTGTAGCCACTACTGTAGAAGTATAATGTAAAGTGTTATAGTTTTCAATAATACATAAAATATCTCAAATGGTAAAACATGATACAAAAAATCTTTGAGCAAAATATCCATTACTCAAGTATCAATATGTAATCTCAAGTGTAGTCTCAAGTATAATACTCTAGATGAGAGGGAGAGTATCATCCAATCACTTTTACACACCAACCATAGACCATAGATCCCTCGTACTATCTCCCAAATAAGGGGATGGCCCTCCCTTCAAGAATGGTTAGATAATGATAGTGTAGGAATATAAAGTAACAAAGCAAAACATGTGTGTTGAAGATATCTAATACATCATTTTTACCATAAATAAATATGTTCTAATACGATATCACATAAATATGAAAACTATATCAACATATGAAATGACAATGTTTATCAAACATTACTTTGGCTAGAGTTTTCAATATAAAATGATCTCTAGGATCAGTCAAATTCATACACACTACTTGATTAGATTACACCTCATATTAAATAGATATAATTAATTAAACCAATGGAATCCATCCACTACTTAATTAGGGTCATGAATGTGAGATTTGGTAAAAATAAATAATAATATTAAAACCAATAGATTCATAGAAATATTTCCATTTAACAAATCAAAATTATACTAAATACAAAAATATCACATACATTCATTTAGTCTGTCAAACGAAGTGAAATGAATCTATTTATCTATTTTATTACATATAATAAACATAATCCAAAAATAGTCTTAAACATACCATCTAGGTATGATCAAATCAAAATTGTTAATTACCTATAATACTAAGTAACTTATAATGTTATTTCTCCAATAATTAACATTATATCACAGGGTCATAAATTAGTAATATTCCACATATAACAAAATCTAGTCCAAACATACTTTTATGTTCTATATTTAAACTCATAAATACATTAATTCAATGTTTTATATTTAAACATTAAAAATATAAACAAGTATCATTTACACCTTGTTATGATAATAACACTTATATACATAATATAGCTATATGCAATTATATATATATATATATATATATATATATATATATATATATATATATATATATATATATATATATATATATATATATGTTGTATTTCTTTCCCATTTTATTTCTCAAACAACAATCATATAAATAAAACATTTATATGTATGTATATATATATATATATATATATATATATATATATATATTCTTTCATACCAATGTAATATAATATAAATACCTTGTTTGTATACAATATACTCCTAATATAGCATCTGTTGTCCTTCTTCTTAGAGTATACTATATACACAAGTATACATTCAACTAACAAACAAAGGCCCCATAACCCTTCTTTTTAACTAAATAATTCCATTTTCCCTTTATAATATGAAACATAAAATACTATCAAACACAATTATTAATTTATCCATTAATCTATCAAATCAATATGCTAAATCTACCAATTTAATTTTTACCAATCAAGTTTATTCATAAGAGCAATTATAAACGCTCATTCACTTATACCCAACTCAGGTATTATTTAATAAAACACAACACACAACCTAATACCCAACTCAGGTTTTATTAAAATAACTATACATAGCCAACCACACCCTTCTCAAGTTTTTAATAAACAACATAGATTTGGCTAAATGAAATATGCAATTAAACCCATATACTCTATCTTTTTATTATTTATTTAAGACTCCTACTCAATTCAACGACATGTTCAAACTATATAACTATTCACAGTTATATTTAAACATAATCGTAGTTCATAATTATGATGAACAACATCCATGAAACTATACCATATAAATATTATAATGTATTTGGTATATTTACATTCATAACACCAAATGCATATCTTACAAGTAGTCTTCACCTACCTATACCTAGGTTTTATAATAAGACTTACACCGAAAGTTTCCCCAGATTCATTTATATAAGAAATATGCATAATATAGGATTTCAATATATATCTGAGAGTATATAACCATACTTCAACCTTGCATTTATTAATTCATTTGAACCTAAATCACACAAATTCAATCTAATTAGAACCTTAAGTTTGTTATGCTAGAATATTCATTTCTCAAATGAAATACATAAAGTTTCCCACTAAATATTGTCATTTTAAAACATTGTATACACACACACACACACACACACACACACACACACACACACACACACACACACACACACACACACACACACACACACACACACACACACACACACACACACACACACACCCTAAAAGTCTGAATTGGATTATACACAAACATACCCAAAATGAATATATATAACTGATTCAAATATATTATCTTGAGCCAAAATGTATATGTCCATAAAGTATAGTTTCCCATAATGAACAGAGTTTATTTGAATTGAGGTAGAGTTTAAGACAAGATTCCATACTAGCCTAAAAAAATCATGAATATATATTTTTCCCTAAAACCCTTAGGTTACCCTAAGTTGAATGTGGGTTTCTATGGAGGTTGGGCCTTCCATAGGGCTCCATATACAACCCAATTATTCTAAGATTCAAACAAATAAACCAAGTAACCAAATTCAAAAACCGACTCAATTTACACACATGAATTTAATTACAAAATTGACTTGGTAAATTTATGTAAGACAAATAAATCAAAAGAAAATCCTTCTTCTTGCACTTGCTTACCACCTTCTTCTCCTTTTGTATCCTCTTCTTTGTATGTCATGAGCTATGATCTATTCACATCCCCTATTCTCTTCTTATTATTATTTTACATCAACCTCCTCATCACCATTAATAGTCACCTCAACTGATTGAATAAATGTATGCAAAAATAGCTCAATAGAACTCCATGTATGTTTTCATTCACCACCATCTAAATACCCTATAAACTCCATGATTTTACCAAATTATTCTTAAATAAAATTCAATGAGTGGTTAGTAAACGTAATTGATCGAAACTTCCTTTCCATTGATTAAAATAATCATATTATAATCCTTAAAATAATTGCATGCCATTTGACTTAAGTTTCTTCCTCATCAACTTTTGAAATTGATAAATAATCAAATAAACAAAACTATAACCTTCATGGTATGTCATGCAATGCCCATAAACTTAGTTGATTCAACCTTCCATGTAAATTTGATCATTCATGTAACATATCAACTATATAGTATGGTAATATGAAATCAAAGACTATTATTTAATGTTAACATGCCATCCCAAACAAAATTTTCAACAGAATGATTTCCAATACATTTAATCATTTATGATGATATTTAAATCAATGTTAGAATAAACATATATAAATATCTTTTTATAATAATATTTAATTATTATTACCTATATCATTTAGATCAATAACAATAGAATTTATATATACCTTTTTAATGCCTACATAACATCAAAATGTTATACTACACATCCATTCCAAATAAGGCATTAAGATAAGCATAAAATATACAATTTCACTCATTCAACCAGATTATTATGTCAAATAAGATAAGCTATGCATGATCACTAAGTTACCAAAAACACCTAAACAAACAACATTATCATTAATAGTAACTAAATTTAACAAAAACATAAAAGAACATAGTAGTCATTTAATCATAAAATAAATCATATTATAACTATCTATCAAATAATACAATCATTAAGTACACATATGATCAGTGCAAGGGCTTCCAGATTCACTCTCTGTTGTCCCCCAATGTATCCATCTAAACCACCATCTCCAATGATGCTCTCCCTCTATCACACTCTAAGGGAAGAATATGTCTTGCATCCACCTCACAATAATGAAGGTAGTTAGCCTGAAACATTATTATATCCCTAAAATAATGAGGTATAATAATCAAACATGATCACAATCTACTGAATGTAAAATTACTACTAATTCATATCAAACTAATCATGTCAATTAAGAAACACAAATTGTCCCATAATCAACATATGTCATCAAGGTTAATAAAATATTAGTTAATCAACTAATCAACCATAGTAATCTATAGATCAAGTAAGTTATTCATTTTAAAGAGAAATTAGGATGTGACCACAGGAAGATATAGGTATTTCTTTGAGCCAGTAGAAGTACACCCTTGATCTTTTCAATCATTTTGGCATGGTTGATTGCAAGCCAAGTCCTTTTTTTATTTTGGAATGACTCTCACTTCTATTTACACTACTACACTTTGTGATCATACATTATATAGGAAGATGGTTGGGATACTTATATATTTGACCCATACTCACCTAGACATTTCATTTGTAGTTGGGTCTGTATCTATGTTTTCACATGCCCATCATGACATTCATTGGCAAGATTTTAAGAGGATTTTATGATATTTATGAGGCACCACTCATTTTGGATTATACTACACCAAGGGTTATACTAATTTGGTTGGGCATAATGATTCAAATTGGGTAGGTTCTCTTGATGATAGGTGTTCTACTTCTAGCTACATATTTTATCTTGGTTCTTCACCTATGTTTTTGTTGTGAAAGAATCAATAGGGTATTACACTTCATCTATAGAGGTTGATTACAAGGAAATAGTTACAGTAAGTCAACAAGTTATTTGGATTCATTAGTTATTGTTAGAGTTTGTATTAATGTAGGATTCACTTACTATACTTTGGTGTGACAACCAGAGTGCAATTCATATATTATACAACCTAGTTGAGCACTAGTAGACCAAGCACATTGAGGTACACATGCACTTCATTTGTTAGCACATTCAGGATGTAGTTCTTAACTTGAAGTACATTTCAACTCAACAATAGGTTTTAAATATATTCACAAAGATTTTTTCATCATCTCATTTCATTGAGTTGTGTGGCATGATTTGAGTTTTAGAAGTTGTCTTTTGGGGGTGTTCATGAGGACATCTTACTTCTTTATTTCATGGATACATTTATACATGAGTAGCTAATCAATCCCAGTTATCAAGACTCATACTATGGATATACCACTATATCATTTTTGGCTATTGTTATCCACTAGATTCACTTGAGGGGGGTGTTATAGTATGTATTTATCATGCTTTTTATGTTATTAGTTAGGTATTTTGTCTTTTTCCTAGTTTGTCTTATGTGAGGATTTATCTTACATTGCTTAGTTAGGCTAGCTTCTAGTTTTGCCTTTCCTGATTATGCAAGGGATTTCTATTGTACTAAATTTATCTTTTCTAAATATCATTTGATTTACCTTGTTTTACATCTTATTTATTTTCATCTTTATGTGATGCTTCTTGTTGATTAACTCTTTAAATCTTGGATTATTAGAATGTTTTTACCATTCCCAATAGGGGATATAGAGTTTGAGATATATTCTAATATCAAAATCATATATGCATGATTTGAACACATCATCTAAAATGTGATAGAAAACCTAAAAATATCAAGATGTAAGTTCCAATCAACATTCAATAATTCATGCAAAATAGATGTGTTGAAACATGGTTAATAACATTGACACAAGTGTCCATAAGGTGATGCAAGTGTCCATGCTGACAAAAATTTAATTTTAAAATATGATGACTAAATTAGAATCACCATACAATATATTTTTACACCTAAATTACTCATATAATCATGTGCATCAATATATAGGATAAGTAAAATTTCTCTTATGTATTACTATTATCAGAATATTGAATGTTATCCTTTATATATTTGGCATATTCTTAGATTCTATATTTCTTATCATAATATCAGTAGAATCAAAATTCATTAGTTGGCATGCTTTTTAAAGTAGTGCACTCCTTATTTTTAGTAGGCTAATCTTTCATATATTGATCCTTATTTCTAAAAAGATTAAAAATTTTAGTGAACCCAACCTCTAATTCTAATTGAACCAAACCCTATCTTGATTTAGGGTTTCAATTTTCTATAGATTCATATTGTTACATTTTATTTTATTTTAGATTTGATTTTTGTTTGGGCATAGTATAGGTGATTTTTTTTCTCCTTATTTCCCTATCCTTCATGTTCTTTATTTTGGGTGTGTTTTAAAAAATTAAAATGGATAAAAAATTATCTCTTCATTTCCCTAACTCTCCATATGGTGATAGATATATCCCTATAATGAGGTATGTGTTATCACTACTTCAAGGGGTAAGATGATCTATCCTATAATTCCAAAATATGGTAACCAACATACCCTTACTCAAACTCCTCCACCTCCTACATCCCCTATAGATGGTGTGTTCATGCATATTTAACTCTAAGTACCTAGGGTTTGTGCTTGTGAAGACCTTAAGGATCAAATCATCATTATGGTAGAAGAGTTACAAAATAAAATCCATTATCCTAGTTATAAGGATCAAATCACATCATTGAAAAATCAGATTACATACATGAAAAATATAAAATATGCAAGTGTTAATCATGTGTTTGCATTTCATCTATAAATATTATTCCCAACAAGGTTTTGAATCAAAATAAAAAGATACATAGAATTCATCTACACCTATCAATTTAAAAAAGTGAACACAAGGATAATCAGAGTCTAAGTGAAACCCTAAGGGAAATGATTTGAAAAAAAGTGGTCAATTTACATCATATACATCTTCTTAGAAGATCTAAATACTATTGTGTATATCATAGTATGCATGGGCATCATATAAATTATTGTTTTGAATTAAGAACAAAATACAAAGTGGTGATAATGGTTATTTCTTTAACAAATAAATCAATCAAGCCACCCACTCACCTTATGAGTACATCTCCAAAATAGCAAGTGAAAAAATAAAAAATAAAATGGCTACCAAGGATAATTTAGAGCAAGAAAAAATTCAAAAGGCAAATCAAGAGCAAGTAATGTTATAAAAAGATCAAGATGAAAAATCCAAATTAGAAAAGGCATAAAATGAAAAGGAATGATTAAAAAATCAATGTATTTCAAATGTAAAGTTACAAAAATAACAAGAATATAAGTTGAAAAATCAAAGTCAAGATAAGAAAAAAAGCATTATAAAAATAAGGTTTCAAACAAGGGAGTTTTCAAAGAAAGATATGCCTACAAAATCAAAGGATACAAATATGATTGTTAAGGATCCAAATATCATATCTATTCCATTCATAGAGGAACACAAATTTAAAGTTAATACTACAAATTTTATAATTTCATCCTCAATTAAATAATTCAAAGAAACAATTACATATTGTGCTAGTGTTTAAAAAAATATACATGAGTCATAGTTATCCCATAATGAGATACAAAATTTTGACAATGATGAACATACTCAAGAAAAACAAAATTTCAAAAAGGAACCTCCAATCTATGGTGCAATTAGATTTTAATACATGATTTCTCAAAATGATATATCAAAAGTTAAAGAACAACCTAAGAAGTTACATGTATCCTATGATAATGATTAAATTGATGATTATGATCCTTATAATATATAATATTGATATGATCTTGATGATATTGATTATGCAACACATGATACAGGGCCTTCATTGAGGCATCCCCTTGATGAGATCCTTGGATTCTAATGTCATTTTTACTCATACATATCTTATTTTATCTCTTTCCAAACATATCAAAAAAATCAAAAAATTCAAATATTTTAAAAAAATCAAATATTCAATAAAATATAAAAAAATTCAAATAAAGCAAAAATAGAAAAATATTTAGCATTCACATGTTTACTATATTTTCATATGTTATTTACTTTATGTTATTATATAGCATATTATTTATATATACACATATGTTTCATAGGTAATTGAATGTGATATAGGCATGCATGAGATCCATGATACATGAGCATGTAGATGTTGGACCTTTCCTTTTCCTGTGTGACACACTACATTAGGGGCATTTTGATTTTATATGATCATGATTGACATGGGTTATGTTTTTCTATGAGTGTTTCCATTATCACATTGACCTTATATACTAACATTTACACATGCATATAGTCATGTTTTTATTTTACATAGTGTACTTTATATGATATTATACATGACATTCTGTTAACATATGTATGCAGGGACTAGTATGACATGCTTATGATAGTTTATTCTATTTCATTTACTTCATCTTTTCACATGGCTTAATTGATTGTACTTCTTGTTTGATTCTTTATTTTGATAAATTAGAACATTTGAACATGTTCCTTGCTTCTTGGTCATAGTGCCTTGAGTATTACTTGTTTATTTGGTGTGTGGACATTTGTATATATGTTCTTCTTAAGTGTAGAATTTGAACATGCCCCTTATGTTCAGTCTCCTTAGACCCCACTTTGCATGATATTTGAATAATTTTGTATGTGTGCTTGAATTTTTATTGAGGTTATTATATTTTATATATTTCCATGATCCACATCATACATCTTAGGGCTTGTCATGCAGGTATATTGTGAGCTTAATTGATATATCTACTTTGACATGAGACCACTATATGTTTTTTACTACATGTTTGACATAGATAGAACATAGTTGTCTTATCATTTTGAGATAAGGTGACTATCAATTTTCATTTCCCTCATATAAAAATAGGAGGCATATTAGTGGGAGCATGCCATGAATCCACATACATATAGTTAACAAAAGTGGTAGAATTTGATATAGTTTACATGATTTAGATATACACTTGGGATAGAATCTTATACATTTAAAACATACTTGGGATAGAGTTTTTAGATTTGTGAGACATATTATACATTGTTTATAGAGCATAGATTACATTTTGACAAATATTTTAGTTAGATACATAATTGAGTTACATATGCCATGAAAATATACCAAGTTATAGATAAATTATTCAAATCATACCAATATGCATGCACTAACTTTACCAAGTTTAATTATTTGAGATTTTATTTGTTGTAGCATTTGGCTTCTTTTACTAGTGTGTTTGAGATTCAGTGTTATTGATGAAATTAACACTACTTCTATTATTATAGGTTAATATGGTTACACCATTTAAATCATATGAGATTGGCTAGATTATATCTACAATATATTTGTTTGATTAAGATTCTCAGCTCTCAATGAACTTTGCACGACTTACCCATATACTATATTTAGGGCATGACCACCCTTTAATTCCCCTATTCACATCTCCAAGGTTCATTTTTGAATCTCTCTCTAATGCTTTAGCTAGGAAACATCATTACCAAATAAAAATATCAAGGGAAACATGGTTGCATAGACACATAAATGTAATCCTTGATCTTTTTTATTTCAAGATAATTTTAGTTATTAATTTTATGATTATATGCAATAATCACACCTGTAACATGCACTTGGTTATAGGTCATACACATATAAAATTCAAACAAAGCTCAAGCAAATAAAAGTGTGTCTTACACATCATAGTATGAATTTATTTCCTTTAAACTAGTAATTTATTCCTTATTTACTACTATATTAAAGACAAGGTAATTTTACTTCCTTGAAAAAGTATCACTTAAGGATCTACCCTTTAGTTCTTAACCTTCGTTACAACTGATAGGCTTGTGTTCACCATCTCACAAGACCTAAATTCTTGTTTTCTAGTTTGAACCTACTATTAAAATTATCCATATCACTTCTAACCCACATCATTCTTTAACTGTAATATATATCTTTCACTATCAACTATAAATCTCTAATAACATTCTATCTTCTTAGAAAGTTGCATTCAAACTTAGATAGTAGTGTCAATACTACTATCCATTCTCCAATGCAAGTGTTTATGCCTTATAAAAACTTAAAATTATAAATATTTCAATATGTACAGGTTGATCTATTATGTTTCATTAACCCTTTCATGAATAAATTTTCAAAAGAGGTGATATAAATACAAGTTAAATCTAACTCATTATTCATCTACAAAATATCAAGTAAGAACCTATTTAAGATCATTCAATAAATTTTACAACTAAATTCTACTACCCTATTCTTACTTATATCTATATTAGCCATAGGATAAGTCATATTATGGGTTTGAAGCATTAAAATAAAAACCCATGAGTAGTATTTTTCTTATTATAATCTAGATCACTACATGCACATGTGTATATCATTCTACACCATTTTGCACACACAAACCAACATATAGGGGAGAAACACATATGTTTAATACACTTTTTAAATTATTTTTTATGTAGGTATCACTCATTAATAGAGGGGTCCTTAAGGTCAAATCAACTTGATGAGCCCACTAACCCACTTTTGGCAAGGTGACAAGACTTAAGAAGGGGATTTAGGGTTCAAACCATATTATGATATCAAAATCTTGATGCATGATTTAAACAAGTAATTTGAAAGGAAATAAAAATCCCAAAAATTCCTAGGTAGAAGTTTCATTTAATAGTCAATACTTCATATAGAATTTATGTTTTGAAGCATAGATAATAGCATCAACATAAGTGTCCATAGGAATATGCAAGTGTTTGTGTTAACATAAAGATAATTTTTAAAATTTGATGACTAAACTATAATCATCATATAATTTATTATACACCTACATCACTCATATATTCATGTGCATCAATATATAAGTTAAATACAATTTCTCATTCATATTATTATTATTAGAATATTACATGTTGTACTTTCTATATTTGGCATATGTGTAGATTCATTATTTATTATCAAGATATCAGTAGAATTTAAATTCATTAATTGGATTAATTTTTATAGTATCTTAATCCTTGTTTTTATTAGGATACTCTTTCATATATTAATCCTTATTTTCAAAAAGGGTTGAACATTTCACGCCAGGTTCACTAGAATTATTCATTCAAAATGGGTCTTCACATAAATACCATGTAAAAATATAACCTTGAATGTCTTAATGTAATATTTAGATCTAAGAAAAATAATAGATTATTTTCAATAAATTCATTCAAACATGTACAATAAATATAGAAATTATTGTACAACTATGTGGATAAGGGTTAGAAGAATCATATCTTTTATTATTCAATCCTAAACTATCACTATTGATCAACTTCTTTCCAGTCTTACAACTTGAATTTATGTTTCAGTAATTTAGGTGTTTGAGTGTTTTTTTACAAATAATAACTTCAAAATTTGGACACTAACATTGATAATAGTTTCCTCTTATGACTATTTCTGTCCTACCCAAAATATAGACTTTTTCCTAGATCTAACAATTATGTTTTTATGGGTTTTGTGTCTCCTTTTTTATGCTTTCTCTGGATTCCATGCATAGGATCTATATTACTATGTATATCTTAGACCCTAGATCCTCCTATTAAATCTTGTCACCTTACTTAAAATGGTTCAATGGGATTATGAATTCAAGTTGGCCTCAAGGACCCCTCTTTCAATGTGTGTTGCCTGTGTATTCAATACTCCAAAGAAGGCCTCAAACATGTGGTTCACTCATATGTGTTGGATTATGTGTGAAAAATGGTGTAGAATGTTATATGCAAGTACATGTAGTGATATAGCTTGTAACTTGAAAATATTTCTCATGGATTGTTATTTGAATGCTTCAAACCTATAATATGACTACTCTAATCACACACACACACACACACACACACACACACACACACACACAAATAGGGAAGAATAGGGAGTAGAACTTAGATTTTCAATTGATTGAATGAGATTTAATAGGTGCTTGATTGGTATTTAATAGATGAAAAATGATTTGGATTTAATTTTTATTTATGTCACCTCTTTAGAAAATTTAATCATAGAAGGGTTTAAGAAACATAATAGGCCAACTCATATATATCAAAATATTTGAAATTTTGAGTGTTTAGAAGGCATAAACACTTGTGTTGGAGAATGGATAGTAGCATCAACACTATTCTATAAGTCTAAATGTAACTATCTAGGAAGATAGAATGTTTTTGGGTCTCTGTAATTGATATATATATGTATAAGAGTTAAGTGATCAAGATAAATAGATAAAATGTATTATATATCAATGGGATAAAAAAAATATAGGGGTAATATCTCCTATACAACTGCTGTATCAAGTGTATGGGATTTATCCAATTACTTATCATCTCTAGATTGTGGGTGAAAATGTGGACATGGGATTTTGTGTCATATTCTATGACCTAATCAGATATCTTTGCCTTGAGGCCTCTTTTTCCTCATACCTATCTATCTCTATGTTAGGATCGGTATATTTTTGTTGTAGATGCATAAACTTGGTAAGTTTTGAGTGATCACATTGAGAGTTTTTAAGGTCATATTCACATCTTATATATATCTTTATCTCTCCTCAATTAGTGTTATTATAGAATTATTGATCTAAGATACGTGTGTTTTTCCATGTGTGAACTTCATCCTTGTATCCTCTATTTTTTTAATTTTTTGTAGATATATAACCTAGCCATGTTGACTAGATCAAATATGAAACCATGCCTTATTACCTCAAATTAAGTGTCTCGAGTTAGTCTTTGAAATATGGGCATGATTTTGATGGTAAAATCATCCATTGTCACTATTTTACATTATTAAAATATAAATAAATTAGTTCCTTAACACTAATTAAAGATAATAAAATGAGTTTTTTGACTTTTTTTTAATATTCTTATCACTATCTTAGGTCCTCATAGTGTAGATTGGATAAACCATTAATGGTTCCTCCTCTTCCCCCTTTGTTCTTAGATCGTTATGATCCTATGCATTGTTTCCCTACTCTACATAATTCCCCTCTTCATAGTGTTCCTCATCATAAATATGGTTTCCCTCTCCCTCTCCCTATAATAGGAATAATATTTATAGGTAAACTATAGTGCACCAAGCTCTCCATTACTTTGTGACTTATGGTCCTTACAATATTTAATAATTTATACATAGTTTTTTGTGGATGAAAATGTGAATCTTTCTTGATTTGTATAAATTATTAAATATTTTGGTGAATTTTAGTTTTCCTCTCTATGTCAGATACAAAAGTATTGCAGAGAATATAAAATCATCACATAACATACAAAAGCATCACATATCATAAAAAAACATCACGTAGAATAAAAAAATATCAATTTTTCATAAATAAGTATCCTATAAAAATTTACCATGGTAATAAACAATGCATCAAAATAAATAATTTTTTTGCATGTAAGATGGCATTTAAAAAACATCACATAAGTGAAAAACTATGCTAGGCACTCAATGAAAAAAGTAGCATGAAGTACAATAAAATAGGATAATGGAAATTAAATCCAATTGTACATGTCACATTTTAATTTTAAGTGTCAATACTCTATACTCTAAAGTTATAAAAAGATGAGAATTTATTCACAAGAACAAAAGTGAAACCCTTGATTGGAGTTTTGAATCTTTGATTACTAAATTCATAGGAATACAACAAGATAAAAATTAGGGTAATGGATTACATATTGAAGGAAGTGTTGGATGAATTAAAAAATAATATTTCATACATGAAGGTATCATAGGATCATTTTGATAAACTCAAAAAATGTTTCAAGCTCAGGTATGTGGAAATGGGGATTGAAGAAAAATGAACCTTTTGCATGGAGGGATCCATGATGTCTCTTCATGACATTTATTATCCACCATTCACATATAGGGATTTGTGGATGATGAAAAATTAGAAGAATTTTAGTAAAAGAGTATTAAAAATTAATACAATAAAATCAAAGAGAAAATTGGGGTAAACTTCTCAGGTTACCCTTCATTAGGTTGATGAATGATTTTTTACAAATGGTAATGACAATAATGTCAGATGGAAAAATATGGTTGTCTTTGATTCTAATCATATTAATAAGTGTATAAACCCTAGTTAGGGTAACCAATATTTCTAATGAAAGGGGAAAATATTTCTCAATATAAGGCAAATAGTCTACTATATGTCATCCAAGATGTTAATAATATATTTATATTAATGGAAGATGTGAATGAGATTTGTTACCCTAAGAAGTGTGAGTGATATGATGGTTCAAAAACTCATTAAGCATATTAATTATTGGTTTTATAATATAACTAAAGATTATAAGGATGTCCCAATAGAATTAATTGTTATTGCACACCAGATGGTGATTTTTAACATCAAATTCAATTGGTTAAACATTTTATAGTTGAATTTTTAGAGATATGTAATAAAATTATTAAATTAAAACACATTAAAAACTATTAATATACTTTATTTCTAGTTTAATACTATTTTTTCACTAAAATACCATTAAAGGATCAATGACTCTTTTTACAAATTATGACCTTGAAGTAACATTTGTAAAGTATGTATTTTGGGAGGGAAAAAGGTATGCATAGTAAAACGGATAAAATAATTTATCACTTTGTTTTTTTTGAGTTAAGGTATCTCATAAATAATAGCCTTAGAGTACCACAAATATCAATAGATAAAAAACTTGGGTTGTGGATACATGACATGGAGATTTTCCTCCTAACCCATTAGGATTTATATCAAAAAAAGAATTTGTATTTGAAGAATTAGCATATTAGTGTGAAACAACTCAAAACCTAAATATATATTTAGTTTATTCAAGTACCCTAATATAATAAGATAATATAAATGACCTAAACATAAATAGGACAAGATAAGGAATCACCACAAACTAGTTAAGGTATCACCCAAATAGGCAACTAGGGTTGAGCCTTCATAATCTAAATCTAATGCTAACAAGGAAAATAAAAAGGTTAAAAAGGACATGCCTATGGGAAATGAATCCCAAAAATAATAATTCACAAAATTAATGAATAATCCACATTATTTTTGGGAAAATACACCAAAATAAATGAAAGTGATCTCATATACATATTTACGAGTATTTCTTCTCGTGGATAAGGTCACACTAGCCCATAAATATTCTACTAAGTGTAGGGAGTTAGACATTGACTAATGAGAAAAAAGATCATTTTATTTGTATGGATTTTTTTAGAATATCAGATAATATGTAATAAATTACAAAAGCTTCACATGTATTAAAAGATCATAAATGTTGAAAGATATAGAAATGATCACACATAAACAAAATATTATATATTTATTATAATGTATTTTAAATTAAAAAAATATCACAAATGTTGGTGATTTTTCAAAGTATGTATTCACCATTAAAATTTTACAAATAATTAATAATTAGTATATAACATTTTTTTACAATGGAATAACGAAATCACATAATTTTGATGCAGATATCTAACACTATTTTTTTTTCATATTTATTAATCATAGTATTTTGTATATATTATAATTTTGTATACTTATTGATGATATATTATGTTTATAACATTTTACATAAAGGGAAATATCACTATCTTTCTCAAGACCAAATTTTGATTCTTTCATGCACTCTTCTCAAGTCTTGAGGATGGCAACAATATTCTATATTTATCTATCTTGTTACTTTAATCATTTTTAGTTTTTAGTAAATATGAGTATTCATAATGATAGGGATTTAAGTCATGTGAATATTAGGGAGTTTAACATTAACTTACGGTGACTAAGAATCCATGTGTGTTGTATTTGGATTCCACTAAAGATGTAATTAAATCTTTTGAATATTGTTAAAACCATATTTTTATCATCAAATAGTGTCTTACTTTTAGTACTTCAGATTGTTTTTAATTATGATTTTATAGTGTTGACCCATGAATGTGTATAAAAATAAGAATGTTTTTTAAATTTACCAAGTGCATTGGATATAATTTTGAAGATCCAAGGATGCAATATTTTTATTCATATTTGTATTATTTTTATAGTTTTAAATGTATGTGTACACATACTTCAAAGTGGGGAAATTGTAGACACCTAAAATGGTCCCTAATCATTTATGGGTTGTAAAATAGCATGATTTTAGTGTTCATGTCTATTTTCCCCACATTTTTCTAAATGAAGTGTTATTGGTGTCTTTGTTGTGTTTAGTTGTATCCCCGTCTTCTTCATGTCACCTTATCTTTACTCTCTCTTTGGTTGAGATTTTTAGGCACATAGTCTATAATGAAATTAATTGGATGTTTTACAATAAGGAAATAACATATCACACAATTAATATTTTAATAATCAAATCCACAACACTAATTGATAAAATATCACAATACTTGATAATTATGACTAAGCCATGTCAAGCGGGAAACCTCTACAACAATGCAATAAAAGTATAATTCTCAATGTGATGTTAAAATACTAACCACTAATTCATATATTCTCTACTTAGCCATGTTTATTCCATAGTTTGACCAAAATAATAACATAGAGAAAAGTAATAATATAATATGAAAGGTATATAAGTCACAAGTCAACCACACATATACCTAGATACGCTATAACTTAAGGGTGTATCATATCCCTCCCCCTAAAAATAATGTTTATATAAACATTGAATTAAATATTGATATTTTTTAAGGAAATATACACCCTCCCATGTTTCATATTCATGATTCAAAATCTTCTTCTTGATCAAATACTCCTTAAGCTCTCTTATTCATAGCCTTTTTGTGCATGTGTGAAGAATCTCCTCAAGTTAATAATGACTCCTCCTTATTGATATAGTTTAGATAAATTAGTTTGGGTATAAACACATTATCTAATTACCTTATTAAAAAAATATACATGAAATAAAATATGTGTGCGAGGGGATAGGGGTAGCTCCAACTTGTAGGCCACACTACCAATTTTTTATAGGGTTTGATAAGGACCATATTACTTAGGAGAAAGTTTGTTATCAATTTTATATTAATTCAAATACATATAATTAAATGGTTGAAATTACATAAGACTCAATCATAGATATCAAAATTCCTCTCAGTAATATGTTGAACAACTTACTACATTTTATTTTTTACCATTACTAAATTCTCCCTTAAAATGATGACTACCTCCTGTTGATGTTGAATATATTCCTCAATATCTCAAACCTTGGTTTGCACATTCAAAGATGAATTTATGGATGGGGAATGATAGATATAAAGTGCCATAAATAGAGACATTTTAGAAGAGGTATGGAAGGAATTATTTTACCACCATTTTTCCAGTGGTAACTAAAATAATGGAAACACACTTCAAGGCACTAATTGAAAACCTTAATTTTATCATAGAATTAAGGATGGTAAAAATATTTATGAGGTAATTGATTACCCAAACATTAAAATAAATCAATCCAAAATTTATTGGTGAAGATAGGATCATGATCGCTTACAATGATTTTGGGAGTATCATGCATCTTGTGAACTATATTGATAAAAGTAATAGTTATTGTATTCACTATAAATGGTTGTGATGAGGAATAAAAATGATCATATTTTGTGAGCCTGTCTACAACTACCATGATGAAATTTTTACCTTTATACCTTGGTAACCCTATACTTAAATCCATGGAAACCTCCTCCCAATGCTATTTAGGGATGGATAATGGTTGCAAAAGACCTGGTATCTTAATTATTTCTCCTTAATTTTTTCGACAAGTCATGCATTCTACCATAAATTCTTATATATCCCCCTTGCATCCTTCCCAGAATAAATTGTTCTTGATTCAATGATATGTATTCAAAAATCCCAATTACCCCTATTGGAGATGTATTAATCTCTTGAATTATCTTTTATTTGAGGACATAATCTTGCATGGGTAAAATATATCTATATCCCATAGTGTGTTCATATCCCATAATTATATTTTGCTAAAGAATTTGAATTAGGACATGTGCATCCTTGTTATTCTCCCATTATTATCTTGATTCTTCTAACCAATATGCTTTCCAAAAGGTCATTATCCATAACAATGTCTCAACTGATCAATCCCTCCTAGAAAGTGCATCTGCTACCATATTCTCTTTTCATTTCTTATAGGCTATTTCAAATTATATCCCAACATTTTAGTCACCCATTTTTATGCTCTTATCATGAAAATAATTGTTCCAAAAATTATTTTATACTATAATGATCAATATTTACCTAAAAGTATCTACCCATCAAATACAGTCTCAATTGATTGATTGCATGAAGAATAGCCATCATCTCTTTATCATAAATTATCTTTAGATTATTTTTTCCCTTGATTTGATGACTCTTGAATTAAATGGGCCTCATTTTTTACAATATTAATACCCCCATGTCATATTCAGATGCATCAAATTCAACAAAAAATGTTTTATAAAAATTAATAGTTGCAAAAACTAGGGTGGTGCACATTACCTCTTTTAACTTATAAAATGCCTTCGTAGTTGGTTCAGTCCAATGGAATGAATATTTATTCAATGAGTATTTGATTGGAGATGATATGCTACCATAATTTTTTTATAAAATTGTGATATTACCCTATTAATGCCAAAAATCCATGGAGGTTCTTGAGGGTCTTTGGCACTTGCCACTCTATCATAGATTTAATCTTTTTAGGGTCACCTTTGACTCCTTAATTTAAATAATATGACCCAATTACTCCACCTCATGGACTCTAAAATCACATTTTTAAGGTTTTGCATAAATTTGATGTTGTTCTAGAACTAATAAAACATGTTTCATGTGATTCAAATGTTCTTCCCAAGCTTTACTATAGATCAGGATGTCATTAAAAAACACCAACACAAACTTCCATTAAAAAGGCTTAAAAATTTATTCATAAAAATATGAAATGTAGATGGTGCATGTGTGAGACCAAAAGGCATGACCAAAAACTCATAATGGCCTTAACAAGTTCTAAAATTTGTTTTATCGATATCCTTATCTCTAATCTGAATTTGATGATACCTAAAATAAAGATCTAGCTTGATAAAATAAATAACACCATGTAATTTATCTAACAAAGATCTTGTTTGGTAAAATAAACAACATTGTGTAATTCATATAAAAAATCATTAATTATGAGATTAGGGAACTTATCTTTGATGGTGTACTTATTGATTTATCTATAGTCAAGGCACATTCTCCAAGTGTCATCCTTCTTCCACACCATAACCACTAGGGATGATTATTCACTTTGACTATGTCAGATAATACTTATCTCCAACATCTCATATACCATATTTTCAATTTCACTTTTTTGGGCATATGGATACATGTATGGTCTAATGTTCAGTGGTATACTACCTAGAATTAGTCTTATGACATGATCATGTTCTCTTCTTGGTGGTAAGCATTTTGGCATTGCACCATAAACTATTGGGAGGCCATAAATAATCATTTTAAAATTGAGATGTGTAGACATCTTTATTTTTTGAATTTATATGGAAAAGTCATGCTACAAATCCTTCAACCCCTTCTTAATAATGTTTATCATTTTAAGTGAACTAACCCATTAGGGAGACTTTTCCCATAATCCCCATAGTTTAGTTATCTTACCTTCAATATGAAAGTGCATGAATAGTTCCTATAAATTCATCTCTATGATTCCTAAGGTCCTAATCCATTATACTCCAAAAGTAATGTTAGCCCCACCCATGGAATAGAAAACATAGGATAATTAAGAAGGTAGTCCCCAATGGAAATCTTAATACTATGGCATATTATATAATAGTTGACTGTACCACCATTTACAATCATGACTTGAAATTTTAGAGTTGTATAAATAAAATAGTTCAAATTTGGCTCTTCCATACTCTCACCTAAGGCCTCATCATCAAATTCATCATCATTGGCTCTTTCAATGTAAAATAACTTATTTTTGGAACATGTATGTCATTTTATCCACTTGATGTTAGGCCAAAACATAACCCTTTGGCATTCTTCTCTTCAATTTGTTGAGGGGTCAATATTTTAGGTTGTGTAAATGATGGTGTGTTAAATTGTGTTCACAACCATGACTAAAAGCCCTAATTTTGACCAAACATTTTTCATTTACATAGTGCATGAATGGTATTTCTTCATCAATTATCATTGTAATAAACATGCAAACCTTAAGTTGGATGTTATCTTTGATCCCTCTAAAGAACAAGTCGGTCATGTTATTCTCATTAATGTCATCCATGAATAATGATAGATTTTGAAATTGCTAAATATAATCCTTAATAGTACCTATTTATATCAACTTTACTAATTAACTCAAGTAGTTTTCTGAGACATTATTGTGATATTGTATATTTAGCTCCTTAGTAAACACCAACTAGGTAAAATGAGTGTCCTTCTTTTTTGTTTGGGCACGTAACCACCTATACCAAATTAATTTCTTATGTTATATATATAAAGATTTCATGATCACCTTTTGCACATATAGGGTCTAATGTAGATAAAATAAATTTTCTATTTGATTTATCCAAGTGAGTGGATCCTTACCATCAAACTTGTACACTTTCACTTTTAGTAGCATGTGATTTGAATTGGTATTAGATTTATGATTATTCAAAGTTGAAGAACTCAATTGGATTAGTAGAAGATTATTTTTTGGGATTTGAGCTATAATATTCATCAATTAAGCACTCATAAATGATAATTGATCCTTCATAAAATCCATTTCCCTTTTACTAAGTCAAGATCATCCATCCTCACCATGTTTTATATATTAGATTAAATTTGTTGAACCACCTCAAAAACTAATATATCTAAATTTATAGACTCCATGTCATCCTTGATAGGATTTTTTGGAGAGTCTTGACCTTTTTTGTGTGAGTGTTAGGACTAGCCATACACAAACCCTAGGATGGAAGATTTTTGGCCCAAAAAAAGTGTACCATCATATTATATCATTGTGATCATTTCATTAAGATGAATCCAATTAATACTCATTTACACAAGGGTGAAAATATATTTTTTTTGTATTTTTTTAGCAATACTGTAGTGGTATAAAAACTAAATTATTCCTAGATTGTAAGTTATGTTTTTTATTCTTCAACTCTTTAGATTATCGTAACACTAGATCTAAAAATCAACGATACAGATGTTGGCCAAAATTGATGCTCTAATACTACTTGTAATGAAATTACTTGGATTTTTCATAATAAGGAAATAATATATAATAGACTTAAGATCATAATAATTAGATCCACAACAATAATTGATAAAATATAAGAATAATTGCTAATTAGGATTGATCCACTTTGAGGGGCAACTTCCACAAAAATGCAATAAGAGCATAATTTTCAATATGATGCTAAAATACTAACCACTACCTCTTATATATACTCTACCTAGCCATGGTTATTCCATAGGATGACCAAAATAAGAACATAGGGAAATGCAATAAGATAATATGAAATTTATATAAGCCACAAGTTAGACACACATATCCCTAGACACACTATAGGTTAAGGGCATATCATAGTTTGGAGTGCCTTGATAATTCTAGGTTGTTTAGATCAATCCAGACACTCCTAGGTCTATTTAGAGTGACCTTGATAGTCCTGAATCTTTTTGGGGTACTCCCAACACTCTTGGGCCTTTTATTTGGTCTCATATAAGTTAGGTTACACCCATACCCTTTGCTTATGTTTGACATCTTTGACCATTTGATGTCATTTTATGTGCCAATAAGATCCTAATTTGAAATCAAATGTCTATAAATACATAGGAATTGTATTTCATTTAACATAGATAAATATACTAATAATTCATATAGAATTATTGAGTACTCATAATAATTCTAGAGAGATCAAGCAATCATTAGAACATTCATTATTGTTGATGCTAGTATTCTCCCAAGGAGCACTGTTGGATCTCAACTTAGGGTTTTGTATATCACTAGAATTATTATCATTTATACACTTTATTATTTTTGAAATATTTTTTTATTGAGTGGTTTCCACTATTTGGGGCCCTAAAAGATACCAATACAACTATGGTATCCACCCATTTTATCATTATCCCATAAAAGTTCACTTTGTTTTCCTTAAGTTCAAATATTATTTTAGTTATGGGTAAGGATAATAAAATATGTTTCATAAATTATCGGTGATCTAATACACATAATGGAGCAAGGAAAACATTATTTTGATCAAGTTGACATAGTAGTTAATTCATTTTTGGGCATGTGTGCTAGCTATCTAGAGAACCTTTAAGGTTTTATATATCTAATACCAATCAATTTTAAATTTTTATGTAAGGGTACTATCACTTCTTGATGCACATTTATAAATTCAAATCATATTAATTTTCACCAAATTTCATATTTTTAAGGGTTAAGGTTGAAAATTTATGAATATGAATACTCTACTTATAAATTTGAAATAATAAATTAAATATTATAATAATTCTAATTTTGAAATTATAAATTAAATATTATAATATATTCACTATTATATATATATATGTTTACCCTAATCTGTATACTTTAATAATTATGTATCACATTTAATAATAATTTATTTATTCATATTACACTATATAATAAACTTAAATCCATAATCCTTATATATGCTTCTAAAAATATCAACAATCAAATAATTTTACGCACATTTTTTAAAATTATTTTTCAATTATTATGAATGAAGTACTTAAGCCATTATTATAATGAAATGTTATGGACCAACCCACTTGCTTCTAATAAGGAAGGCATTTATGAAACACCATAGAGTGGCCCATGTGCTAATAAGAATAAATTCCACTATAAATGGGGTAAAGGCATCATAAGCTTTGCATCATAACTTGACATCCATGTGCCACCTATCTAGCATCACATCAAAGCTTCAAAATTTATCTTACAATTGACTCAGTATGTGTTTAATATATATTTTTGTTTCATTTAAAGATTTAGAGAGAAAGTCACATTTTGAGTTAATTTAAAATATAAAATTTGAAATTTATTAAAAAATTATTGATATAATACTTGTAGATGGATATACATGTGTTAAACATTGGGTATTTAATGATTATAAATATTACATGTCATGTCGTGATTGGTTACTTTACACTATGAGTAGGTAAACATTGTAAAAGTATTAGATAGTACATGTTCAACTTTTTATGAATAAATTATGTCTCCATACCAATATGTTCTATTAATAGATCCCAATCTAATAATTGGTACATATTTATCTTTTGGTACATTGTAAAAGTATTAGATAGTACATGTTCAACTTTTTATGAATAAATTATGTCTCCATACCAATATGTTCTATTAATAGACCCCACTCTAATAATTGGTACATATTTATCTTTTGGTGCTTTTCCCCTATAATATCACATCTTCTTCTCTTCACCGTATAAAAGGTTCATTTTATTTTTTACCCACTTATTTAAAAATTTGGGGCTCAATATAAACTTTTAAAACACCCTAGAAAGTCTCTAAGAATGATTATCTAAAAATGATGCATAATCATTATTATGGTCATTCATATATTTATTATTTATATTATAAGGCATTTATTCAATACTACTCTTAGCTTGGATCTATAAAGGAAACACTAGATATATGGTTTGGATTAAAATTTAATTTAATAGTATCATCAATTTTTCTATTTCATTAGGATTTTCTACGAACTATTTTTTTAAATATGCAATGTTCTCAATTTTATCTTATTCATCTAAGCAAGCTTGTCGATCATTGTCTACTTTACATTATTATCAAGCTAAAATTCATCAATACCATTATCATTAAAATTAAAATCATTCACAAACTCATAATAGAAACCCTAATTTTAGAAGTAACATTGGCTATCTATTCACCTAGTTCTAGACTTAGCCAAATGAACTTCAATAAAATTAATAATTTATAAACTAAGCCTTGTACTCTTCCTAGTTTTAATTTAGGATATAGACAATTTAGGTGCCATAAATTGAAAACATGAAAGGTATACACCATAAAAGCAAACTAAGGTTCAATTTAAAAAAAAAAAATGAATATAGGATTTCGAAATCAAACATAAAGAACCTTGTTTTATTAAATTTGAAAGCATGCAATGGAATAAAACCTATAAAAACTAGATAACTTCATATTTATCATAGGTTGAACCAAATATAACCATATAAAGTGTTTATGAAAAACACATTCACCAAAACATGATATCAATAAAATAAATTTCAATTAAATTATAATACAAATACCCATAACATATAACTAAGCCAGATAAAATATTTAAAAATAGTAATTAATCTAATTAATTAATTTTGAAACTAGAAAAATGAGGTGTTACATGTAAGGTTTAGATATATATCTTGAATACCATGAGATATTGTCATAGTAATAAATATTTGACACTAAAAATGCACATCCAAATTGACCCAAAGTGGACCTAGAAATCTTGGGTAAAAATAAAAAGTTTTACCAAATCTTTAAAGATCTACTAGGACCATAAAATATATCTAGTCATAATTATAAAAATGCCAAATTTTACTTGACTTTTGTGTTCAATTGTATGTGATCTTAAAAAAATCATTCATATTTGTAAATTTTCACTATAATCACCTAAAAATAGAAATCATCCTTCTTACCCTAATTAGAAAACAATATCTAAAAAACCATAAAGAAATACGCACACACACACACACACACACACACACACACACACACACACACACACACACACACACACACACACACACACACACACACACACACACACACACACACACACACACACACACACATCTATGTATGTATTTTGGTGTATGTGATATATCATAGAATATCATAACTATCTTGATATTTATCAAGGTTCTAGATAATAAAATATATTTGAAGGAAAAGAGGATAATCTAGATCCTATAAAGTGGCATTTGGAGACTCATGAGAAAGGAGAAATGATGGAGAACCATCCCATTGAGAAGCAAAAAATGTCTAAAACTAAAATGGGAGGATTTAAGAGAATACATGAATTAGATACTTAATAATCTGATAAGGAATTATTTACAGATGGTGGCTTCGTAACAAATCATCTAGAGCTACAAATGGTGGTGGATAGGACTCCACCTAGGGGCTAGGTTGAAGTGAATAAGAAGGGGGAAAGGGGACAGATAGAGGATTTGGGATATATTTCTCATTAGCTCTTGTCTTCTCATTTCCTTGTCTGATGTTCACTTTTGTTTGTTTCTTTCTTCTTGGCTTGTGCTTATTTTATCTACTTGGGAGGCTTACTCCCCTTTGTTTGGGATTTTTTTCCTTTAGTATGCTATTGCATCTACAAAATGTAATCTCTAATTTTAATTAATATGAAGTTACAATTTTTTTTAGGGGGGGAAAAGGCTCTAGATAATAACAATATAAAAAAATACTCAATGAATGGAGAAGTACAAATAGGAGGTAAACCAATGTATTGTGGTGTGTCAAAAAATAAACTTGTGTGCTTCAATGAATACTATAATAATGTTTGATCTTATCTATAATACTTGTAAATGTTTAATATTTTATCTCTGAAATGTGTAATGTATTTATGATTTTTTCTTCATGAATGACTTATAATGCATGTGTATTTATCAACAAATTGTTATCAAATTTAGACCTTATTGGAAACCAAACTAACCTTCAATAGTGGGGGAAAAAAAGGAAATACCAAGGAATAAATTCATGTTATCTAAAAGGGCCAGTGTAACCCATTCCAAGAGTGTACAAACACAACAAATAGGCCTTGGAAGCATACATATAGTCCATATAAAGGGAACAAAATAGGGAGAGCTAAGAAGAGGGAATTAAAAGTAACTAGAGTGTGTTAAGAGGGAGTTTATGGACCATCACAAATTGATAAAACATGCTAATAATACTTAATTTAGACAAATGAATGATAAGTACATAAATATATTAAAATCACATAATTTAATAATTAAAAATGGGAAATGTTATAATTTTTTCACTAGATTTTTTTTCTCATACAAATTTTGTTGAAGGGAGGGTATGTAAAGTACTTGTCAAAGGTCGAAGGCTCTAAGTGGTAGCACTAAGAGTCATAATAGACAAATGAGGAGCCAAAGAAACCAACTACCATAATAATGTAGGCATGAATCCATAAACATTATATATACTACAATTAATAAAAAATATGAAACCTTTACTTGCATGTGTTTATGTTAATGTTATACTTTTAAGTGAATTGAAATATTTTCATTAATTCTTATTATTAGGATTTATTAAATAAAATATGTTTTATTCTATGATAGGGGGAAATGTTTTGCATCAAAATGTTAAATATCTATCCGTACATCTATTCATATTTACTCAAATAAAAAAGTAAATTTTATTTAATTATAATAATTAATATTTTAGATCAACAATAAATGATAAAATTTATTTTAGAATAATTTTTTATTTATTATGAATTTGGTAACAATTTTCAAAAACAAAGTGCAAACAAATTAATTTATTATAATAATGAATATTTTAGGATCAACAATAAATAATAAAAATTGTTTTAAAATATTTTTTTATTAGTCCTAAATGATAAACTAAAGGAATCATTTCTATTTAACTTTCAATTAAATATTACCTTATCGACCAATTAAAATTTGGTTTTTTTAATATGTGGAAAAATTTATAGTTTTACAATAGTCCAATTGTGCATTTTTAAACAAAAATCATGAAAAGGGGAATTTATATGTGTTGTGATTGGTCAAAAATATTTTCATATTATTTATGGGTAGAATAGTGATGCCATCAATAGTGACTTCACACATCCAAAAGTACAAGGGTAGCTTTCAATTAAAATAGTGTTCTACAAAACTATTTTAGGGGTTAAATGACATAATGGATGGCCATATCACATGTAGTAAATATTTAACTATCATTCACTATGAATAAATTTAGTTGGATAAGTCTAAAAATCTAGTTACAACAAAGAATAATTGATAAACTATGGTATGAGTGAATGTAAAATAGATTCATTGTATATATATTAACTAGTATAAAATTTGTTATGTATGTGAGCTAACCTATAACTTATTACCATGTAATGACTATCCTAAGAATAAAATAAACATTTAGTTTAAAAAGTGCATGTAGTATTAGTCATGTACATTTACAATAATTTATACATGAAATAATTTAATGTGTTTTCCTAATCCAAACAATTATGTTCACTCTGCATTATAGATCACTAGAGTGCTCTTGTGAAATAGCTAGTTAAGTTAATTAGTATGCATTATTTTCCTGTTGCATCGTAGAAAAATGTAGTTTTTTCTAAATAAAAGGCTATGAAATAAGATTATTTAAATTGGTTGGACTAATTACTATTCATTCATCTTTATTTTTGTTGTACTTTTAGAATCTGGTTGTCATGCTTGGTAGTGGATTAATTTTGCTTTGAGTTAAATAGTTAATAGTTAGTACCTCAAAAAACTATCTTGTCTATAAGTTTATATATTAAACATTCATTGATATACATATAATATTCTCATAAGGAAATATGTACCTTTTCATATTTTTTGTAACATCAAATTTTGTCTTATGTGTGCATTGTCATACTCTATTTCAGAATGCCTAAGAAACTAATACAAAAGATTAGATTCATAACATGTTCCCATTATAAGCATATTTTATAACTAATTGTCTTTTCTTAAGGTTAATGGTTTTGATGTTTTTTACTTTGAATTTATAGTGGTATATGTTTGTTATGTTATGTATTTATCCTATTATTTTAAGCTTATTCGATAAATTGTTATTTTTTTAACTTTTATCTTGTTCCAAATAAAATATATACAATGATGATATTGTATCTTAACTTTACATACTTAGTTATGTGTAGTGTGTTTAATAAAAAAATAGTGTGATCAGATACCTAGTTATATTAAAAAAATAAAAATCTATCAAATAAGGCAATTGTAGCTTCTAGAGCCAATGATTGTTCCATATATCAATGACAGGTCTATGGTGACTTTGGTAAGTATTTTCCAAGATATTTGGTTATCTTGTTTTTTTATTATCTTTAGTTTACTTGAAATTGTAGAATGGAATTTAAAAATGAAAAATAATACTATGCATAGTAGACAACAAGTCATTTCTCTTGAAGAGTACATGCCATTGTTAAAAATTCAATGTGATGACATAGATATTGCCCTAGCTACAAACAACCTTTTTTGAAGTAATTTTTTTAAAATACGATGTAGATGATTTCTCTTTTTATGATTTTCAAATGCTATTGCATTTTTGGTACACATTGATAGATCTACATGCAGGAATTATAGAATAAATTGTAAACTATTTAGGAAAAAAAAGATCCATATGCACTAAGGTCTTTTTAATTGGAATTAGATCTTGTGGAACTATATAGACTAAATCAAGTGTAAGATACTAAAATGTATTTTCATAGAATGTAGCTTATTATGACTTCATTCATAGTAGATGGTGAACATGGCCTATGGGGAGATAAATTCTATATAAATTGGCTTTCTAAATGGCTGAATATTTCCATCTACATCAGGGCTTTAGCTAAGAACAAAATTACTTTGATTTTCATGAGGAAGCCCTTGTACTAGCATATTGCATAGTATTTCATGATAAAAACCTTGTCTTTGGTCATTATGAACCATTTTATTATACAAAATTAAATAATTATCAAATTCCCTTGCCACAAACACCTCTACCAAGAACGTATTCTTTGTCTTCTCTTTATTGGAAAACAAATACAAAAAAACTACTATCATGTGGACTATTCAGAATGTTGTAAACCACATCTTGTTGTGGTGATAGCATTTTTAGCTCTATTTTCCATTTGAAAAAAAAAATGGTTTTGACATACATTATTTTCACCACTATTCAATGTAGTCTTTTTATAATGCATTTATTTATGGAGATATAAAAGCACATAGTTATTTGAAAGACAACCAAATGGATAATGCCATAGAAAACATACCAATTATTATAAATTGGAAAACATACATTGTAAATGTGAGTTTATCTATGATGAATATGGAATTGAAGGCAACAAGTTTACCATATAATGGCTATCAAACTTTTTGGATGTTTGCATTTGCCTATGGTCATTGACTGATCAAAAATTAGTCAAAACCTATAATGAGTGTGTTCAATCACAAGCCTTATATAACATCATTTTTTTAAAACAAATATAGAGAATGTACATTATGAACCATTATCTATGAAAGAACATATTATAGTGAAGGGATGTGCTATTGGTGGTTTTTCTAAAACATTATAGAAGTATATTAAACTCTCTTTACATAAAATAAATAACATTGCACATGAAACAAAAAGTAAACATATGCACTATAAATAACTAACAAGAGACAACAATATGAATCCACAATTTTATCCTTGTGGTTATATTGCATAGGCATTGCCACATATTGGTACCATATCTTTAAACTAATTGAAGAACATGGCACATAACAAAAAAAAAAAAATACTTAAAAACTATTGACAAAAAAAGTAATACAAATATTGAAAAAAAAATACAAACACACCCATACATATTTGTGGTGTTTATAAGTAACTACAATTCAAACATAATATGAAATGTTTTAATCTATCTAAAAATAATGTAAGAAAATAATTAATACCAAATTATAAGCCACTCGATGAAATAAAATATGTTTAAACTACAATGAAGTATTAAGAGATGTAAATGTTCTTACATTTGCAACACCCATTAATATTATACTAGATAGGTGATTGTAATTTTTTGGCATGTTAATGGATCTTCAAGAAAGACTTATTAAACTTAGAATTACATTTGTTCAAATAATAAGCTTAGGGCACAACAAGCCACAAATTATTTTGACAAGGTTAATTATTAATGTCCATTCAACTATTGATCTAATTCATAAAGTGTTATCTTGATCCATAAGTGAAAAAAAAACAATTGTAATAGATTTAAAGAGATGATTGGAATACAAAAATAAATATCAAATAGGAAGATTTCATTCCAAACTTATTATGGAGGCATTACAACAACTGAGTGTATAGATATTATACATCTCTCATAATGTGCAATTTCAGTCTAATTGAAAACCCTTCTTATCGATAAATTTTATTGAAAATGAAGATATTGGTAGCGTGTCAAGTGAATCTAAAATTTATGGTGATAGTGAAAATAATGTATCTTTTGACACAAAAAAAATAGGTCCAATGACACTTTGGTGCATGGTTTTATAAACTCAACATGTATTAATGCATTGGAGGACAACCTAATTACAATAGCACTAGCTGAACGAAATCATCCTCTTGTAATTTTCAAAGATAAATATTTAGTACAAATGAAATTTCAAACACTTTTCTTTGGTAATCCTCACAATGATGAAATTGTGTCAATCTTTTCATATCAAAAAATATTGCAATGGGATTTTTTCATACTAATAATCATTTTACATATCGTGTTACAATTTATTTTTCAAAGTAATCAAAATAACAATAGATAAAGTTGGAAATACAATGTGGATCTAAATTATAAAAGATCATTTAAAAGGAAGAAATATTTTGGACAGAGATGTCAAATATTAAAGCTCATTATTTTAGTTGTGTGTGTGTCTAGGCATAAAATGAAAAGAGCCCATAGTAATAAAAAATATGTTAGGCCTGGTTTAACTATTGTATAAACTCCAACAACTCCATTGGTGAGCTTCACAAGAAATATTGAGAGTAAATAATCTATTAGATCCATTATAAAGAAAACTTATCTTACATTTTTCATCTATTACACACAAATGAATACAATAATTTTAAATCAAAACATAAAAAAACCCAACAAACTAGTAAAATACATGGCATATATCCTAGAAAAATCTACAAATAGCAAAAAATAAAAAACTTGTATATCATTAGACATGTTAAATACAATATGAATTTGAGACATTGGGGTACCCAGAGGTGATTAGAATCTCTAGAGACCATTGGGTGCCATCGATACTACCATGTGGTAGTATCCCAAGCATCTATCTTGAGAGTCATTCTACCTAGGTTCTATTAATTTACACCTAATACCAATGCCATAACTATTATTGCCATGTTGATTGATCTTGTACTTAATGCATGATGGCCCATAAGTCTTTAAATTTCATTAAGGCACTAGGCATAATGCATGATAGATCCCATGCTAACTTAATTAACATTCAATTTTAGGGGTTATATGTTGTTTGAATTATCTTGGGGCTACCAAACCATCATGCCTTGTGCTCACAATATAATTTGATTTAGAATTTGATTTTAAGAATACATCATCTTTATGTGGCTTTGAGGCCCTTCTAGATTAATTCACCACTTTAATAACTTTAAATTATGTCACTTGTGGATATTTTAGCTAGTGAGAAACCATTTGAAACATATTCACCTATTTAGATTTGACATTTGGTACACTTTACGGGCTTTAGTAGTTACTTTAATGGCCAGATAGGTCATCAAATTTAATTATCAAGTAATCAGGTTGACTAACGACTTGGAGGGTCCTGAATGCCCCTTGGTGAGCTTCTTTTTATTATTTGAGCTACATTTTTTTCACTGTGTAGGCTTTCACTTATCCTACATGGTTTTTTAATTCACTCTCCTTGGCTTCACTTTATGCTTCCTATAGTTAGTGGCTCTAGGCCACATGGTATTATTATGTGTATCTCAATATTGACACGTATTTGGAAGTCGATTATCTTTCCTTCACATTAGATTTTCATTTGAGTCAAAGATGAAGTCATTAGCATTTCATTAGAAGCAATATAAAATCCATGTCATCTTGAGGCCCAAGCATCCTAGAACTTTGTGGCTATCATATCAGATTTTGAGTCCATGGGATGAAGCCGCATGGCATCATATTTAGTCCCCAACATCCCAGATCCATATGGATCTCATCTCAACTCCCATTCCCATGAGTTAATGCAATGATGCCACATGGTATCATCCTGAGGCCATGGCCTCTTAGAGGCACATGGCTCTCATCTCAGCTCCTAGGTCCTCAAGTCCCTAGGATGATGCCACATGGCATCATATTAGGGCCCTAACCTCTTGGAGCCACATGGATATTGAATCGATTCTCAAACCCCTAGGTCCATAAGATGGTACCACATGGCATCATCTCAGGGCCCCAACCTTTCAAAGCCATGTGGCTATCATCTCAGATCTTGGGCCCTTAAGTCAACAAAATGATGCCATGTGGTATAATCGTAAGGGCCCATATTCCTAGAGCCATATAATTTTCATCTCAGTTCTTGGGCCCCTAAGTCCTTAAGATGATTCCCAAACCCATTTGAACATTCTAATTATCCATTATCAATTTAGATGATAGAATACGACTCCTAAGACTAACATTAAAATCAACCAAGGTAAAGAAAACTCTTTCTAACTAAGACCAAGTCAATAACATTCCATTTAAATCAAGACAAAATACACATAAGTAAAATGATGGATGAATAATTAAAGCATAATCATGGGTCTATAATTTTATGTCTAGAAGCACGAACCATACATAACATAGATACATCCATGAAGGTATAGTCTGACTAGCCTAGTTCTATTTCCATAGTAATACAAAAAAATAGATTTAGGCAAGACAAAGCATAATATTTAAGTTCTTTGACAAATTCAAAATCAAAGTGTGGAAGAAAGCAAAAGTCATTATGCATTGATATCATAAGAAGTGAGCATTTACGATAAAATCAATCTAAGATTTTAAAAAGTACAATTGCATTGTCATGTTGATTATTATAAAATGTGTTACATATATGACTAACATAGAACTTATTTTTGAACCTAGCACAAACCCTCCAAATAAAAGCTACATGGTGAAGTCTATCATCGACTCTATAGGGATAGTTTTTAAATATTTCTAGGTTTAGGACTCTATTTCTTTTTTAAATGACAATTTTAATTTTTTAAAATATTTCTAAGTTTAGGGATAAATACACTAAAATGTATGCAAGTTATATAAGTTTTGACAATCTTCAAATTGATTTAAATATCTAACTTTTCTTAGATATATTAAGTGTTGGTCTTAATCATGTTTTGTAATGCATCAATTTTTCACCTTTTGAATCATTTCACCTTGAATTTAGGTAAATTATTTGAGTTTTTGACAATCTTTGCTTTAACATTTTAGCTAATTCATGCTCTATTTCAAGAGTGAGATGGTTAAATTTTTTCATTGTTTTAATTTTAATATTAGTAAATCTATTTAAATAATGAAATTTGGCTTTGATTTTATAAAAAATTAATCTTCTTTATTAAGTTTTCATTATTTGAAAATCTTAACCATTGAAATTTGAAAATTTTAGTCATTTATTTTCAAATGGCTTGGCCATTATGTTTTAAATTTTTAAATTGTTAACTATACCATTATTTCATGCTCGTAAATACCCACTGTGCATCATCCTAGAGTTTAGGCATCACAGAGCCATGTGGATACCATCTCAGCTCCTAGGGGCCTAGGTCTATGGGATGATGCCACATGGCATCATGCTACGCCCTTAACCTATCGCATGTATTAGGATAGGAATAACTGAATTGTGGATGTCTTATTCCTATTTGGTGATATATCACATTTATTTATGCATTCATTTAGTTAGTAGGTCGGCCTATGGAGTAACTATGGCCTAGATAGACTATAATAGGAAGTAGTGAGTAATTATTTATCATCATATTGTGAATTTTGCTCTTATTGAAGTTGTGGAGGTTTCCCCCTCAAAATGGCTTATCTATTATCATATATTATGATATATTTCAGTCATATTTAGATCTATTTTTGATATTATACTTTATTGTTGAAGTAATTTCATTACAAGTGGTATCAGAGCTGCGATTTGGGCAATCTTGTGGGTGAAACCCTGATTTTTTAAATTTGGATATATCCATAAAACGGTTATGAATTTATCTAATTTTTTTTACTAGAGGTGAGAAATAATTAAAATTAAGCTTCCATTAAAATTTCATATCATTTGGATCTATTTTACAAAATTTATCACCATTCTAAGGTTTTTCATAAAATTTCTCTACAGTGCACAATTCAAAGAATTGTTTTGAGTTATTTTTACATTTTTGTAAATGTTATAAAAATTTGGATAGGGTATGTTATTTGTGAATTTTTATTTGAGGTAGACATAAGTCTAAAATCTCTTGGTCAATGTTGGGTCAAAAGTGCCAATCAGGTTCGACATCGTAAAACCCTTTTATGGTAGGTCCACAAACTCGAGGCCAAGGAAAGGGTGTTGAAACTCCAAGTAAAACTCCTAACAAGGAAGAGATGGATTTAGAAGGGAGATGTAATAGATCTTTTATACCAGGGTTCTCTGACATAGATCACAAAGTGAGCCAACTCGACTATAGTGTGCAAGGTATTCAAAGTGAGGTGCAAGGCATACAATCTAATATGAAATCCATACAAGATAGTTTGGTAGATATCATAATGAATTTGAAAAATAATCAATCAAATCATCCAAATATCACTATTACATAACCCCACTAGGGTGGTTCTCCCAACCAGTCTACTTCAAATCCAACTACATGGCCACAAAGGAACTTGTTACCAAAGGTGGATATGCACAAATTTGATGGAAAAGATCCAATAAATTAGATCAACCAAATAGAGATTTTTTTTATCTACATCAGATCCCAGGTGGATACAAGGTTACAATGGCATCCTTGTATCTTAAACCTAATCAATTCATTTGGTGTCAATGGTTAGGTGATCAAAAGAAAAATATGACTCTCAGTATCACCTGGTCAGTTTTTATAAAGGAGCTACAATTACACTATGGAAATAGTGTGACAGAGAATTACTTTAGCCAACTAGCAAAATTTTGATAGACTAGATCTATCAAGGATTATATTCATCATTTTTAGAACCTATCCTTACGTGTGGAGACAATTTCTGAGGAGAACTTGAATGACCTATTTTTGGGTAGACTTAAAGACCACCTTCAACATGAGGTTCGTATGTTTAATCCACTTAAGATGTCTGATTCTATTATCATGGCATGTAGAGATGAGGAGAAATTCATAGCCAACAAGAAGTAACCATTCACTCACTTCAAAGATCATAGCATATTGACACCAAAATTTCCTCCACCTACTAGATTGACCCCTTAACAAATTGAAGAGAAGCGTGCAAAAGGATTATGTTTTGGTTGTGATAGCAAGTGGAGCAAAGAACATAGATGTGCTAAGAAGAAGTTATTCTACATTGAGGGATCTAATGAAGATGAAGAAGAAGATGATACCTCCAATGATGATGAGTAAGAGATAGAGGAGGTACTTGAAGATTCCCAACCTACAATCTCTTGTCATGCACTTGTAGGTATTATCAGTCCACAAAATCTTAATGTGGTGGGTTTCCTCAAGAAATAGAAGGTGACATTGTTGATTGATTCAGGGAGCACACATAACTTCATCAACCATAAATTGGCCACTTGATTGAATTATTTCATCTACCTAGTACCAGAATTTTAGGTCATGATTGTAGATGGTGGCACAATTAATTGTTCAGGCAAATGCCATAGTATTAAGCTTGCTATGGGTGAGTACAATCTCAATTCTCCTATATTTTCTATTCCAATGGGTAGCATAGACATTATTTTTGGAGTCCAATGGCTCACAACCTTGGGTACCATTGAGATGAACTTCCAAGAACTATTCATGCATTTTCATTCTAAAGGTAGGAAAATTGAACTACATGGATTACAGGCAAAATCTCCACAACTGATTAGTTCACATCAAATGACCAAGATGCTAAAAAAGGGGATAGAGGGAATTATTTCATGATTATGTTCCATAGAAGTTTAACCCACACAAACATCTACACATCTTGATCTACAGATGATTCTTGATGACCACCCATCTATTTTTGGGGCCAAGCCAAAAGGATTACCACCAATAAGAGAGCATGATCATGCCATTCAACTACTTCTAGGGAGTCAACCACCAAATATCAGACCATATAGATATCCGTATGCACAAAAAAGTGAAATAAAAAAAATGGTCCATGAGATGTTGGAGGCAGGGATCTTCCAGCACAACCAAACTACATATTCATCACCAGTGGTCATGGTGTAGAAGAAGGATGACACATGGAGGATGTGGCCAAATTATAGGGAACTCAACAAGTACACCATCAAAGATAAGTTTCCTATTCCAATCATTGATGATTTACTTGATGAGTTTCATAGTGCTAATTATTTCACAAAATTGGATCTTCACTTGAGGTACCATCAAATTAGAATCAAAGATGAATATGTTCATAAAACTACTTTTAGAACACATGAGGGCCATTATGAGTTTTTGGTAATGCCTTTTGGTCTTACAAATGCACCATCTACTTTTCAGAGCTTGATGAACACTATTTTTCAGCCTTTTTTTAGAAATTTTGTGTTAGTTTTCTTTGACGACATATTGATTTATAGTTAGACATGGGAAGAACATCTGTAACATGTGTTGATAGTTTTGGAGAAGCATCAGCTTTATGCAAAGCCATCCAAATGTGATTTTGGAGTACAAGAGGCAGAGTACCTAGGTCATATTGTTTCCCATGAAGGTGTTAAATTTTATCCCCATAAGATCAAAGCTATGATGGAATGGCCTATGCCAAAAACTCTCAAAAACCTCTAAGGGTTATTAGGACTAACATGTTACTACTAAAGATTTGTGAAAGGTTATGGTAACATAACAACTCCACTCACTGCATTGCTAAAGAAGGATGTCTTCCATTGGAATGATGCTACCACCAAAGCATTTGAGAAACTAAAATTAGCTATGTGTACCACTCTAGTTTTGGCTACTCCAAACTTCTCAGAAACATTTATTATTAAATGTGATGCTTCTGGATCTAGATTGGGAGCGGTACTAATGCAAGAAGGAAGACCCATTGCATTTGAGAGTCATCAATTCAAAGGAAAGAATCTACAAAAACTATTTATGAAAAATAAATGATAGCTATTCTTCATTTAGTTAAACAATGGAGGCCCTATCTGATGGGTGGACACTTTAAGGTGAAAATGGATCATGATAGTCTCAAATACTTTTTGGAGCAAAGATTATCATCTGAGGAACAACAAAAGTGGGTAACCAAAATGTTGGGTTGTGATTTTGAAATCATCTACAAGAAGGGTAAAGATAATGTAGTAGCAGATGCACTATCCAAATGGGATACATCCACAAAAGCATTACTTTATGTAATGCCCATGTTGTAAGTAGATTGGGTAGATGAAGCCAAGTTAGAATGGGAGCAAGATAAGGATACCGAGGTTCTAATTTAGAATCTCTAGCAAGGTACTTTATCCTCTGACAAATTTTAATGGAAAGGTAATGTCTTATGATATAAGGGTAGGTTATACTTGTGCAAAAATTTAGAGCTTAAGCATAAGATTCTTGTGGATTTGCATGCATCTCCAATTGGGGGACACTCAGGGTTCTTGAAAACTTATCACAGAATTAATAAAGAATTATTTTGGAAAGGAATCAAGGGAGATGTATAAAAGTTTGTGGCAGAATGCTTGATATGCCAACAGAATAAAGGTGAGATAGTTAATAGCCTAGGGCTTTTACAACCATTAGTAATTCCTAGTCAAAGGTGGGAGGAGGTTTCCATGGATTTCATCATAGGGTTGCCTTGTTCTAAAGATAAGAATGTTATCTTGGTCATTGTGGATAGGCTTACAAAATATGCCCATTTTTGTGCTCTTTCACACCCATTTTCAATAAGTATAGTAGTAGCTATTTTTTTGGAAACAGTTCTAAAATTACATGAAACCCCAAAAATAATTGTAAGTGATCGTGATCCTATTTTCACTAGTAATTTTTAGACTAAACTATTTTCTTGTTTGGGTACTTAGCTAGCTCATAGCTCATCTTACCACCCCAATCTAATGGACAAATAGAAGTGGTTAACAAATGTTTATAGGGGTATCTTCATTGGTTTGTATCAGATAAAAAAGAACATTGGGTTAAATTGACACCACTTGTAGAATGGTGGTATAACACATCTTTCCATACCTCTTCTAAAATGTCTCCATTTCTAGCACTATATGGTTACCATCCACCTTCCATCACTTCTTCATTAAAGGTACAAACCAAGGTTCGAAATGTGGAGGAGCACATTCAACATCAACAAGAGTTTTTGGCTAGTTTGAGAGAGAATTTTGCCTTGGCACAAAATATGATGAAGCAACAAACAAATCAACACCGTAGTGAGTGAAATTTTGAGGTGGTTGATTGGGTATTTATACGTTTATAGCTAATCCCAATGTAAGCTGACCATTACCCAATGTACTAATTCTACAAGTTACTCTATTATCCTAGTATATTATACCTATATAACTAAGGGGATGTGTGCCACATGTCAACATCTCCATCAACCCATATACATTAATATATTATATCCCTAGGTACATAGCATTATTGTTGAAGTAATTTCATTACACATCATCTTAGGGCCTCAGGGCCTAGATCCATGTGGCTCTTTCCAAGTCCACAAGATGATGCCATTTGGCATCATCTCATGTTCCCTAAGATGATTCTACATGGCATCATCCCAAGGCCCTAGCCCTCAGAGCCATGTGGATGTCATCTCGGCCCCCAAGTCCTTAGATAATGCTTATACCCATTTGAACATTCCAATTAGCCATTATCAATTTAGATGATAGAATGTGACATTTAAGATTAAAATTAAAATTGACCAAGGCAAAGAAATATCTTTCTAACTAAGACCAAGTTAGTAGCATTCCATTCAAAGTAAGATAAAATCCACATCAACAAAATGATGGATGAATAATTAAAGCATGATCTATCATTTCCTATATAGAAGCATGAGCTAGACATAACATAGATACATCCATGAAGGTATTATATGTAAAAACAAACTAGATTTAGGCAACCTAAATCATAACATTTAAGCTCTTTGACAAATTCCAAATCAAAACATGCAAGAAAGCAAAACCTCTTACACATTGATATCACAATAATTGAGCATTTACAATAAATTCAATCCAAGATTTAAAAATTAAAACTGCATTGCCATGCTAATTATTATAAAATTTATTATGTATTTGACTAACATATAACTTATTATTTAACTTAGTGCAAACTTTCCAAATAACAACTACATGGTGAAGTCTATCTTTGATCCTACATGGATAGTTTTTAAATCTTTCTAGGTTTTAGACTCTATTTTTGAAAAATATTACAATTTTAATTTTTTAAAAATAATTATAAGTTTATGGGGATAAATACACTAAAATCTAGGCAAGTTATCTAAGTTTTTTTACTTTGAATTCTCATATCATTTCACCTTAAATTTATGCAAGTTATCCAAGTTTTTGATATCTTTGTATTCACTTAAATATCTAAATTTTCTTAGACCTATTATGTGTTGGTTTTGATCATATTTTGGAATGCATCAAATTTTCCCCTTTTAGGTAATTTCACCATAAATTTAGGTAAGTTATTTGAGTTTCTAACAATCTTTACTTTAACATTTTAGCTAATTCATACTCTATTTCAAGAGTGAAATGTCTAAATGTTTGCATTGTTTCAATTTTAATCTTAGTTAATCTCTTTAAATAATTAAATTTGAATTTGAGTTTAGCAAAAATGACTCTTCCTTTGTTAATTTTTCATTGTTGTTTGAAAATTTTAACTGTTAAAAATTGAAATTTTTATCTATTTGTTTCTAAATGGCTTGGTTCTTGCATTTTAAATTTGCAAATTATTAATTGTGCCTTTATTTCATGTCCATAGATGCCCACTTTAATAATCATCATGCTAACTTAGAGGTGATGGTATCATAGTTTTTCATGCAATCATTTCTAGGTAAGCAAAGTGTTGTAAGCCATCTACATGTCATCTTCCTAATAACCCAAAAGTGATGCCAGCATAGTTCTTTGTATAGTCATTTATAGTAAAATGGAGTGCCAAGATCCATCCACTTGTAATCATCCCATTAAACCAAAGGTGATGCCATCACATTTTTTCATACATTTATTTATAAGTGAAGCACTAAGATCCAACCATGTATCATCATACTGCTAACCCAAAGGTGAAGTCATCATAGTTCTTCGTATAATTATTTTTGAGAAAAAAATCATAAAGAGCCATCCATATGTCATCATCCCAATATTTTAAAGGTTACATCATTGGTCATGATATTTGTGGAAGACTCTAGATAGTGAGGATCATGATAAGTGACAAGAAGCAAACCCTATAGAAACATAATCGACAGTTCAAAATCAATGGAGAGTCAAAACATGACAAGTGGTATTGAGCCAAACATGCAATCAACCCTCTAGGCAAATAGATAGACAAACTCTCATCTTATAGATGTGAGTAAAAATGATTAATTTCTAGACTTTATTGATTCTTAAGAAAGTATATATATATATATATATATATATATATATATATATATATATATATATATATATATTATATTGTAATATTTGAAATAGGAGTTTTGGACCTCCCTTTGATTATTGATTTAACCACTGGCTTTCTTTTTCATGAAAATATTTTCTTTAACATTTTAGCTCATGCATGCTCTATTTTAAGAGCAATATGGATAAATGTTTGCATTGTTTCAATTTTAATCTTATTCAAGATATATAAATAATGAAATTTAGCTTTGATTTTAGCAAAAATGACTTTTATTTTGTCAGGTTTATGTTCTTTTTTGAAAATATTAACCATTAAAATTTGAAATATTTGTATTTTTTTTCAAATGAATTGGCTACTACATTTTAAATTTGAAAATTGTTGACTGTGCCTTTGTTTGATACCTGTAAATGCCCACTTTGCACCTAGATAGATTGATAAGAAGCTTGAAGCCATGTAGCATCAACCCAAATAATTCAAAGTCTTATAAAGCCTAAAGACACAAGGAAGATTCTATGGGTCCAAGAACATCACAAGTGTCCAAACTACAAAGTTTATTATTCAAATTAAAGCCATAAAGTGTACAAACTTGGTAAAGAGAAAGCCACTTTTAATGAATTCAAAGCTAGACTTTGCCAAATTGAAATCATATTTTATCCATTTTTTACAAAACTGGCCAAGTCTAAAAGATGGAACCATATGAGCACTTATCTGTTGATTTTAAAATGAAGTAGAAATGCATTAAATTACTTAGGAAGGGAAGCCATAAATATCTAAAACAATTAGAAAACTTTTCTAGATCAAAGGTGAGATGTCCGAAAATAGTTAAATTGATACATTTCTAAGTAGGATTTAGATCGAGACTTAATATATCTAATCAAATTTAGAAATTTAAATCAAAGTAGTCCTATAAGGGAATTCTAGAGTAGGTGCAATAATGGATATTTAATTTATATACTTGGTTAATATCAATGAAGCACTCAAAAAATAGAACTTCACATCTAGCAACCTCCAAACTAGAAACCAAACTAAAAAAAATTGGTACCTATCTAAGGAATTAAAGATAGGGCATGTTGGATAGAACAAGTCCCCATCTAAAATTATGTATATGGGGTATGTTAAACCCAACATATTTGAAGTGATTATCATTTTATTTTAATGTATTAATTTTCATATTTATTTTCTGGGATTTTGCTTAGTTTTAGAGATTTATGCCAGTCATGCTTTTTAATATGATAAATATAATGTCAAAAATTAGTACAACTGTCATGTGTATAATATACATTTCATGCCATACTCGAATATCATGTGCAATTTACATTGAAATTTTTTCTTCATTAACAATAATTGGACTTACTAATAGATATAATTAATTGACCATGAAATCTTGTTCAATATTATAATATCATGTGTAATTACCATTTATCTATTAGTTGATGTAATTTGATTTTATTATGATGACCAGGCCTATAAAATGTGGCATTTATGTAGTTGTGCATTCAAAAATACTTTACTTTAATGCATTAACAGTTGTGTTCATGGTAAGGAATTGATGTAAAATCTTTGTTTCATTATTATTATTATAATAATAATAATAATAATAATAATTATAATAATAATTATAATAATAATTATTATAATAATATAATATTATTATTATTAAGAACCATATTTGTCAAAATAATTATTTTCATCATAACTCAGTGCATCCCAATCAGTGTTAAATCTCAAAAGACCATACAACCTAGAAGATTACAAAATCTTTTACTATGTGAGTTCTAAATAAAAGATAACAAATTTAAAAATGGAATACATAGTGTTTTATATAAGTAATTTTTTAATGTTATACAAATCTAGACATGAAATAAATAAAGTCTCTTAATTACTTCAAAATCATTGAATATTACCCCCATATGTATCTTTTTAATACCAAATACAATTTTTTTTTCTATAAATAACAACATTGCCTTTTTTCAATACAAGTCATATATATGTCAATTTTTTGTAAACATGTACACTAATCCCTTGAAAAATTAGTCATCATGAAATAATTTTATTCTTGAAACTCTCTAAACATGGTGAAAAAAATCTAGATAGATTATAACGAACAAAAATCAAGGGATAAGACTATTTATTTAACCAAGACAATCACCAAATTCTAATACATATTAATATACTTTTAAATCAAAGAAAAAAGATTATTCTTTCAATTATAAATTTTTTATAATTTTATAAGCATAAAATCATAATATATTGTAGAGATAAAAAAAATATGATTTTAAAACTAAGGGTGCATATAATGATGAAAAACATGAAAGGATTCGGTACATGTGTTAGGTCCAAGTCTTAAATAAAACTAACAAAAAAATTTATTACCTAGATTTATATGCAGCATAATCTTGTAAAATGTTTCACGATAACATGAATATAATAAATTGACATAAAAAATTGAAGCTATATAATAACATAGATCACACATTTTTATTATTGGTATTTTTGCATATTCATGTCAATATAAAAAATAATATGTAAAATGTCAAAATGTATTAGGTTTATTATTATTATGTATTATGTATTAAATTTGTCTACCAAAAACAAGTATTGGTTACAAATTAAAAAAAAAATAACACATCTTTATAGTGATGTTATATACAATGTTAACAATAGAAATGCTCGACATGCATGTTAGTAATATCAAAAAGACTATTATGCCATGTCTTGGAAGATATCTCATATTCTATAATGAAAAAATAAAACCAAATACATTTATTATCAAAGCTTAGAAAAGTAATTTTAAAAATTAAAAATATATATATAAATAAATATATATATATATATATATATATATATATATATATATATATATATATATATTGTGAGAACTCTAGCTCCAATAATATGAATGGAACCACTAGTGTTTGGCAGGGGGTACACAGGGTGCTTAAACAAACAACTAAGAGGCTAGAAGGCTCATGGATTCTATGGGATATAGGAGATCTATAGTGGCTATCCAATTTTTCAGATTACACCAAGATATAGATATACTTGTAAACTAGGTGAGGGCTAGAATGATCAAGTACACAAAGGATACATGTATCTCTAGTGGATCTAACCATAGTAAAGAAAGTAGCTAAGACTAGACAACTAATTACACACAAATTATGGAAACAACAATGCCAAATAAAGAGAGCTATTAACTATTATCTAAACTTAGAAGTAAAGGAACTTTCAAGCCAAATGAAAGACATTTTAAGCAATAAAGACATTTTCAAGCAAGGGTTCAAGAGCATGCTTAGTCTAAGTTTGATCTATCCTTTACTTTAAACACTATTGTTTTCTAACAATGCAATTTTCTAGTTTAGAAAGAGAGAGAGATTGTTTAAGTTGTATAGAGCATTTTGATCATATAGAATCCTACTATATAATGAAAAACATTTCCAATGCAAGCATAAAATATAATAGCAAATATTTCAAGAAATGAAGAGATCCTTTAACCACATATAAATGTACAAACATCAGAAACTATCCTAAAACTACCCTAAATAGGCTAAATCATTAAAACAAATCAAACCCTAGCATGTATACTACTATAAATAAATAAAGAGTGTCACTTTTCATAATAAAGTATCCTCATATCAAAATCAAGAGAAATGTGCAAGATTTTTACCAATCGATTATCTAAGCTAGGAAGTAAGAGGGAAAAAGGATCAGGCTGTGTGTGAGCTGAGTCCAGACTAAGAGCTAAAAGTTGTGGAAGAGGTGAAGGAGAAGTTACCAATTTATGAGAGAGCTAATGTAAGGAGCACAATAAATAGGTGCAATGGAGTCTTGAGGGAGCTAGGATCAACCCACAAGCTTTAGGAAAATTATAGAGAGCAATGTGAATCACCATGACAATTTGTAGTAGAGTAGGGCATCCCCCATCATAATGAAAGCTATTGTGCCAAGCAAGAATTAAGGGAGATTCAAGGAGTTAGTCAAGCTTTAAGTGTGATGATCAAGTGGGAATATTAGAGCAAGAATGCAGGAGATAGATTAGAGAAGAGGCTATAATGAATGAGTAAAAGGCATATATCTCAACTTTAATCCACCAATAAACCAAAAACTAATTGTTTCTAGTCATTTGAGCCAAACAGGGCACTTTTTCATGCATTCTACCTAGGCCACAACTTTTGTGAATGAAACATGTAGCCTAGACCATGGGTTTCCTCCCTAAGCTATGTCTTGGTCCTAGAGGTCATCGAGGGTGGTCAACAAGATTATAAAAGGGCCTTGGGGGGTCCCTAGAGAGCATGTCTAACATGAGAAAGGACCAAGATGGACTGATAATATGATGTTGGAAAGGTCCAAGTGGGATAACCAGGGTCAATAGTCTATATGTGATTAGATGTATAGTCATAGGGAAGAGTAGGGTCATGGGAAGTATGATTACATATTACCCCAAGGTACAAGAAGTTAATGTTCAAATGAACAAGGAGTGATGTGTAGGACATAAAAGCAACACAAAAATTAAAGAAAGCAAGAACTAAAAAGATAAAAGAGAACATTACCTGCACTTACTAGATATGGATGGTGGTAGAAAAAGTTGATGATGTGATCCATGGGTGAGAGTACAAATGTTGCATAATCCAAATCCATATCTAGCTCTTGTGAATAAGGGACACAAGTGATATAAAATCAAATCACACAATATATAATGACATTCACTAAGGTATCGACCCTAATGTTCTCCCTATGAGGGATATGGGTGAACTAGAGATCCTTAAAGAAAGAGAGTAAATAATGTACTACCTCAAAGAGGGGGAGTAACTTAGAGATAAGAATGGCCTAGGCACTGGTGAGTTGGGACATGACCAATAGTGAATCAAAGAATAACTGCACATAATATACACCTAACTCATGGGCATTGGTCAAGGTGTTAATGATTATATGATACTCAATGGTATTATTCATCTTAATGATAAGAAATAAACCAGATGTAATAAGCTCATATGCCCATGGATCATCAATAACCCAAGATGAAGCTATTAGTCCTGGACCCTGACTATCACCATCTATGTGAATCACCACTAAGAGGTACACCATGATAGGGGTTGAGGATGCAAGATTAACAACTACAAAAAGGTAATATCAAAGCGAGGTAGTACAAGTGAGTTGCATGAGGGAAATAAATAAAAAATTGAGCCATAACTCAAGTGGCTGACTAACACTGGCCATGGTAAGAGGAAATAAGGGAAAGTGGGGGGAATTTTAGAGAAGACAAAGATTGATCGACAAGATAAGCGAAAGTCCCAAACCATTACAACTAGCTAACAACCCTACCTATAACCATGATGAAAAAAAGAGAGGGAGTTAGGATAGATCAACTATGGAAAAATAGAGAAATGACTAACTAAAATAAGTACAATAAGTAACTTCTATCCCTGGGAGCCCACGAGATGGGGCACAGGCCTATGAGGTCAATGGGGACCCAATAGGGGTCTTAGGGACCAAAATAGGGCTAGAACAAGCCCAAAGAAACCTTAGGTTCAAAAATGGAGGCTAGAAATGTGCTTAAAACATGCCAGAATATCTAAGATGGAAGTTTCATAGTTTGGAATGCAAAAAAGGGATAACCACTCAAAAAAGTCCCACAAAAGCAAGAAAAAGGGCCAAAAAGAGGAAAAAAGAGTTGAAATTAAGGCATTTTCACTCTTGTTTTCACTTTGAGAGATCCAAAAGAGAGCCCACGAGCTACTAAAGCCTAAGAAGAGTGAACAATGATGTGAGAGTACATCAAAGGTGCATCAAATGGTCTAGGTAATTCCTCTAACTAAATTTTTTATAGATTTTAATTAATTTTAGGGTTTGGGAGGCCCTAAAAGAATTTTGACTCATTCTAAATGATTCAATAGACAAATTGGGCAAAACAAGTAGTCAAAATGATGATATTGGTGAGATTAAGAAAAAAAGACCAATGGTAACTTAAACCATGGCCCATGAAGAAATAAATGGGGAGTCTTAGGGTTCCCCAAGGTGCCATGGCCTGGTTGGGTTAAGCTATGGACTAGGGCACCACCAGGCCATGGGGGCCATGGCCTACTGACTTCCAAGCCATGACTATGCCTGAAAATCTATGGCCTAGGGTAGTGAGGCCCCAAGATAGACCCCAAAGAACTAGAGAGGTACCAAAAAGGGCCAAAATAGGAAGGAGAAGGGGGAAACAAGTTAAATAGATAAAAGGATGGTTTTTATTTAATCTTGATCATTTCATGGCTAGTAGACTAATCCATTTTCCTATTGCTTACTTGTGTAGACATGTAGAGGAGTTAGTCTACCATAGGAGGGAGGGGATTCATAGGCAAGGGAATAACCAACATAGAGAGATAGATCATTTGAGGTGACCAACTAAGAGAGAGTCCCATCATGGTTAGTCAAGGATGTAGATGTTCTACCTATGGAGTATTAGTATTGTTTATGAAGTATAAGACTTTAGAGATTAGTACACGTGCCCTCATTATGTAACTCCATGGACTTGGTCAACACATTGGTGACCACATGGGTAATAGAGAGATATGTGTTCTATCTAGGGCTCAATCTATAGGTTGTCTTAAGCATTGAGGACATCTACTAGCTCTACAAGGTGGAGCCTATGGGTAGAGATATAAAGCTACCATAGGTACATGATATAGATGTAACTGAGCTCTACTTAGTGGGACCCTACCTTCATTGAAATATCCATAGATTATAGATCACATAGTGATCACTAGGGGTACCACCACTCAGGAGAGTGATAAAAAACACTATGGTTGAGAGGCTCTACACCAATCACAATATAAGGAAACTACCATTATTTTGGATAAAAATTGTCTAACATGTGGAGGGAAGATAAAGATATACTTGGGTCTAGTTTATCTTAGGTGGACTATACTAGTAGTTGGATCACATCTAGCATATGAGGGTAGGTGGATTGACACAACCTAGCTTACTCATGTCCTAAGATTATGCGAGGCTCCCACTGACATGATTGAGGACACCATGGGGTAATGATGTGTACCCTACATTAGAGGAGGGCACTACATGGGTTTCATGGTTTTTGAATAGGGTTGGGCCTATGTGGACCACCTTAGATCTATATATGGTAGGTATCTATGTCCATGATCCCTATAGATCCATGGTGTGGATAGAGGATGTAGGGGTAGAGACCTATGTGGGATAGGAGGAGATCTAAGGTCCATAGGGATGTATCATCATCTAGGAATATAAGATTTAGTGGTATGGGAGAGATAGGCACAACCTAGGTTAGCTACGAAAGATCACGGTGGCTAGCTGAGATATAATGAGGGGGTAGTGATAGAGAAACATTGCCATGCCAAGGACCACCACCACTAAGAGGAGCATGAACTACTAGAGGGACATAGAGGCCATATACATAACCTATTAATAAAAGTGTATTTTCTATATATCACTTTATCTATGTACTCATCTTTATCATAATCTAATATGTGACTAGGATATGTGCTCTATATGTGTGTGCAAGAGACTAGCCTATATGGATTGGACCCCAGGTGGACCTACTACTAAGGGAGTTATTCCTTGATGTGGTAGTGACACCACTAATGAGTAGGTGTTACATCTACTACTAGGGGTAGAGCCACACTCATTTCTAGTGGGCGGGTACACAAACCTCACTCTAGTTGGTGAGGGCATGATACCAGATATCACATCTAAAGGTAGAATTAACATAGCATGAGGTAGTCATGGCATGACTAGAGATAGCTACAATACATCATAAGATATTTGTAGCATGAATTGAGGAATGACTAGCTAGAGCAAAGGTTTAATAGATTAGTTATAGGATGAGCTATCTCGAGAGTAGACTAGAAGAGTGAATGTGCCTAGAGATAGGGTAAATTGACTAGGTACCCTTGAGCAGATGGTGGCTTGACTAATTACTAGGTAGAGATTGAGGTCTCCATCAGAGGCATGAATTACCATAGATAGATCCCAATCATAGGATAACTCGGATAGTATCATATGTATAGCCACGTATGTGGTAGTTATGGGTACTATGAACCCAAGCTTAGAGGAAGCCATATGATGTACCTAGAAAAAAACATGTATTTTTTGTGATATATATATATATATATATATATATATATATATATATATGTATGTATGTATGTATATATATATATATATATATATATATGTATGTATATATGTATATATATATTTCTCATGAATAACACGTGTGTATATGATTTTATGTATGATGTGTATGCTTCATCTGATATAGACTACTAGATATATGTGACTAGACAATAGGTACTACTAATAAAGAACCCATGTGTACACACATATACAAGGGACACATTGGTTAGTGGTTTTAGAAGAGAAAAAAGGTTTCCCTTAACATCATATGTGACTTTCCTAGAGGGCCAAGCAAGCCGTAGACATGAAATGTCTTGAGGCAAAACCCATTGATCGGGTGTTGCAAGGGATTGCCTTCAAGGGTCAAGAGATAATAAGCCCCATTATCTAAAGAGGCAATGATAATTAAGGGTAAAAATCACTTTTTCATGAGTTTTCCCTTCTAACGGTGGTCCTTATTGAAAATTAGGACTGTATCACCTACCTTAAATTGTTAAATGCACACCAACTTCTTGAATTGGTGACATTGATGATACTGGTAAGCATTGCTATGTTTAAGAGTGACCAGGCATCACTCATCTAATTTCTCTAGCTTAGTGAGGTGAGTGGTGTATTCTTACTCATTATAAATAGATTCAAACATCTTAATTTGTAAGGGATTAAGACCTCTAAAGGAAGAACAACCTCAGACCCATACATGAACAAGTATAGGGTTACCCCTATGGCCATTTGGAAGCTAGTTTAGTAGGCCTAAAGGGTAAAATATAACATGAGATGCCATTCCCTCTTAGATTGGGCAATGTTATGGAGAAGCATCTTCTTCAAAGTTTTATTTAAATATTTTCTTTGCCCATTTCCCTAGGGGTAATGGGTGGAAGAGAAATAGAGCTTGAACCCAAAGCATTCAGTGAGCTCACACATCTCAAGGAATTTAAATCTTGGGCCATTGCTATCCATAATCATATTGGTGACCTAAAACCTATAAATAAGCTAGTTTAGGACAAAATTGGTGATGATAATCCCACACATACGACTGAGAGGCATGGCCTCAACCCACTTTGTGAAATAGTCAGTGGTAGTGATGACCTAATGATGGGCATTAGAAGAGGTAGGTTTAAACTCATTGACAAAGTTGAGATCCCAAAATAAGAAGGGCCAAGGGGAAAAAATGGAATTTAATAGGCCTATAATGGAATTGATGGCATCCCTAGTGACTTGGCACATCTTATACTTTTTGTCATATTATACTGCATCCTTGACAAGAGTGGTCTAGTAGTAGCCCATCTTAATAAGACACTGAGTGGTGGATTTCCCTTTCTAGTGGCCATCATAAATTCTCCTATGAGACTCCTCTATCATTATATGAACATCCTTGGGGGTGAGGCACTACATCAACACACCATCTAGACCTTTTTTGAACAAGACACCACTTATGATGACACAACAAATAGTGAGCTTACAGATCTAATAACATTCCTATGAAGGAATGTCAATGGGATAATATTGAGTCTCAAGCTAATAGTTAATATCCTAATACCAATCACACTCATATAGCTCAACATTATTGATTGAGTAGACCATCTCATTAAGAAAGGCATCATCAACAAATTATGTGCTAGGATTAGGTAATGAACACTCAACAAGTTTCTCAACTATAGCTAGACCCTTGATGGACTTTTGGTTAATAATTTGGATGTCAAAATCTTGAATAATTATGATCCACATCACAATCCTACTAGCAAGGTGTGTATTTCTTATTAGGTAGTGGAGTGGATCGAACTGGATAATCATGTTGGTGGTTTGGCCCAACATGTAATGTCTCAACTTATTCATAGAAAATATGAGAGAGAGGAAATAACACTCAATAAGAGATTAGTTGATCACACAACCAACTAACATATGAGATATGCATAAAATATCTCTCTCTCTACTAGTGTCATCCTTTTGACATAGCATGCCCCTGATAAAAAAAATAGTGATAGAGGTGTACAAGATGAACTCATGGCACTTAATGGGTGCCATCAATATTGGAGGATTATGAATCATGCACTTCAATTCATAAAAATCCACTTGGATTTTAATAAACCACAAGAATGGGTGTTCTTGCATAAGTGACATGTGAGGGGTATGGATTTGTGAGCATACTCTTCCAAGAAATGTCTAAGAAAGTTGAGTGTTTATAAGAAGGACTATAACTGAAGGATATTGTGTAGGGAAGGAATTCAAATGATCACCTTGATCTTCTCAATATCTACCTCAATTCACCTTTGTGAAAGGAGTAATCTAAGAAGCTTTCTAGTAGAGATGCCAAAAATGCACCTCTCAAGGTTAAGGCTGATGTGATACTCTCTATGATGCTCAAAGATGATAATGAGGTCTCATACATGCTCATCTTATTTATGGGATTTTATAAGTATATCATTTATGTAACACTCAAAAATATTATGGATAAGGTCATGAAAAATATGGGTTATAGCATGTTAATATGTGGCCTTAGCATTCTTCAAATTGAAAGGCATGATGGTATAACATAAGGTACCCCAAGGGGTAGTGAATTTCATCTTATGTTGGTATTCATGTGTAATCCAAATTTAGTTTTACCCTAACAATCCATCCATAAGGGACATGATCTCAAAACCAACTATGGAATCAACAATCTAGTCAATCAAAAGACTAGGAAAATTATACTTTAGGTAAGCCATATTGAGATATCAAAAGTTAACGTAGATCCAAATCATTCCATTCTTCTTTAGAATAGGAACAATGTTTGAAACCCATCGAGGGTAGTTAATGGCCTAGATGAAACCAACTCGAATGGGCTTCTTAATCTCATCTTTGACTAGCTGAGAGACTTTAACTACCATTGGTCATTGATTTTGGTGAATGAGTCAAGTCCCATAATCCATAATTATATTTTGGGAAATAATGTCAATATCTATGCCATTCATATTGGCATATTCCTAATCAAATACATCCAAAAATTCACACAAGAAAGTGACCAAAAAATCTCATTCCTCTAGAGCAAGTCTAGCACTGATCTTGATGATATTTGGCCTTATTGAAGAGATAAGGTTGATGTTTATGGGTCCTTTAACATCCATATCATTTCCTTCCTCAAAATACTCAAGCATGGGAGGGAGAGATTGATCTAACACTTTAGGTTCAACCATGAAGACATTCATGATGGGAATGCCAGGGTTTGGGTCATTAGTGAGAGAGATCTCCAAATCTAAATGATCAAGGGGATAATGGTGCTTATAACAAGCCCTATGATCTTGGTGTAAGCCTTTCTCTCCTTAAATAGGTTTTATGTTTTAATATGAATGAAATATCACTCAATATTAGACTCAAATGCTCTAGCAGTCTCATTGGAAAAACATGATATAAAGGGAAGCTCAATGTCTAAAAAGACATCTTAGAAAAGGTCTCTGAGAAGAAATGAATTGATTTAGCATCATAAAGTGGAAGAATGATTTAGTTGATACATAATTGAATCCAAAGGAATGAATGTTGATTAGTACTCAGTCAGATCACAATGCTCATCCTTGAGAAAGTGAGACTCAAAAATAGGGGATGTGTGAGAATCTACAAAAACTCATGATGAGATAGCTAAAGCCTCACTTGATGGCTTTATCTTTGCATATAGAAATGCCTAGGGATCTAGGTTAGCCTCCATGGTATAAAAATCACCTTCATACACAAACTAACCATGAAAACTATGGATGATGTGATGCCTTATATGGCAGTAATCCAAGGATGGACAAGAATCATGTTGTATGAAAGATTAAGGTCTAACACATAAAAAATGGACTTGACTATCTTGAGGCCAAACTTGACTTAGAGCTTCATGTTTCCCACTAGCATAACCATGTCATTATTTAAACCAACATAGTTATGATGAGAATTAAAGATCTTATTCCAACTGATCCCAAGCTCATTCAACACGCATAGGGGTATGATATTCAATGCAACCCCTTCACCAATGATGCACCAATTAACACAATAATCATCAATGAAGGTCTCAATATAAAGAGGGAACTGATACCTCTTTGAAAGAATTGAAGCATCTAGAAAAAAGGTAGTGTTGTAAGATAATATGGGAGAATGAGGGTACTCAGATGCATTAGATTTGAAAAAAACTTCAACATCATCCCATAGTGGACCCTCACAAGAGAGACCAAGCTCATAAAAGATGAATCCCCTTTTCTTAGGGAAAAGGTGAAGAAAGTACCAAATGGATATCCTAGCTGAGAGGCCCTACAACTTCTCTATGATAGAGTAAGAATATTTTCTAGCATAGGGATGGATGTTACATCAAAAGTCAAATTTGACTTTGGGATTCCCTACCCCTATGGGCAAGATAGGAGGCCCAAAACCACTAGTCTCTCCAACAAGGTCAATAACCTAAACCAAGTGCATGTTGACAAAACACTCATACCTAGTAGAGGCTATGTCAATAGTAGAAACAACCTTACCACTTTCATGCTTGGATTTCCCTCTCAGGTTAGCCTCAAAACAGGAGTCATAAGAGGTGGAAGAGTAAGAAGGAGAATGAGGGGACTTAGCCTTTTATTTCTTAATTTTATTCTTATTCTTCTCCTTATCATGGTCAGGTAGAGGCTCCTTGAACACATTCACTTTGTGGTTGGGTTTTGCAAGAGGAAAAATCTAAGATAGAAGTGAGGCTTGTGCACTAGATTTTTGGGTGGCATAAATAACATCATTGTGCGCCCTCATCTAATGGAAAATGCAAAACTTGGTGGGGTCATAAGGAAACATCATCCATTATTTTGTTGTGCTTGATTCAAAATCCTTATTTTTAGATAACTTCTTTCTCAAATCATTCACCTCATGGTTGTCCTTCTTGTCCTTCTTCTTGGGAGGAGAATTAATAACACCATCATCAATCATATTATGGTTATCATCATGTGAAGAGGATGACTTTTGGGTTGGTACAGGTTGCATTCCTACATGCACCTCAAATACTTCAATTTTTAGACACTCATTAATAGTTTCATCATATGAGGTGGGATCACACTTGAGGACCACAAGGTGAACCTCATGCCTCAGTGCTCACATGAACATATCATAAAGTTGATCATCTGAGAACCTATTTATACATGGATGGACAACTAAATGCCACCTATGCAAAAAATCAAAGTTTAACTCACCCTTGAACTATGCTATGGAGGTGAGTGATTAGATGTTAAGGTTAAAAGGCCTAGAAATATCAAAATACTGGAGGAAATCATCTAGAAGGAGATAAAAACTAGAGAGAGAATCTAGAGGTAGATTTTGAAACCAAACAAGAGATTCAACTTATAGAGAATGAGTGAATATCTTCAACATCATGCCTCATCCTATTCCTAATCCATACATGCCATCATGAATATCATAATATTCTTTGTGGGAATAGATTATTGAGTCCCATTGAACTTAGGTAGTTCAGGGATAGGAGTAGGAAGGGGAATAACATGTACCCAATGGGCTAGAGGATTCTGATAGAGATCCTCATAAGCATGGTTGATATCGAGCTAGTGATGAGCTCTAGGAGGGGGCTAGTGATGGTAAATATGTTGACTATGCCCATATACATCATCATAATCATTATCACAAAGGGGATGATGCTAAGGCAATTCCCAATAGGGAAGATGATAATGGTGAAAATCATCTCTACCATGAGGTGGGGAATGACCATGGGAAAGGTAATGCTCCCTATGAGATGATGGGAAGATGTAGCATACTCATGAAAGTGGTCATGATGAATAAAGTCCCTATGATGCTGGTCATGTTCCATTAAATGAGGGTCAACTAATGTGTGATGATGCTCCTAATAGGCATCACACAATCTCTAGTCTATAAGTAACTATCAAAATTAGCATGCTCATCAAAAACTATAAAGGAAGGTATATGAGGATGGGAAGAATATTTGTGATGAAGATACCTCATCAAGTGGGAATACCTATGACCCACAACATGGATATGAGGGTGTTTTTGTTGTAGAGTCTCCTACCAAGAAAGAGGTGGGGAACTCAGGTGAAAACTAGTCAAGGCACTCAAAATTGAGTAGGAATGAGCTCTGTCTCTAGAAGAAGCACATCGCTAACTCCTAGGGGAGAAGGATGCACTTCAATCACTTGAAGGTATCTATGGAAATCATCAATGATCACACATAGCTCATCAAACCTTAGTTATGTAATGGGATCCTCATCACCTTGAATGGGTGAATGAGATATGGCATGAGGATGAGAAGAAACATCCTCAAATGAATGAAGCTTAGATTGGTGAAAAGGAGACTGAGTTCATTGGTTATAGTCCTACCAATATTGTTTCCTTTTGAATGTGAGAGGGTGTATACTAACATGCTAGGTCAAGGTAACCTCCTGTATCTTATGGTGTCTATGGCATTCCATTACAGTCTTAGCTTGCTCATGAGTATGATCAGGGATGAGACCTTGAATTTGATGGGATGGGCATCCCAAGGGTAGGAGATTGGCCATGGATGAAATAAAGAAAGAGAAACATGAAAGATAATATAAAAGGTAAACTAATGGGGAGAAAATAGGAAGAATAACACAAAACCAAATCAAGAGAAAATAACCAAGGCAAAATTTGAAACATAACTGAAAGCAAAACCTGATAGCTAACAAAGGGGAATTGGCTCAGAGAGATTTAAATATGATAAAAATAGAATGAGACCAGATGTGGGGTCCTATCAGGCATGCTAGAATGTAGCTCTAAGAATATAAACATAACCAATAGTGTTTGGTATGGGTACACAGGGTGCTTAAAAAAATAACTAAGAGGCCATAAGGCTTAGGTCTTCTATGGGCTATAGAAGATCTATAGTGGTTATCTAGTTTATTAGCTTGTACCAAGATATAAATAGACTTATAAACCAAGTTAAAGATAACATAATCAATTTCACAAAGTATTCAAGTATCTCTATAAGATCTAACCATAGTAAAGCAAGTAGTTAAGACTAGATAACTAATTACACAAAAATTACAGAAACAATAATGCCAAATAAAGAGAGCTAATAATTGATATGTAAACTTAGAATTAAAGGCACTTTCAAGACAAATGAAAGATGTTTTAAGCAATAAATATGTTTTCAAGAAAGGGTTCAAGATCATGCCTAGTCTAAGTTTGAGCTATCCTTTACTTTCAACACTATTATTTTCTAGCAATGTAATTTTCTAGTTTGTCAAGAGAGAGATTGTTTAAGAAAGTTGTATAGATCATTTTGAGCATATAGAATCATAATATGTGATGAGAAACATTTCCAATGTAAGCATAACATATAATGGAAAATATTTCAATCAATGAAGATATCCCTTAATGACATATAAATACATAAACTTTAGAAACTATCCTAAAAGTTCCCTAAATAAACTAAATCACTAAAACAAATCAAACCCTTTCATGTATACTACTAAAAAATAAATAAAGATTTTAACTTTACATAGCCAAGTTCCCTCATATAAAATTCAAGAGAGATGTGTATACTTTCTACCAGCTGATTATCCAAGCTAGGAAGCAAGAGAAGAAGAGGATTAAGCCGTGTGTGAGCTGAGTCTAGACCAAGAGCCAAAAGTTGTGGAAGAGGTGAATGAGAAGATACCAATCTATGAGAAAACCAATTCAAGGAGCATAAGATATAGGTAAAATGGAGTATTGAAGGATCTAGGAGCAAACCATAAGCTCCAAAAACACTATAGATAGAAATGTGAATCACCACAAGAAGCTGTAGTAGAGTAGGGCATCCCCTATCATAATGAAAACTATTGTGCCAAACAAGAACCTAGAGAAATTCAAGGAGGTAACCACTATTTGAGTGTAATGATCAAGTGGGAAGATTAGAGTAGGAATGCAATATATATATATATATATATATATATATATATATATATATATATATATATATATATATATATATATATATATCAGAGAATAAGAGGCTCACATGAATGAGGAAAAGGCATATATCTCAACCCTAATCCACCAACAAGCCAAAAAATAGCCTTTTCTAGCCGTTTGGACCCAAATAGGAAAAAATTTCATGAATTTTGCCTAGGCCACAACTTTTGTGAAGGAAACATGTGTCTTAAACCATGATTTTTCTCCCTAAGCCATGTCATAGGCCTAGAGGCCACCTAGAGTGGTAAAAAAGCTTTCAAAAGGGCCCCAAGGGGTCCCTAGAGAGCTTTCATAGTGTGAGAAAGGACCAAGATGGATTGAGGATGTGTAGGGGATGAAAATATCATGTGGGAAATGTCCAAATGAGTGGTAAGTGTCTCCAAGTGGGATAACTAAGGTTGGTAGTCTACACATGAGCCGATGTGTAATCATATGGAGGAGTAAGGTCACAAAAAGTATGATTATAAGAACATCATTTATTTAAAATCATGCTTCAATCCTGTTCAATAGTAAAAATTATGCCATCCATTGCAATTATGAAATTTATATTCAAATAAAATTTATGTGATAGGGACACAATTTTAGAGATGTATTTTTTATATTTCTCAAAGGATATTGCTATTAGCTTTGGTAATAAAGTCTCCAGCAAAGATTTTTACAAAATGTATTCAATCCTCCCATCTATTATATAGATATTACATGTCAATTCATTAAAAAAATAATTCCCCAAATTTAATGGACACATTGGATAATGTAAATAACCATCATGCTCTATATCTACTTTCAGAATCGCATGATGATAAGAATTACATACTAGCTGAAGTAGAAATGAGTATTTATTTTTTGGTTTTAATGTTCACTTAACCTACAAATGTTACTATTAACTAATTATTTTTTTCTCAACTTATTAAATAAATAAAAAATGTAATTGTGAGTTTTTCTTTTGTACCAAAAAAAGAAAGAAAAATAGAAGAGATACAGAAAAACAAACAACACTTTTCTAAATGTTTGCTATAATGATTGTCTATAAATGTTTTTTGGTATCTTCACCAATCCATAGTTTAAAAAACAAAGTAGAATTTGTTAATAATGTTTGAGAACATTTTGGCCCTTTGCATATGACATATTTGAAAATGTACATAGGTTATTTTTTGGACACTAGTTAGTCTTTTACTGCATGGAAAACTTATTGATGTTTTTCAAAAAGTTTAATCTAAAAACAAATGGTAACAATTAATTAGTAAATTAATAAAAGAAAGATGGTAGGTACAATCAAAGTGCAAATGAATATAGACTCACAACTGTGGTATTGTAACTGGCTTCTTCATCCTTAACATGCAGGTTAAATTAGTTATTTTTTTGTTGACAACTTGTTATCAAGACTCCAAGCAAGCCTACTGAGAATGAATCATTATGATGTTATGATATCAAAAATTGCACTATCAGGTATAAGTTTACATTTTTCACAAACCATAGGTATATTTTCCATACTTGATTTTTAGTCAATATAATGTAAAAAGCAATAAATCATCTTTCATATTTTGATTTTTCCTTGATTTAGAATTCTAAAACCTGAATACTTTTCCCTAGAATAATATATATTTGAAAATTTTGGATTAATTTGTTGTTGATGTTCATTTTTATTATCATCTGTCCATGCACATCGACCAAATCAATGTGTAGTATCTCTTACTTGATTGGGGAAGCAAAATTTATAATATGAGTAGGCCCATAAACTGTTAAAATATACCCTTCAAAAGAACTAATGACTTTACCAACACAAATGTCTAATATTGTGTGTGTAAGAAGTATTTTTGTTCTTGTCTTGAAAGAAAAAATTAAAAAAAATTATTTTTTTAATAACATAATGACAAGATAATGAGTCAAAAAATAGTCTTTTCCTTTTTTTCAAAAAAAAAATATATATATATTGAATATCCAATAGAGAACAAGCAAAAAATGATTCAAGCATCACCATTTTGTTGTTGTTGTTTATCAAAATTTATTTCATTGACACCTGATAAAGTCATTATTGATTCTTGACTTGATTTTGTTTCTAATTCCATATTTTTTTATTTTGTTGCTTTGTCCAAAAAATATTACCTATAACAAGAATTTGAATAAATCAAATGAACCATCACAAAAACATGTATTTAAAAAAACTTCTATAAAAAAGCCTTTGCTTCTAAAGCCAACCAACAAAAACCACAAACCTTGTGATGAAAATATTTTAAAAAACAAATATATATGTTTGTTAATATTTTAGATTAATAATTACTTTGTAAAACAAACATGGGAATAGATGAAGAGAATAAAATAAGGTCATTGAATTGTTGATAACTAAAAGAACAATATATATGTAATAGTTACTTACTTGAGTCAATTATCTTTGGTGAAGAAAAAATAATCTTAGCATATATCCCATACTTCAAATGCAGTGATTAAAAAATTATATGTGAATAAAATCAATAAAAATTTAATATATAATTTTTTTTAGAAGATAATTTATTCACCTAACACGTATTAACTATTTATCTCATACCAAAGGCAATTAACTGTTAATAAAAATGAACTTCTACAACCTATAGGTAACATAAATGCCTCGATAATGACTAGCCATAATAACTACAATTACCCTATTTAATAGATTATCCTTTATTTTTTTCAAAAATATATTTGTTTTCCATACTAAACATAATATTTTACTTGATATTATATTTTATTCATAGCTCTGCTTTTACATTATAATATGCAGTGCATATTGAACATAATCTTTTGCTTGAGATTAGATTTAATTCCTAGCTCTATTTGTACATTACAATATTAATCTTTTACTTAAGATTATATTTAATTCCTATTTTTTCTTGTACATTTCAATAGACATAATATATTTTAAACAAATATTGAATTATCTGAATGTATTAAACTATTTTTTTGCACAGGTTCATTGTATATGTGCACCACTAAATTAGATGCATATTCCTAACTAAATGTGTACTTATTTTTTTAGATAGTTTCTATATGGTAAATTGATATGCATTTGAAACTTTGCTCAAAATTTTGCCCATGCTATTCATTTATTTTTTGAGATCTAAGTTTTGTCTTGAAATATATGGTTTAAAAAAGTATATTGGTCTTAATAATCACCCCCAACTTTAAGTTTTGATCTATCATATGTTGTTACTTATAATTGTCACAAGATTGACTTTAATATTTCACATCTTCTATGTATTATAAGCACTTCAGTATTCCTAGAATTTTCCATTAGTCCCTAATTCTCTATAGTTAATGGCCACCATAATCATGCCATGTGGCACCATCACAAGTCTTTGGGCCTTTGGTAGAATTTGGGTAATATCCTAATTCCTACGAGCATGAGCCTCCATAATGACACCACATGGTATCATCATGAGGCTTTGGGTTTCTAAGTACTTAAATTTTTTTTTATATGCATTTAATTGTACTCAATGTAATTTTGACACTTGGCCTCTACATTAAATATTCTAATACTACACATTCAATGGAAATACCAAAGTCAAAAATTATAAATAATTTTATTTTACTTGTATACTCCAATGTTTCTTTTGGAATGTGGATACAACAAACTTTTTACATGGACTTCTATACAACTTTGTATATCAAATTTTACATATATGGTTTATCATTCAACATTTTTTTGTTTCTTGTTTAAGGTATGAAAAGTTTTTACATCCACTTTCTTTTGAGGCAATCTCAATTAACAATAAACAAGAATAAAATCTATTAACTCCTGTAGGTACATGGCACCTTTGTTTGTTAAGAATTTGGAAAAAATCATCAAAAATAAAATATAAAAAAATATTTTAGAATAATTTATTATTTATTATGAATTTGGTAAATAAAAGTCAAAAATAAAGTGTATAAAATAGAAATAGAAGGTGACAAGAATAAAACCCATAAAACTTAGAACAATCTGAATTCTTCAAAGTGCATAATTCTGACATTAGTGCCCACTCTCGTCATCATCAAGTTATGGTTCTAGAAACCCATGAATTTTTTAATTTTATTTCACCTTAATTACCATAATTTCAGACATGCCCTAAAATGTTCAACCATTTCTCCTATGTGCCAAAATATTTTAGACTCATACTTAGGTTTCTAGTATGGGTTTACAACATGGTTTTCTTAAGCTGAAGGTTATCAAGAATCAATTAACCCATGAGTTTAGAAAGAATGGGCCCTAATAATTTGTTGAGTATTACCTAGTAGTTATTCACCCTATACATTATCTTCATGACTCCACTTGACCATATCTACCAAAAATAAAAATGAGTGATGTCATCCAAAAAAGGGTTTTTATAGTTGCTATGTGAATAAGAATAGGAAATAAATCATGTGTTTATTTTATTTCTCATCACTATGCATTTATTTAATGGTTTCTCACTATGAAACAAGAATCATAAATTATCTATTCTCATATTATTATAATTTTTTAGGAAATTTGTGGAGATTTAATCTTTAAGCCAATGAAAATTTAAATAAATGGGATTTTTAATAAAAGTAACAAGTTCATGGTTGAAAACATTCACAATTTCATATTAATAAATTATATATAATCATTTCTAGTGCATTATTTATGCAATCTCTAATAATTACATTTTTTTGTCATATTTCTTGTTTCTCATTTCTAGTAATGTAGGATTTCATGACATTATTTGTTTACTTTGTGGCTTTGAAAACCTTCCTTGTTTTTATTGAATAATGTGTATATCTGTTGGATGTATTCTGGCCACCTTTGATTTATGCATCAATTTTTTTTATTGAGGGTGCCTCATAGGATCTTTCTTATTTCATCAATGGTTTAATATTTTTTAATATATTTTTGGATTAATATGACTCAATAAACATAAAATTGTTGAATAAATCATAATTTTAAAGTTATACAATTTACTAATAATTCTAATTACAACTTGTTAAATATAGTAATATATTATTTTTAGGAAGCATTAGGAAGAATATATATTAGATTCTAGGATTATATTGGTTTGAGATTTGGTATAGATGTATAAAAGGAACCAAATTAGATATATGATCATTTAAGTTTAGTAACAAAGTCTATGTTTGTATTTAGACAAGTCTACCCTCCCTAGATGATAGTGCAGGTCAGCCTTATCCATTGACTATGAGTTTGTCCATTATAGAAATGATGAAACTATGAATGGTATACCACATGCACATATGTTTAGTAAAAGTGTAAAGACTAACACGTTTGAGATATTAGATGGAGATACCTACAATGTTAAACCCTAAATCCTACATAAATTATTTTAATATCAAATAAGAGGGTTGTCAGAGAAAAAGGATTGAATTGGAATGGTCATGGCCGATCCATGTTGACTAAAAAATAATTAAGATACATTGTTAATACTATAAAGATGGCTCAAAATTGAATTTACCTCTCTCACTAATGTGTATGTGTGAAATTGTGAATATAATCTTAGATGCTCTTTCTCTTGTTTTACCCTTAACACAAACATGCAAATATGTATTCAAGATTTATAAATTTTAGATTTAGCTTTAATTTTTTATAAATGAAATGTGAAATCTTTGTCTAACTCTTGATAATTTAGAATGTCATCATAAATGCCCTATAGTAGCTTAGATCTTAATTTTGAATTAGGAGACTTAATGGTACATAAAATAATATCTAACAAGATGAAAATAGGAAAAAATAATTACGTAAATGAAATGTGACCCAAAATAACTCCGTAAGTTATTCCTAAACAAGTTTATATTTCATAGACATGTCTACAATCCCAAATTTATTTGAAAACTACAAACTTGTCTAAAAAGCATAGATGTTTGACCTTGCCTAAAATTAGACTAAGTGAAATAATAAGAATCCAATTAATTTATCTTATGATGGTTGAGATTAGAGATACCAAACTTTTTATTCATGTAGAACCAAGATTTTAATTCCCTTACACACCAATTCATGAGAAGATGACCTTCTTTATCCTCAGATTTTACCATGTTGAAATCTCCATTGATTACCTAGGGAACATAAATGAACAAGTATACCAACCATCGCCATAGTTGGGGGCTCTTGATGGCATCATTGGAGACCCAAATATATATAATATATAAGTATACCTTGAAAGAGTGTTACAGAACAATATTTTTTGAGAGCTGAATGGAAAAGGTGTCTCAAGGGTTTTCATCCCTTAACACACAAAATGATCATTATTTATGTTTGGAGCCCAAGTCGCATTTATTATAGGCCGCTCAACCAAAATAAGAATGAAAATAAAGATGATTCAAAGTTGGCCTTATATAAGGTATGATCCCATCATTTTCATTTTTCCATTTCATTATTTCAAAGTTTGGGTTCATTACATTATTTTTTTAATTTAAAAGTATCTTTTATATTGTGAGAATTTGGGATTGTATTATATGTTTATGAGGAATAGATTATTGAGTTAAGAAAAATTTTATAATGATATTTGGTTATGATTCTATACATGTTATGATGAATAATACTATAGAAATTTTGAATATGAGCAATGGGCAAGAAGAAGGTGAGCTACAACCTGAAGATCCCATGAAAGACATTATAGTACCACTAGTGGCTCAAGTATCACCTATCATCTTAAAGGAATATTTAGTGCCTACATTGGAAACAACTCAGGGTCCACCAATTATAGGACCTGATTCCACTAAAGGAAAAGACTTATTTCATGGGCTAACTTAGTGATCAACAAGCATCTTATAAAAAAACTCTTAAAATATTCCTTTCTGGTTCCATCTAGAGACATAAATGAGGTATGTCTCAAGGTTACAAAATATACCATTTACCATATTGAATTGTCACTATCAAACTCTATCTTAGCCAAATTCAGTGACTTTAGGCTGAATATTAATTCTTTTCATAAGTGGGTTAATTTTAAATGGAGACCAAAGTGTCAGACCAACATTGTTGATATGCCCAAGAATTTTTTCCTCATTAACTTCTCTCATTCTGAATATTACATTAGGATTCTCACTAGAGGCTCATGGTTTATGGGTAAATCTAAAGTCAACCTTTAAAATTGAAAGGCATGATTTAATTTGAATAGTGCCATCATAAAAGACATTCCTATCTAGGTAAAACTGCTAGAGTCGCCTTTCAAATTATAGGCCCCAAAGGTTATTTTGGGAATTGTTAGGGCCCTTGATCAACCAATATCCATTGACCCTATGACCAAATATAGATGTAGGCTCTTAGCTACCTGAGTTTATGCATTCATCCTAGCTAATAAACCCTTGATCTACTCCATCAAGATAAAATTTAAATATGGGGTCTAGAACCAATGCATAAAATCTAAAAAGGATTCATAGATATGCATAACTTGTGATGTTTTAAATCACTTGACCAAAAATTTATCCTAATTAAGAAGCCATCCCTTCCCCCCACCCCTTGTTAGGTTAAGAAACCCTCTTCCTAGGACCATTTACCTCATCTCCCTTATGCTCTTATTCCTAATTCTCCCTTCACCCTTAAATCTCCCTCTTTCCCTCCTCCTAACCCTGTTATGGCTCCCCTCAGCTTGGGGATCACATTTTAAACTACAGCCCCTTCTAGACCATCTTCTACCCTGAATATCCTTATCCCCTCTCAAGATAGCTCAGATTTGAAGGCCAAAGTTACTTTTAACCCTGAGGCTCTAGTGTCCCTAAAGGTGACCAATGTAAATGGGGATACTCCACCCTTGGGAGACATCTTGTCCAAAGAAAAATTTTCTTATCCCATTGCTCCTTTTCCATATCTAAAGGAACCATAAGGAGTCATCAAGATAAACTCACCCTACACCATCTCTTTTGAATCTTTATTGCTCAACAAGGATCCATTCCTTAAAGAACTAGATTCTAATCAAGTTATCCTAACCCTAATAAAAAATTATTGGGTGCCTAATCCTTTCTCCTCTTGTGAAGGTCAATGTTCCTCAGCAAACAAAACAAAAATATTTGAAATAATCAAGGAAATGGTTAAGGAATAATGGCAGGAAAAAGGCTAAAGTTGGATAAAAATTGAAATCTATAGGCAGAACAAGTAATCAAACTTCCAAAAAATAAAAAAACTGATAAGCAAGTAGCAAAGGGTAAATAAATGAACCTTAGACATTTCTTGATAAATAAGAAATGAATATAATCTTCTGAATATAAGGGAGATGAATAACCCTAGGAAACAGAGGTTGGCTAGAAATATGGTATTTAATCATAAACCTGATATTCTTATTATCCAAGATAAAAAAATGTCTACATAATTTTTTTAAAGAATAAAGCTAATATTTGGGATAAATCCTTATGCAGTAGTAGTAGCTCCAGAGGAGCCTTAGGGGTGATGGTGGTTTTTTGGTATCCTTTTGGTCTGGAATGAAATGTCCTTTTAAATACTTATTCTCATATTATGTTTTTTTAAAATAAACTCACACTAAAATAAATTGGATTATTACTAATGTGTATGCTCTAAATTTTAGGAATGATAGGAGAAAGTTATGGGAGGACCTAATTGAAATTAGGAACTTTTCAAGGATCAAAATTGGATGGTGGTAGGGGATTTCAATTCTCCCTTGTCCCTAGGGGAAAAGAAAGGGGGAACATGTTCCCTTAATGATAGTATGTTAGATTTCAGTGAATTCATTTCAAAGTCAAAGATAACAGATGTTGATTTAAAATCTAACCCTTTCATTTGGTCAAATAGAAGATTGGGTGAAAATATTATTCAAGCACAATATGTTTCTGGTGTCTCTATAGTGGAATTTTCATTTTACTAGCTCCCTCTCTTCTCTTCTGAGGATCGAATCTGATCATAAGCCATTGGTCTTCTCTAGAAAAATAATGTCCAAAGTTAATATTATCCATTTTAGATTCTGAGAAAATGTGGCTCTCAAATTAGACCTTGGAGGATCATCTGAAGGAATGGTGTAAGTTTCCAGTTTAAGGATCAACTATGTACATATTGTCCATGAAACTAAAACATGTCAAGTTTAAACTCAAGATCTAAAACAAAAAAGTTTTTGGGAATATTTTCCACCAAAAATGTAGAATTTAAGAGGATCTTCATAGAATCAACGAGGACATCAATTTTTTTGGTTCTAACCTCCCCCTACCCACATTCAAAATAAAATGATATTTTAAGTCTTTACCATAACTTAGAAGCTAAGGAAGAAACATACTAGCACCAAAAATCAAGGAAGACTTGGCTTAAGGAGGGTGATAAGAACACCAATTACTTCCATATCTTAGCTTTCAAAATTTATTAGTGTAGTTTCATCTAGGAAATTAGATGAGAAGAAGGTAATTGGTTTAAAGAAGAAATTGACATCGAACTACAAATTGTAAATTTTTATAAAGATCTTTTAGCATATGTTCTTCCTCAGGATGCTCAGTTAGAAGAACAAGTTGCTAATCTCATTCATGGATTCATTTCCAAATAAGACAATGATTTTATTATTTATCCTCCCTCAGATGAAGAAATCATATCTATTATCTTCTCATTACAAGGGGATAAATCCCTCAACCCTGATGGATTTCCTCTATTATATTTTCAGGTTTTTTGGGATATCATCCAAAATGAGGTCTGCTTGGCTATAATTAAATTCTTTAAATCCAAAACCATGCTTTAAGAATTCAATAATACCTTTTTTTCCTCATCCCTAAGAAATAGGGGGAAATCAATTGAAGGATTTTAGGTCCATTAATCTTTGTTCCACTTTTTACAAAATTTACATGAAAGGTCCATCATTAAGAATTTAAATCTTGCTTGACAAGTTGATCATGGAAAAATAAGGAGCTTTCATGTTTGGTAGACAAATTATGGATGGAATCATAATTTCTCATGAAATAATCCATTCAGTGGCTAATTCCTCCCAATAAGGTATGTTCCTCAAATTAGATATGAATAAATCTTATGGTAGAATTTCTTGTCATTTTTTAGATAGAATCCTCCAAAAATTAAGGTTTAATTAGATTGTCATAAATATAATAATCTCTTGCATTTCCACCCCCATGTTTTTATTGATCATCAATGAGGTTCCCAGAGGTTTCTTCTTGACATACAGAGGTCTTAGACAAGGATACCCACTTTTTCCTTATTTTTTAATCCTAATGCTAAATCCCTAAGTAGGATCATTGACACAACTAGAACTTCTAGGGCCATCAAGGGTATCTTAGTAGATCCAAACACTATATCTATCACCCACCAATAATTTATGGATGAAAATCTAATGATAGGAGAAGCTTCAGTTTCTGAAGCCAAGTGCTTTAGTAAAATCCTTGAAATTTGTTTGATAGTATCAGGGCAAAGTGTTAACTTTCTTAAAAGCTCCCTTTTTCCATCAATGCTTTGCCTTCTCTACAAGAAAATATTTATAGGATCATTGGTTATGTTATTAATAACTTCTCTTCATCCTATATTGGTATCCCTCTTTTCAATGGAGCTATGAGACCTAAATTCTGGAATCCTCTTATTCACAAGGTTCAAAGGAAGTTATCTAGGTAGAAAGGGAATTTATTGTCTCAGGATTGAAAACTATAATTACTCAAGAGTTCACTATAAATCATTCCAATTTACTTCAAGTCTTTATTTTTTATTCCAATAAAAGTGGCATATCAGATTGAACAAATTTAGAAGAATTTTTTTTGGAGGGGAATGGAGGATAGATTTGGATTTCCTCTTATTTCTTAGAATAAATCTTGTCTCCCTCCCTCTAAAGGAGGATTGGGTCTCAGAAGAGTGATAATAATGAATAAAAATATATTATCAAAACAAGGTTGGAGGTTTATCAAGGAAGACAATCATTGGAATAGGATTATCAAGGAAAAATACCTAAATTCTAGGAAGGGTTCTTGCTTCTTGGTTGAAGATGGTCCTAAAAATAGATTAGCCTTTTGGAAATCACTAAGATATGGGAAGGATATTATAAGAAGAGGGATAAAATAGAATATTTTTAGATGAAAAAAAATGGACTTTTGGTAAGACCTCTGCTCCAAATATTGCTAGTCTCCTTGCCCCATGCAACAGAGTTGTCTTCTTATTTTAAAGAGACCATTGGTGAGAAGGTGTATGACTATTGGCAAAATATTAATGGTAAAAAAATGTGGAAAATTTAACACAAAGTAGATTTGAACCAACACCAAACTCTTTTTCTATTAGAGTTAAATATCATGCTTTAGAATACTCACATCAACATTTTCCCAAAAGAAGAAGCTCTTATTTGGAAGGTAGATGCCAACGGATTGTTCTCTATCAAATCTAGTTATATTTCCATATGGTACTAGGATAAAATCAAAGATAATTGGAATTATTTGTGGATTAAAAATATCATCCCCAATATTAACATTTTATTTTAGTTGGCAACTCAGAACAAGATCCTAATAGTGGATAATCTCATGAGGAGCAAAATTCTTATTCCCAATAGATGTATGCTTTGTAAATAGGAGGCTAAAACTATAAATCATATTTTCCTCACCTTCTCTTTTGCCTCCTCCATATTTAAATATTTATTTAGCATTTATAACTTCTCTTGGGTTATACCAAGATCTATTAAAGACCTAATATATTAATGGAAGCCCCCATGGGATTATCCACCATTGAAATTTTGGTAGAATTTGGACCTTCCATGTATCTTTTAGGGCACTTAGATCTCAAATAATTTGATTATCTCTGATAACCTAAATCCTAGCCACTCTTGAAATTTAAATAGAATCATGATTTTTGTAAAAGAGAATTGGCTCTCTTATGTTTCATCATTCAATGAACCTACTTCCCCATATTTCACCTAGATTCTCTGACAACTTAATCTTGATATCTCTGTTAATCCACACAAGTAGTGCATTGATAGATCTAAAGTCAAGTGGATTCACCCACCTCCCCATTGGTTCATAATGAATTTTGATAGAGATACTAAAGGTAACCCTAGTTTGGTAGGAGTGGGAGGAGTTATCAGGGATTCCTATGTGAATCTTAGGGCAGCCATCACAAGACCACTAGGGATCCAAATGAACCATGTTTTAAAAGCTAAAGCAATTTTATGGGGTATTGAAATCATGGTTAAGCTGGGCATGGATTACTTATAGGTTGAGGGAGATTCTATTAATATAATAAACTACCTAAAAGGATCAACTCAATCCTCTTGTAATATAACTAGGATAATTGATGACACTAAAAATTTGCTCACCTCTTTCAAGGGGGTATCCATTGCCCACGTGTATAGAGAGGGAAATAAATGTAGTGAAAGAATGACTAACATAGGGATTTATAGTAGGTACCTTAAACATTGAAAATATGATGAGGAATTCCCCAATGAAATCATCCCCTTCATTAAGCTTGATAAAGGTCATTCTAATGAGTGACATGATGGGCCTATTTATGATTTAGCACACTCAACAAAAGTAGAGGGACTTTCACATGTGCAATGACATCATGCCCCATTCAAGCCTTAATATTTTGTATGTATGGTTTAATTTTGAACCAAGTTATGATATTTCATATGGAACCAATTTCAATAGCACCCTTGATTTCATCACAAAGGGGCCAGGCCATGAAAATTGTAGGAGAAGCACACAATAAAAAATGAGAGATGATCAAGGTTGCTTTGAGCTAATCTCTTGTGCAAAAGTAAATGAGGATGTATATGTGGAATAAGATGATCAAATGAGGGCTCATGACATATATTTAAAGGTTTGTTGGTCATGATAAAATTTTGTCTAGAGAGTTTGCCCATGGGTGGAAAGATAGGGAGGTCTGCATGTGCAAGCTTAGGCTTTTAGTCACTGAAGAGGTCATAGGGGAAATTATAGGCATGGACTGATATGAGGTTAAGGTGTTTAAATAAAAGAAGAGAAATGAATATTTTTTCAACATCTTTTATATCAAAGAGAAAAAAAATTGAAAGCTTCAATCTAGAAAGGGTTCATGAGGGTGGATTTACCTAGAAAATCATCAAACGTGTGTTTGTATATAATGAGATACATTACACTAGAAGGGAAGCACATGGTAATTTTCTCACATCATTTTATTCTTCTCAACCATTTTAGGGGTTATATTATCAGCTTACCCTTACTTATCCTTGAGTCTCTAGAAGCATCGGCCACAAATTTTAAGAGCAACCCCTCAATGGACCTTATCCACCAAGGGCTCATTCTACTCTTGGTAAAAAAGGGAGAACCCCTATAGTTTAAATTGGTAATAGAGGATATCAATATCACTAGTGATCATGAATATTTGGTAGAGAGGATGACTTCTTATTGGATCTTGAAAATGAACAAATTAAGGACCAGAATGAATTTGTCAATAGCGATGACTTTAAGCAAGGGGATTTTAAATTGAGCAACAGTCAAATGGGGGATCCCTTATTCATAACTCTAATTACCAGTAGGGGTTGGGCCTTATTTAACCCTAATATGATAGAGGATATTGAGTATTCCTTTGGGATATTGCATACCAAAGTGACCATGTAGAAGCTTCTGTGCATGGAGATAATTGACAAGTCTGAGAAACTGAAAGGTCTCCTAGTTCATGGCAACTTTATTTAGGGCAACAACAAAGAAGTTAGAATGACTGAATTCACTCCCTAGGGGACTAAGAAAAACCATAGTGGAGGAATTGATGATACCAAGAAGGAAAATGAGCATGAGATAGAGGATTTCAAGTCGACCAGGATGAAGTGGAAGAGGCCAGATGTGGATATTGAGCAAGGAATTGAAAATTAGACTAGAGGCAAGAACAAGAAAGAGGTGAACACTAAGACCAAAAAAATGGTCTACTACTTAGAGTCTGAGTCAAACTAGTTGATTTTTTATCTAGGTATTTTATTGTTTTTTGTCTAGATTTTGGTGTCTTAGAGGCTAAAGCTAGTGATTTAGACCAGTTTTTAGTTTTGTGATTCACTATGTATTGTCAAACTTTTTTGCTTATCTTTCACCTTCATTTTGTAAGGGTATAGGACCCGTCAACTTGTTTATTAACCTATCAAAAAAAAAATTTAAATTCAACATCTATTTGACCATCATTTAATTTTCTTCTTACAAAAATCAATCAAAAAATTGTAATATTTTGACTTAGATATGGTAGAGTTTAGAGCTCCTATTTTAAAAAATATATATATTAAACTTAATATTTTTTATTGTTTTATTAAGTAAAATTATTTGGACTAGAGCTATGAATTGGTATGGGAAACAAAGGAAGCCCATTCTTGTAATAAAATGAACAGAAGAAGAAATAAATAGAGTAGAAGGACACTGCCTCCAAAAAAAGAAATAAAATACACAAAAACTATAGAGAACAAAATAAGAGAGATAACAAACTTAAAATATTGATATAATTAAATTAATATTATTTATTTTCAACTAAAAAATTTATAAAATTATAAATAATTATAATATGTAAAATATTAAAATAAAAAACTTAAAATTAATATCTCTTAACATTTTACTAATTATAATATATTGTTTATATTTTAAACTTGTCGATTATATTTATAGATAATTATATTTTATTGAATAATTTGGTTTAACAATTCTTTTCCGTTTTGTTTGTTCTGAGCATACAATTATTTTGACAAAAATGTTTTTGAGTTTTGACTTTAAACATGCCAATTGTAAAAACAATTCCTCTTTTATAATATATTCAAAAGACTTATTTTAGGTGTAAGTGGGGAAGATTTGTTCAAAGGTTATGGGTCTCATATACATCTAATTTATAAGATTTTTGATCAAATATTACTTTAGAAATAATTTTAGTCCTCATGTAATCCTCATGATCAAGTATATTCGAGTTTGGAGTTTGGTTTGTCTCTTCTATTGATTGTTTTATTTTTTAACCTCTATCAATTTTTTATTAAATAGATATCTTAAAGTATTTTAATAATAAATTTTATTTTAAAATATATTAAAAAAAATAATGTGCACTTTTTTTTTACCTCTCAATTTTTCATAGGAGGAAAAGAAAGTACATCATCTTAACAAAATAGAAACTTTACAGATCTATGTAGATTATTCTAAAGCTATCATTTTCACACATGCTAAGAAGATGTTTTTGAGTTTGACTTATCGATGTTTTTTTATTGGTTTATGAGATAAAATTTTAAGAATTTTAAAAGCCCTATGGTGCATGGTATGTGGATCCAGTATAAGTTCCAAAATATATTAAAAAATGACCTTAATACTATCACCCATAATTGTATATGCATATTTGTGAACTACTAAAATAATAAATACACATATGTTAGATGTAAAATGACTACCAATATATTAATAAGTCTTAGATGTAAAGGAAAGCCAATTTTCCTCCTCACTTGAACAATATTCTACAATAAGAATATAATGGATCCACAATAGATCAATTTTTTCCAAGAATATTAGATGTAGAGGAAGGCCAATTTCCCTCTTCACATGAGAAACATAATAAAATAAGAATATAATGGATCTCGAATAGATCAAATTTGTTCAAGAATAAGCTTTACCCATAAAATCCACTTTGTTATATAGATAAGTAAGAAAGTTTATGATAGGAAAGAATATCTATCTTTTATACCTATTAACTCAAAAATATATAGACTCTATTTTGATTATAAATACTAAAATATTCTTATTTATAATAACAAATAAATATGGCATTATAAATATGTTATGGATATGATATGTACATAATGCATGTTTTATCCATAATTAGAAGTATATATTAGACAATATAATAATATATGCCATAACATATATAATAACATCCCCTTTAAGATATATCTTGCAAAAAAAGAGTATGAATGAATTTACACTAACCTAACTAAGTTTAGTCAAAGAGAGATGCTAAAAATTTGTCAAGAAGAAAATTGTTGTGCTCAAGTACAAATGTAGTCATCTAAAATATCATTTAATGCAATGAGTATCACTTGACACCACTCTATCCTTAGCTTATCCCTAGACATATTTTAGGGCCTCTTTTGATCCTTTTTTAGTTTCAATACACATCTATCCCTTGCCCAAATATACCAAAAGCTGCATTAAGCCTCACCTAGGAATTTTCAATCATTTTTCACATGGTCTACCCACATGGACAATAGTGTGGCCCCATTAGTCTATATCATAATGTGTTATTGTAAAATGGAGTAGCATTATTTATATTTAGCTTCCTTTACCACCAATAGATATATTTCCACTCCCCAAATCATCTTAGGGTCAACCTAGACTCATTTCGTGTCTCAATAAACATCAAAACACTATATAAATACCACTCTCATTCATTTATCCCTTAGATAAAATTTATCATGAACAAGCTCATAAATAGTTATGAAAATTAAGGTTATCAATCCATATTTACCCTTATTCCTACATACATTTATCTATAGTAGCCCAAAGCTCAATTTTACTCATATTTATAGTCTCAATACACACTCAAAGAATTTAAATTGGCATTCATACTTAGGCATACAAGCATCACTCTCACTTGCACCAGTAATTAGATTGGGATAACTACATTAGTTTTCATCCCCTTTTGAGGTATTGGTATGTAGGCAACACTCAACACATGGGGTGTTGAGGTCTCACCCAGCCTACCCTAATAGTGTTACTCTTATTACACATGTATTCATCAAAAACCTAACAAGCATAGAGGCTTAGGGTTTCATAGTAAAATCAGTCAAAGCATATAACAAATGATGATACAAGTCTCAATCATACAAGCATAATATTTTTGAACAAAATGAAGGTCTAGATATAATTTTAATGCTTCACCTACATAGGGTCATTAGTGCATCACATAAGGTCAGTAACACAATGCACTATTGACAAAGAGGGTTGCACTATTTTCTAAAAAATATTCTAACACTTGTTCTCTACTGATGACACTCTACCCTAATCCTACATCACTTCCCTACCTAGCACTTATTTATCTAAATCATATTTTCTAGATAAGTACAATTTTCATAATTTGTTACTGTTTAAATAATATTTAAAAAAGTCAATTATTTTACAAATTAGTGGCTTTTGATACTATAGTATTTTATTCTTTGATTTGTTACTCAACTATTTATCAACCTTAGGGTTACATTTTGTAATCATCTAAAAATGACACTTGAATGCTAAGAGTGTGACTTGAGATTACCTATCCATAATTTAGCCTTAGACCTATCTTAAGGCATATTTAAACACTTATACAACCTTTATACAGGTCAAATGCATCCCTAAACATCCCTAAATCAGTCCCAAACCCTCACTTTAACATCTTGACCCCTATTTCCTCAGGTTCTACCAATTGGATAGTAGCATCATAACTTGGATAGTAAATCCAATGGTGCTAGTGTCCCTATTTAGGCATTATTATCCTTTTCTCACCTTTTATCACCAATGGATATATTTTCAAATCAACAACAACCTAAGGTTAGTATATACCTATTTTAAAACCCACATAAGCACTAGAATACTATATATACATGAATTTTAACCCTTTATCTACTAAATGGAAATCATATACAAATAACACAAATTAACTTAGAACAAGTTGTGCATAATCAAGGTTGTCAATCCCTATTCTACCCTAATTCTACATATAGTTATCTACAACTATCTAAAGATGAGAATACTTATATTTATAGTTTCAAGCTCCACTCAAAAGTACTGAAAATAGGATTCATACTAGATTTAATTGCACTAGCACTAAAACTTAGATGGAGAGAACTACATCGGGCTTGATCCCTCCTCAGAGTATTGGTATGTAGACAACTCTCATCATAGTGGGGTGTTAAGGGTGTCTGGCCTACCTCACTAACATCACACTTTACTACTTGTGCCAATAAAATTCCATAATAAGAAGGAGGTCTAGGATTTACATATAAAAATAGTGAAAATAAGTCACCAATAGGGAGCCAAAACTTATGTACATGGGAACATGTTTGATAGACTTAGACGTAGCTACACACAAAAACTCAAAATAGTTATGTGCAGAAGACACTAGTGCCAAAAGGAGGGCACTAACACCATTAATGCTACTATCCATTTAGGGTACTACTATCTAAGAAGGGTTTCGACACCTAGATCCTATTTTTGACACTCAAATTAGCTCTTGTCTCATTTTATAGACTCCATATCTTCCATCCCAGTTAGTTTCTAGCTAAGTACTTGTTTAGATCATTTATAACTATTATTATAAATATCAATTTAGCTCAATTCTTTAATAAATTAGTGGTTATATTTATTACATATTTTATACCCTAATTTACTATACTCAGGCCCTTTAATAACCTAAGGCTTAAACTCCATAACCCTAAAAAGATAAATCACATTTCATAATCCTAAAAAAGATAAATCGTTTGGTGAACCTGACTTACTTTGAACATATTACTCAAAACCCTAGTGCACCATTAGGTTTTCCCTTCTTATTTTCCAAAATTTTCTCAATTTTCACCCTTTTCATCATGATCATCATGATGGAAGCCATTTCATATTTTTTGGTACAAAGTCTTGTGGTTTGTCTTGCATGCTTATCAACTACCATTTATATAATGATGCACATATATGTCACTCTTCTCATGGATCATGATACAACTCATCTTATTTCATACATTGGTCCACCTCATCTTGAGCCCCACTTCTATAGAGAGAAATGTTGCATAGCTAATTTTGAGTTACCTCTAATTACTAATTGATGGTAGAGAACTCAGATGACTCCTTTTATTTTTCATCCACCTAGACCCATTGACTACCTTTGTTCATATCTTGTCTCTACTATTCTCCCCTAGAAAATAGTAGATCCCATGGTTTGAGCTATTATTAGATAAATTCATATTCCTCTTTAGCCTATATAGGAATAATGTAATCCCATAATTCCTCCTCAACCTTGACATAATACAATAGGACATAGGGATTAACACAAAGCATATGATATTATTGATTAGTTGAGAAATACACCAAACAAGATTTCTATATTAGAATTAATTCAAAAGGCAACCATTTTCAAAGATATTTTATTTCAAACACTCAATCATACATCTTTGCCTCATGATACATAATTAATTTATTTTGAATCTATTATGAACATTATAAAGGACATTAAGGATGTTATATATTTTTCCAATGAGGATTTTCCCTCATAAATAGTTATCAATTAGAATCTACCACTCTTCATTCAAGCACAAATTAAAACCATTGATATTAAGCAAGTTCTAATTGATAGTGGTTCATGCCTTAACATATGTAACCTCAAATTTTTATATACTATGGGGGTTGATATAACATCCATTTAAAAGACATAATAAAATTTGAGCTTTTGATGACATTCCTCAACTATCATTGGATTATATTACTTTGGATATCATAGTTAGATCAAAGACCCTATCCACATAGTTTCAATTGATGCCTAACCATTTGTATTATAATTTATTACTTGGGAGACCTTGGATACATGACATAGAGGTAGTAGCCTCTACCTTCTAAATACATGTCAAGTTCTTACATGATGGATACTTACACACATTTCCACCTTATAACTAACCATTTAGATATTGTAGTCACTGAGGCTACGAATTGAGTATGTATTTAGATGGGACACCTCATGTTCTTATAGAGTCCCCACCTCATATCATTCCTATAGAATAGATGCATACATATGAGGTTGGGGAATTTAGCTCCATTATTCCTACACCTATTCTAGATCCTCCTACATCATAGTTCCCCCCAACCATGGTGGATGATGATATGTTCACATCATAGTTACCATTACTTGTTAACTTAGAGGAAATGTACATCAAAAACTTAGATATATATTCCAAAATAACCATAGAGGATAATATGATACCCATGAAAATTGATGATTATTTATGTAGATTTATATTTACACCAATAGGCCTTAGAGAGTATAGAGATTATTCTAAGGCACTCATACCTTCCCTTACACATGCATCACCACTAATTCACAATACCCCATATATTGGTGTGGAAACTCACTTGTAGTTAAAGGCATATTATTATATGCACTAAATATATATGGTTACATATATGGATATTGACCTAGTTATTTAGATTTAGGTAGGTAATACACAAGATAGACCACAACTAATTTTATAGATATTACTTGACACAAGATTGATGGCATTACCCATAATTCACCACAAATTTTTTAGTATATTATCATAGTATGATGATATAAACTTTTGTATTTTTCATAGGATTATTGAACATGATACAGATATATGCTCAACATTACAATAGAAATTGAATAAACTCAAAGCTCAAGTCACTATCTAGATTACAGTGTCCACCTCCACTAGTACAAGCACCATGATAGACTCTTCACCAATATTAACATTCAAGGAATGATCCATTATCTATATGGGCTTTCATCAAGGACTAATACATCCCTAATGTTGTTAAAGATGAGGATTCTAATCCCAACACTTATACTTTGACATTATTATAGTACATAGGGCATCAAGAGATAGAGGTACATCATGTTATACATTGTTAAGACTCTTTAAGACATAACATATTACAAATTTTGCGTGGCCCTAAGGTGGTCAACATAATAATTTTTTTCATGAGCACAAGTACTCAAATACATGTTACACTTGGTATTAGATGGTTATAGATAATGGATGTCATATTTGATCAAATGGCCCAGATAAAAATCATAGATTTCACATAGTTCACATTTCACATGATGGCCCAAATAAAAATCATAGTTTCCATACAAACATCTATCAGTACAATGTGCTCTAACTTGGGATTGCATAGGATTTGTATTACATAGTAGAGAAACACATCATTCAAATTCATAGAATCTAGACTAACACTAAATATAAGGCTATACTTATGTAGACAAAATGGTATGATGATCACAATGATGATGATTTATTTGATTTTGGGTAGATTTAGTATCCAACATTGGATGACTTCCCACCAGATTTGCCATTTGACTATCCACATCCTATGGATGTGCTCTTAGGTATTTAGAGTCACTACATTTCATTCGTACATAATCTCATTTACTTCCAATATTACTTATACATAGATTCTTTATTGTAATTTACTTGTACATAGTTTCCTTTATCTTGATAATCTTATATAGTTTCATCTTCATGTTGCTTGTATATATCTTATACTAATAAAATACAAAAATAATATAACATGTTCAAAAATATAAAAACATTCAAATATTGCTCAGAAAATATAAATTTTAGATTGTATGCATTTCCATGTTTATATTCCTTCTATTTTATAGGTTCTAAATATGTTATCTATGTTAGTGTAGTTAGTTTTATCATACATATATGCTTCACTTGTTCCCCTCGAGTGTTTATAGATTAATACAAGACTTTAGTCCTCTACACAGATCCAGATTTACTACTATCTACCCATCAAGGGCACATACACATATGTACCAATTAAGCATTGATATATAATCCCATTAGGGACATCATACACACAAATTCTAATTTTATAGGTTATATAATTCTATACTTCATATCATAGATTTAGCATTAATTATATCTTGATATTGATGATCCTATACTACACTGATTTTTTGTTGACTATTACTACTATAGACTTAGCTTATGTACAACTTTTCTCTTATATTTATTTGTACCACATGATTATTACATAATTTAATTTCTATATTTACTAGTTTATATTTTATTATGTCTCTTTAATTCCACATCTAATTAAGGGTATTTGAATATTCCATTTTTATTTCATTACTTTTGTGCTTTGGACATGTGCCCATGTCCTTTTGTATGTTTCTTGATTATATATGTGGACATTTGAACATGTCCTTCCATGTGTCTCTAAGCCAAATTTACATGCTATTTTATGTATATAGATACTCAAACATGACCTTGTATGTGTGCCTTTTCTCAGACTTAGCAACATGGGCCCATGTCCCTTGTATTGTGGCCCCTTGGCCTACTTTACATGCTTGATGTGTTTATATGTATGCACCATGGCTTGACACTTATCTCTTACTTATTACATTCACATCCAGTTTGTGATGCCATGAGGGACCTCATGCATCTCCCCTTCCTTATTAGGTTCTTTAATGGACATCATGCCCCATTCCCAAAGTAGTTTACTTAGATTATATTCATTTTTTTTGTTCATATGCAGGTTTAAATTGTTATATCTATCTTAACAACCTTAGGAATGGTAGATCTAACATACACCATACATTGACAACTAATTATTATTTTTTACATTTTGATGTCATGTATACACATTATATTGGTTTATCATGTAGATATCATATATTTTCAATCTAACACACATGATGCATACCTTTCCTTTTGAGGATAGTTATTGCATAGGTTCAATAAATCCCCTCAAAAGAGGGGCATTGATAAGGGTTTGTCATAGAGATCAGACCATCTTAGTGCAATCAAGACATATTTTTTAGGATGCAAACATAGATTATAAAGTTTAGACATAGAAAAATATAATGAAATACAATCATACATAGATCAATCTTAGTTTTACTTAGAAACATCACTTTTGGACAATAACACAGTATACTATCAGGAGTGTAGTAAACTATAGTTTACCTACCATGTTATTGTATAATAGCCTCAAAAATAGAAAATTATAGAATTATCAAAAAAGGTACATTAGGTATAGTTCAAATTTGCATAGTCTTAGTCACATATTATAAAAAATGATCAGTATATACTCAATTTTTACATATAATTACATAAGTTTGATCAGATTGAGAGCATCATGCACAACATGATCAATCTTATTTCAATTTTGGACATGTACAGACATAGATTACTATGACTTAGTCCAAAATCCATATGCACATACATCATAATTGGGGGCATGTGTGTGGCACATTATTTTCATATGCTTAGTTTTTCACCAGTTCTCTCAAATGGAATGATAATTCCATGTTATTCTCCATGTTTTATACTCTATACTCACCTGATTGATGCCTCATCTATCCACAATGGTTAGCATTCCTGAGTGGTCTATATCTATTTTACATTCCTAAGTTCTCGAGTGGCCCTTGAGCCATTTTACATTTCAAGGTTTCTAAGTGGCTTAGAGCCATCTGATATAGTTTTGTGACATCACACATTTTATTTTTTAGATCATCTACTAAATATGGGTAGGCAATGATGTATTTATAGCCTACTTGAGTTCTTGAGCCACATACATAAGAGGGTTAGATAAATCATCAGTCCAATCCAAGTTAATCATAGATTATGATCCACCAAATAAGGGTGGGCAATGATGGAGTCAAGGCTAGCATGAGTTATTTAGCCACCCACATATGGTGATTGGATAACCCATCATCTCAGTCTAAGATATTCACTATTTTATTACCATGTACATGCACATATAGGATGTCACCATGTTTTTGCATTTGTTCACATACCCAATGAGGTGTATTCATTCTTTTCCTCTCTCTCCAATCTCTTTACTCAGTTTTGTCTTTGATTTTGATATTTCTTAAGTAAGGACTAATTCATACATGTTTCATTTATAGGACATGAAATGTAGCATGGATCACAAAATCATACCCACATTCACATGCTTCACCTTATAAGTAAGTCCAGGTACATTTATATTTCCTTTATCATATCCATTTCACTTTTCTATATTTTTATAATAAAGGAAGGTAAAATGTAGTCATCTAAATTTTCATGTAATGCAATGAGTTTCACTTGAGACCAACCTATCCTTAGCTTAGCCCTAAACCTATCTTTGGGTCTCTTTTGATCATTTTATAGATTATATGCACATCTATATGTTGCCTAGATATACTAAAATCTACATTGAGCCATCACCAAGGCATCCTTGATCCTTTTTCGAATGTTTCAACCACTTGGATGATAACATGACCCCATTAGTCTATATTACAATGTGTTATTGGAAAAGGGGGTAATAATATTGAACCTTAGCTTCCTTTACCCCAAAAGGATATCTTTCCACTCCCCAAATAATCTTAGGGTCAGGTTAGACTCATTTCATGTCTTGATAACCATCAAAACATTATATAAGACCACTCTCATTCATTTATCCCTTAGATGACAATTATCATAAAAAACTCAGAAACAATTGTGAAAATTAAGGTTATTGATCCATATTTACCCCTATTTATGTATACATCCATCTATAGTATCCCAGAGCTCAATTTTACTCAAATTTTTAGTCTCAATCCACACTCAAAACATTCAAATTAACATTTATAGTTGGGCATACTAGCATCACTCTCACTTGCACTAGCACTTAAATTTGGAGAACTACATTCAGCTTGATCCCCTTTCAAGGTATTGGTATGTAGGTTATTCTCAACACATTGGGTATTGAGGTCTTGAATAGCCTACCCTATTAATACCAATCTTATTCCACTTATGTTCATTAAAATACCCTAAAAATCATGGAGGTTAGGGTTTCACTGGTAAAATCAATCAAAATGTAGAATAGATAATGATCTAAATCTGAACCATACAAGCACATGATTCATAAAATGAAATGAAGGTCTACCCATAATTTCATTAGTTCACTTGCATAGGCTCATAGTGTAACATAGAAGGCCAGTAGCATAGTGCATTATTGGCAAATAGGGTTGCACTATTATCTGAAGAGGGTTCTGACACATATTCTCTAATGATGAAACTCTACCCTAATTTTACATCAATTCCCTGCCTACCATTTATTCATCTTAGTCATGTTTTCTATCTATGTACACCTTTTTAAATTTGTTATTATTTATATAATATTCAAATAAGTTAATTGTTCTATAAATCAATGGTTATTGATACTATAATATTTTATTCCCTGATTTATTACTCATCTCTTTATTAACCTTAGGGTTACATTTCATAATCCTAAAAAATATAAATCAACAACATCAATAACTTCCCTTAAGAAACTTAAATAGATTGATCAAATGAGGCAAACCATCTTATATAAGATCTGACAATTAGGTCATGTTAGGTACCCATGTAAAATATGTATAAATAAAAGAGAATGAAATGAGGATCCCCATGAAAAAATTTAAATGATGAATAATAAATAAAAATTGACCACACAATTGTATGACATAAAGAGGAAACACCCAAATAAATATGCTAATAGATACTTCATTTGTCATGAATAGTCTATACCTATAAAGTTATATGAAAAGGTATTTAAAATATACTTGTACCAAATTTGGATGTCTAAATTTAACCCCTCTTTTATTCTAGAAATGAAATTTATAGATTAAAGGGGAAAAGCATACCTAAGTGTGTATGACACACTTTTTATTTGGCATGAAAACTAAATTGTATAGGGCACTCAATAGCAAAACATGTGATAACACATTTAGCAGTCAATGTTCATATATGTAATTTGAAATTGTGAAATTGAGAATTAAAGGTAAACATGGAGGAGTAAACTTGTATACATGAAGTATTATGTTACCTATGTATAATAAATGTGTTATGAAGAGTAGTTATGTTATGGGTCACTTACTGACCAAACCAAATAGGGAAAGGATGCTTTCAGTCTTGCTCATTTCCTAGTCAAGGAAATGAACAATATTTCAAGTGATAATAAGAGACTAGTAGGTTATTGGATGTCACTAAACCATGAACATAATAAATAAATTAGATAAAATATATTTAATCTTGTACCCCAAGATGAAATATTGTAACCCATAATAGATTATCTAGAAGGAATGCCAAGGCCAACGAGTGTCTCTAGACTCTAACGTACATTACCAGTAACATAACAAATCACACCACTAGAAAAATATCTAGATTCTATTTTCATTATTGAAAGAGAATAAATAATATTCATGACCCCATCATTAATATATTAAAAATTAAATAACACACATTCACCATTGAATCTATAAATTGTATTGTAGTGCACATGCACATGAACTAGTATCATGCCTTTTGAATTTTAAAAATGTGCATGAACTAGTCTCATGAATTTTGAATTTGAAAATTACATATGTATGCATGAACCAACATCATGCCCCCTAAATCTATGCCAAATTATATATAATGACATCCATATGTATGCTTAACTGTAATTATATGTGAAATATGTATTTTTTTCTTATACCTATTTACATATACCCATGCATATGCATCCAAATATGTATGAATATATAATAATATCTCTATAAAGTGAGTGCACAATCATAACATGTGCCCCCATAATTTGTATGAATGTGTCGATATCTATCATGTATCTAATTTATGAATTAATTTTAATATTTGAAAATATGTATAATGTATGTGCATATGTATTAAATATATATCTAAACATGTATAATGCTACTAATATATATCATGTATCTAATTTATGAATTAATTTGAATATTTGAAAATATATATTATGTATGTGCATATGCATTACATATACCTCTAAACATGTATAATTCTAATAATATCTAATAATGTATAGTTATTTTCTTTGCTCGATGGAGTGCACCTACATGGCATATGTACCCAAAATTTGTACCATAATCTATCATAAATATGTAAAACCCATGTCACAAAGTTTTATCATGAAAATCATTTAAAACATGTATACTATTCCAAAATTGAGTTGTCCCATAAATATTATTTATGCAAGATTATATTTTATAATAATATCAATGTATTCCCACATTTCATTGCAAGGGATGAGAGTATCGAATGAAGCATGTTGAAGGAGACATAAGTTTAGATAAATTTTAGTAATTTATAATTTGTTGGGTTAAATAGATTTTGAATTTGATTGTTTGACACATTAGAATTGGACCACTTTAAAAAATTTAAATGTCATGGTGTAAGTTGATAAATGTGTTTGATGGATATCATACAATGGTTGTCGAAGGAAATAGTATTGAGAAAGGATGTGGAGGTATTAGTAAACATGTAGAAAAATACATATATAGGAAAATAAGCACCACATTTGGCATTTTTAAAAAGGTTTGTAGGAGTGATGAAATACTATCATGTAAAAGAATACATTGTGTATATTTCAACACATTCAATGGGGAGTAATTTTGATAAGTATTGCTCAAGATATCACATGCACAAATTTTATAAGGATTTAATTGTAAAGTTTGAAAAAAAAAATCAAGCCATATAAATAGGTTGGTTTAATTTAATTTTGCAATTCATTTTCATAGTGTTAATTTATGATTTTGAGGTCTAGTTGTAAAGAATGCCATAGAGAGGAGATCTTGGATTGAAATAATTCGAGAAACATTATGGACTATAGATGGTCTACCATTTCTATGTTATTAAATACTATATTATTTATGTGTATTATAGATTAAATTTTTTGATTTTTTTAAGATTTTATTTTTGTTATCATTATCTATCATATTTAACCCTCCAGCTACAATCATGTATAAACCTTACATGGACATGTCTAATGTTGGTGTGGACTAGTCTACATCACCACAATCTTATTCATGTAGTTGTTTACTCTCATGAAATATTGTTTGAGATATTTTTTAGGTCTTAATATTGAGATTCTTTCATTTTTTCAATATTTACATATGTTTTTTGAATTTGATGTGATTTTATGATTGTAGGGTGACATGTGAGCGCAACTTAAGTGTGGGCATATGACAGAGACCATGAAAGCATTGTCATTGAGTGATGTTTTGAGATCCACCCTTGGCATGGTTGGGTTAGTATATGTTTTATGGTTAGATCTAATGTCATATGACATGCACATGATGATGAAACTAGTAGATTAGTGGGACTCAAATACTTTTACCTTTTATTCACCCACACTAAGATGAATATTACACTTGAGGATGTATGTAGGATATTAAGACTTCTCATGGTTAGCACACATGTGACCTTATATGGTGGTGGTGGGTAAGGGTAGATAGGGTAGGCCTACCAGTGTATGACTAGGTTCATGCTCGGGGTGATTGGTAAATAGCCAGTTATAATACTATCATTAATCAAAGAATAAGGAACAAATTATTCCTTTCCAACTAATTTAACTGAACCATTTCTAACATCTTCCTCTTATTTAGATAAATAATAATCAACACATTATAATAGTTTGAAATTTGAAGAAAGTAAGATATCTGAATAAATTTCCATACCATCCTTTAAAAATTCACCTTATTCCTTACCTTAATTATATCTCAGATTTAATAATTTGTGCTCAAAATTTTGATTAATAATATTAGGATGATCAATTAATTCATTGTTAACCTCTTCTAGTTATCCCATATTTTATTTATTTTGTTTTTCAACCTTATCTAAATCTAAAAGTTTCTCTTTTGGGGAAACCATCTCCATTTTATCTACTCAAATCCTACATCTTATTTATCTATTGAAGATTCCTTTATCTAATGATAAAATTCCTCCATATTTTTATCATCAAGAGATTTATCTTCTTTGACAAATGTTAACCTCTTTTATTTTATGGTACTAGTCAAATTTATTTTTAAGACCAAATTGTAGATGTCACCTAGTTTGTGACAATTATTGTATTTCAAAAGAGAATCTTCATATTCTATTTTATAATTCTAGTCACCAAATATGGAATGAGTAATTATGGTGTTTTATCATTTTTGGGTTTTACTACTATAAATCCTATGAAGTTAAAGGGGTGCGTATGTTGCTAATATAAGATGAAAATTAGAAATTATTGATTTATTTGAAATTTTCCAAAATAGTAATCGAGAGGAGAAAATTAAATTATCTAGAGATAAACATATTTTTATGTAGAATAGGGAACTAAAAAAGACTGAATAGACATGAAAGAACCTTTCACCTTTTGACTATTTGTTGAAATATGGATTATGATAGTAGTACCTATATCAAGATAGTATTTCCATGTAGCACTAACATCAAATTATAGAACTAATGTTCTTCTTATGGATATTGTATAAAAATTTCAAGGAAGTTATGAGAGGTTCTAGAGGTCCTATAGGCAAAACTATGTCATTTAGGGGCTCTCCTATGTCACTATTTTGGTTAAATCTCCTATGAAACCTTGATGAATAACTAAACACATGAAACAATAAAAATATCTATTACAAAAAGGAAATAAAAAAATAGGTTTTGGGATATTATGATCACATGGAGAATAACCCTTGTTCTTATTCCCACTAGTTACATTAACTACAATGTTAGGGGTCTCATATTGCATGTAATTATTCATTAAGGAACATGTACCATAAAATTTCATGGTATGCTCAAATTATTTTTTATTATGATCTTATTTTATCAAGCATGCAATGTGTAGGTGTGATGACTGAGTAATATGAAGAGTATTGAGATTCACTATTGATTGATTTTATGTAAATATGTGCCAAAATATTAAGTCATAGTTTTAAAATGCCTTGTGAGGCTCTTTATATAGAAGGAACTTCTTTTTGAATATAAGACCTTTTTTGATGGATAACAAGTCATAAAAGAGGGATTAAAAACATAAGAAAATGCTCATGAAGGGGTTATGACTAAAACATAGAAAGGGCCCATTGGACACTAGATCCATAAGTGGAAACTAGCACGATGTGGAGCTACTATCTTGAAAGTGACACTAGTGTCCTAAGGATTAAAAAAAAGATAAAATCAGGAAAGATGGGCTATGGGACTTTGTGATTTGGAAAAGGTGACTTGTGATTGCTAGTAGAATAATAAATAGGGAAAATAAGACATCATAAATATCAAAAGACTCAAAATGACCATGCGAATAATGATTATAATCATCACTAAAACCTTCACGTGAAAGAGAAATAAAAGACATAGTACTTATGGTTACTTGATAAAATTAAGGTGTTTACATTTCCCTCCCTTTTATTCTAGTAATGTAATGAAATGAAAGTAATATGGTAAAATAAAATGAGGAATGCATACTTATACTTACCTATGCGAATGTATTATGGATTTGGCCCACTTCTTAGCTAAAGAAGTGGATAGGAAATGGAGTGAAATATGTGAATATGAAACACATGGTGTGGATGCCTCCTATACTAAATTTTATTATGTACATTGAATGTGTGGATAAATAAGGCTAACTTGCCCCCACATTGATATCTTAATTGAATCCAAATATGTAAATAAAATGTGTGGAGAAACAAGACTCACTTGCCACCACTATGATATCTGGACTGAATCTAAGTATGTAAACTAAATGTGTCGATAAATAAGGATCACTTGCACCCACACTAATATTTGCACTAAATCTAAGTATGTGAATTGGGTCTGGTGAAATGCTATGGATCAACCTCTATAGATGGTCCTATGACCCAAATTGGCAAAACCCTGGTGATGATACTAATGATGATACTTGTGATAATACTAAGTGTAACATGATAATATAAAAATGGGGACCAGTGATGTGTGATCTGCTTTGTTCCCCCTAATCTTGATATCTAAGTAATGTAGCTATGTAATTGAGTAAATTGGTATACTTGATTAAAAATTATATATTTTCATAGCTATACTTATGTAGACCATATGTTTGAATACCTATGTGAACCTATGTGTTTGTATATTTGTGAACCTATGAATCTAAATATATGCATAAACCCATATATTTGTATGTTAAAGAACCTATGAATCTAAATATCTATGTAAACCTATGTATCTATATGTCTGAGAACTTATGAATCTAAATATATGTGTAAACCTATGTATTTATATGTATGAGAACCTATGAATCTGAGTATATGTGTAAACATGTGTATATGTATATTTGAGAACCTATGATTCTGAATATCTATGTAAACCTATGTATCTACATGTCTATGTAGATAGTATATCTAAAAACCTATGAAGACCTATGTGTCTATATGTCTAAAAAAATGTGTAGACCTATGTGTCTGTATATTTGAAAACCTATGAGTTTATATCTATATGAAACTCTATATGTCTAAACTAATATATATATGTATATATATATATATGTATATATATATATGTATATATATATATATGTATATATATATGTATATACTATATATATATATATATGTATATGTATATATATATGTATATGTATATGTATATATATATATATATATATATATATATATATGTATATACATATATGTATATGTATATATATATATTACATATATATATATACATATATATATATATATATATATGTATATATATATACATATGTATATATATATGTATGTATATATACATATATGTATATATATATGTATATATGTATATATGTATATGTATATATATGTATATATATATATATATACATATATATACATATATACATATATATACATATATATACATATATACATATATATATATATATATATACATATATATATATATATATACACATATATATATAAATATATATATACATATATATATATATATACATATATATGTATATATATATATATACACATACACACATACACACACACACACACACACACACACACACACACACACACACACACACACACACACACACATATATATATATATATACATATATATATATATCTGTATATATATATATGTATATATATATATATGTATATATATATATATATATATATATATATATATATATGTATATATATATATATATATATATATATATATATATATATATATATATATATATATATGTATATATACACATATATATATTCCACCTTTTGGTGAGAGATCCAAGACTTTGGTGATGGTGTGTAACAAAAAGTGGTAATGATTGGATGTATTGGTGTTAAGTAGTAAGTGTAATGTTGTTTTAAGTTTTAATAGTGTTATGATAGAGTTGATAATTTAATGTGTAATTAGATATATGTTTTATCTATTGTGATTTTAACTATAGTGATCCAAGTTTTTTTGAAAGTGACTAGAAAATTGGTTTAACCAATATGAGAGGTTACACATTGATGTCAAGTCCCATGTGCAAGAAACGGTTTGTAAATTGGATCTATGGTTCTTGAGATATGGTGATGGTAAGGTATTTATAGTAGTTGATGAAATTAACATACAAGGTTAACCTTAATAAGGTGGCATTGCATAATTATGACATAAACATGTCATGTTATTAATTTGGCAATTCATTTGGAGCATTTTAATTGAAAATAATTGTGTCTAAGTGAGATAAAAATGTTGAGGAGATGAGGAGCTATCTTGACTTGATGCAAGGAGGTTGAGAATAATATTTAGGTTCATTAGGAGGTTCACCTAGTAAGAAACCCAAACTATTTTCTATTTTTGTTATTTATGCTACCCTTTTTTACTATTTTTACTTAAAACAAATTATTTTAGGGCTTGTTTTACAAATAATGGTGCTATTTTCTAATTTTGGGTGTTACTATCAAGGACCTAGTGTTATATCTAGGTTATGGTGCTCTTGTCTAGTGCTACTATCTTGCATGTCATGATAGTGTCCAGAAGTCCTAAGATGTGATGTTGATTATAGTTAACGTATTCCTAATTTGTGTTGTTTTTTGTGGGTTTTAATTTTGCTTTGTTGATGCTTGATTTGGTTGTACTCTTGTAGGTTGATGCGAGTATGAGGGAGTTTCATACTCAATGGATGATTGAGACCCTATAGGGTCTACACATGGTGGATAATGATATGGATGTGTTTGATATATCATGTTTGAGATTTGTTACATTACTAGATGTTATGCCTTGGGATAACCATATGGTTATTGCATTGTGTGAGATATGGGATGCAGATACATGCACATTCTAGTTACTCACTGGGGAGATGACTATTAAACTATAAGACATGTATTGGATTCTATGATTACCAATATCTAAGAAGAAAGCTATACTATAGGAGTATATAAGTGCTCTGGCCATACAATAAGCTTCTATATATTTCTCTACCATGGCAATTGGGAACCATCATGTAGGGATCCTCAATGACATATTTTTGACCTTTATTGTAACTATTGAGGTTCCTCAATTGTAAAAGTTACTAGCCATTTTTATATCTTCATTTATGGTTATATATTGGAGTGGGGTTTTGATTTATTATAGGATCCATGAGATAGTGAAAGAAATTAAGGAGCACATTACTATGTATTCTTGGGGTTAGATGATGCTAGATCACCTGTATAGGTATCTATATCTTTTCACATAGGAGATGTGTAGTGAAGGGATTAGATCATTGATGTTATTATATTATTGGGAATATGAGCATATATACATGATCAAGATAGTGGTGTGTCTACAAGATGTTTGGGCTCATCCATAATTATTTGTAGATAGGTAAAAAGGGATAGGTCATGTGCCCAAGAAAATCACTATGTAGTGTTGATAGATTTTAGATAGTTTGATAGAAGAGGATACTATATAGAGACCCTATAGGGGATATGAGGGGTGGATTGAGGATAATACTTAGTTTATATGTATTTGGGTGACTTGTTGGCTACATGACCATTGGGTTAATGTATATGAAAGACTTTAGAATTAATAGGTGACATGATAGTTTAGTGTGGTACAAGATGTGCCCTTGGCACCTATGATATGGTTTAGGAATTCTTGGGATCTTATGAGGATAGGTAGAATGACACACTTATATATTGTTAAGTTATATCCTACTCCATTGACAAAGTAAGGCCCTGATGTTGATATAACAAATATAGACTATTTGGGAGTGACTTAGGCCTAAACACCATGGTGGAGTGATCATAGATGATCACCTCTATTTCCAAGAGGTGGGATGATTACATAGGATATAATATAGGTAGACCCTATTAGGGATGTTGATGGTAAGTTAATATAGCATGTTTTTATACTTTTTGAAAATTTATTATGTATTTATGTGATGAGAAATATAATGAAATATGTGCACATATGCAGGTTCAAGGGAGGATGAGTACTTGGAGACCACCATTGAGTCAGTGATTCATGAGTTGACATGATTTATTAGATGGAATGAAAAACTCCATGTCATTATCTATGTTTTACACACCAAAAACCATGTTCTAAGTTATTCACAATATTGATGCATTACTCCATCGATAGTGGTTGTCATTCCCAAGTGGCCCAGAGCCACCTAATATTCTTGAGTGGCCTAAAGGCATTTTACATTCTAGATTTCCCAAGTGTTTATAGAGATGACATATATAGTCATGATTATAGTTACACATCTTTAGTTACATTGTATAGTTTCATTTTCATATGTGTTTACTACACATGGATAGGCTATGATAGAGCTATAGTCTACTTGAGTTCTTGAGCCACCTACATGAGATGGTTGTATACACCATTAGTCTAATCAAAGATACTCACATGTCATAACCCACCAAGAAAGTTTAGGTAATGATGGATTCAAAATTGGATTGAGTTATTGATCCAATCACACATGGGGATTTAACAATCCATTAGCTTAATCTAAGATATTAATTGATTTATCACTATCTACATGTACACACACAAGTTGTCCCTATGTTTATGCATTGCTTCACGTACTGAGGGATGTGTATTTGTTCCTTTCCTCTCTCTTATCTATTTATTTATTTAGTATTGTATTTTATTTTTGATATCTCTTAAGGACTGATCTATACATATTTAATTTTTAGGATGCATAGTGGAGCATGCTTCACATACAAAGATCTAGATTCATGGGATTCACCTCTTAAGTAATTCTAGGTACTCTTCTTTTTCCTTTATCCTAGTTATTTAACTTTGATGCACTTATACAATAAAGGAGGGAGAGTGTAGTCACTAAAATTAACCATTCATGCCTTATATGTTCACTTGATGTCACTTTACCCTTAGTATATTACTTGACCCATATTAAGGGCCCTTTTGATCCACTTTTAGTCACATGACAACTAAAAATAATACCCAATCATATATAACACAACATGAGAATCATAATGGTGTAATTCATTAGTGATTTAGGTTTGTACACCCTCAAAAAGTTAATTTACATCTCCCTAAGAGGATTAGGGTTGACCTAGACCTATAATTAAGTCACCTTCCCAAATTAGTTTTTTAGAACACTATATAAAAAATAATCTCACACTCTGACACCCTGTGTGGACATTATCATAAAGAATTACACAAAAGTACCACTTCACATTCAAGAAAGCTCCTAATTATTCCAATATTATATTGACCAAACCCATATATTTAATAATCCATCCCTAACATAGGATATGGATCTAAAGTGGCCTCTAAGGCACCCTATTATACATTCACACTCAAGAATTTTAGAATTTATTTGCACTTTCACTAATCACTTAGGTGGGAGAACTACAATGGGATTGACCCCTCCTTAGAGTATGGGTATATAGGTGGTGTGCCCACACATGGATGTGGATCAGACATCCAACACATCATAACTACTAACCCCTTTTTATCATGGTGTTCATTCAATCCCTTATACACATGAAAACCTAGGGGTTTTAGAGGAAACCAAAGCTGCAATAAAAATTATTGATTGCATAGACCTAGTATTTTTACTAGGGTTGGAATATGACCTAATCTACAAAACCCATAAATCATTCAAAAATAGGACATTAGATCCATAAAACAACATTAGTGCCATATGGTGCTACTATGCATTTAGTATGTTACTATTCACGAAGGATTCTAACACTTGGATCCTATTTATGACACCCTAATCAACTTATGTGCTAGTTTTTAGCTTCCAAATCATCTATCTCAATTTTTTTCTAGATAAGTACTTGTTTACATAATTTATCACATATTTATACCTTGATTAACTATACTCAGACCCTTTAACAACTTTGGGCTTAAACTCCATAACCCTAAAAAGTTAAATCAAGACTCATAAAAATACATAATAAAAAAAGATTAAATAAATGGACACATTACCGCATTCATCAATTATAGGAAGGTAGTTATTGTATTTTATATCCTAAAAGGTAGAACCAACTATTCATATAGCCATTGCTTTGTCTAAAATGTTGTTTAATAAATATCCACTTCTTTGCTTCTCACTTGGTGATAACTAGATATTAAATAAAGCTTAGTAAAATATTGGGCATATTAAAGTTGATAAATAAGATCATCAATTCATGGAAGAGAGTACATATTGTTGATGAGTGTTTTTTAAGTGATCTAAATAAATAAACTTTATCCGTGGGCCATATTCATTAGGTACAATAGGAAAACCACTTGGAATTAAATAGGATGGATTACATATTGATTAATCAAAGACTATAACTATATTTATACCTCATTGGCATTATTCAAAGATTGACTATACAACCCTATATTTAGAAGTGTAATGTCTAATAGCAATTGAATTGCATGCTTGAGAGGCCTCACCATTAGAAACCTAATGGCATTATGAGAAACTTCCTTAAACTTATACACCAACCCTCCCACATTCTTTTATAATTTATTAGTAAACATGATACAAATGTTTGTATGCTCAACCACTTATATATCTTGAATATCTATCAAAACAATCATATAAAATTTCCCTTTTGCATTTACAATCCTTTTATCTCGATATGTACTTACCAAAGAGATATTAGCATCACCTTTGTGGATGAAATTATGTATCTCTTGTTATCCTTTTACCAAATTATATTGATGGGATCCCCTCATGAAGATATCATGTCAAGTATACAAGTAAGGGTTATCAAACACTACAACACACATATCAAGAGGCATAAATTACACTACAACTTTGTCAATAAAATGTACAATAATAAAAAAATTACATATATTGGTCATATTGATTGATACACCTTTATTCACCCAATAAAAATAATATGGGATTCAATGATTGTAACCATATGCTCCCAATTTATTTATTAAATCCTTGATTATCAATATTTATTGTGAACATGTATAAAAAAAATTCACTTTTTTTGTTCATCTGAATTTTAATATGGAAAATCTTTGAAAATTTCCTCTCTTAAACACTAACGCTACCAAAGCATACCTCTATAATAATAGAGGTACATCATAAATTATCATCCAAATTGTATCTAAAACCAATTTATTCACTTTTGAGAGAGGGCATATCCTTCTTCTCATTGTAATTAAATGGATGAAATTATGGATGTAGCTTCGAAAGTTGATCCTTATAATGAATATCATAATAAAAATGTCCAAAAATAATTTTAGTATCTATAAAGACCCTAATTTGGTCAAGAAACCACAAGTAATATGTCTTTTGTTGATCTTTCACATCAAGGTTGTAGTGATGAATATTTCTTATGTTGTATTTTCCCTATTTATTGCACTCCTAATGGTCCTCAATCACCTCCTCCTAGTCACAAAGGCCCCTAGCCTGTCCTACTTATTTTTAACTCTATTTTTAGGTCTCATGACACTAGCGCCATTATGAAGACTATAACCCCATATGGCACTAGTGTCCAATTATGTCTCTATAGTATAATGGTAATTTTTTCCCATGTTTTGTATCGTAACCTTACCTTGATCCTTATCTTGTGTTTTTATCCCTCCTTTTCTACTTGTCAGACAATAAACATAGTATTACATTCAAATCAAAGTTACTTATTCATGAATATACTCATATGTAATTTACATCTACCACTTATTATTTTTCGCATATAATAACATAAAATTAGTCAATAGTACCACTCAATATTCTGCATACTACTCAGCTATTACATTTAGATATTTCATGCTTGATCAAAGAAGGGCCTATGTGAAAGTAATTATATCACACCATGCATATTTAATATATAGTACAAGTGATATGAGAACTAATTGTGATATGAGACCTTTATAATTGGGGTTAATGCAGGTAGTTGCCTAAAAAAATGGGTTCTACTCTATGTAATCATAGTATCCCACAACCTAGTTTTTCCCTTTATTTGGCATTTGATCTAGTTAATTTTTCATGTGCAAAGGTACTCATTATGGATTTTTATGATATTCAATGAAAATAGTGACATATGCAATTTTTTATAAGACAAAAAACCACCTATAGGTCCCCCAAAAACCTCCTGTAACTTCCCTAAAAGTTTCAGATATATCATCCAAAAGGGACACTAGCTCCATAATTTGACACTAGTGCCACATGGTGCTACTATTTGAAACCTAATTTAGACCAAAATTACATAATGAAATGTGTTTGAATATTTCTCAACCCTTATTCAACCTCCTTAGTCATAAAAATACCTATTTTTTTGAGATACTTACTCTTTCTTGACATCTTTGCTATTTTGGGAAAGGCTTGTCAAATCAATTATTTCTTGTTTTCATTTCAATATTTTACTATACTCATCCATTTAAGAACATATGATTTATATACACTAAGTCCTAAATAGTTAAAACATTTAGTCAACCCATATTACTTTGAATATTACTTAAAATCCTAGTTTTACCTATGGTTTACATTCTTCAATTTTTGTGCACTAAATTAGGTTTAAAAACTTCTATTTTTACTTGATTTTTGGCACAAACTATCTCATTACAATAAATTATATTATATGTTTCATTAATTTAATATAATTTAATTTTTTGTAAAACAACCCACATTCAAACCTAGATGCCCATACTAGGTCCCTTTACATCCAAATACTAGAAATTAGTGTTTCATGTACAATCTTGATTTCTTCTACATGTTGGGTTAAATATTTCTCATAGATGGACATATAAAAATGTTATATTACATGCTTCCTCTTATCCGCTTACTATTAATTATTTACATTATCTTCTTTGGCACATTTAAAATGACATCCAACAATCCTCTTATCCCTCACCTAGTTAACGAATTTATTAATTTTTATCATAATTATAATAATGAATGGACAAATTTTTAGGATTGTGCATTACCACATGATAATGATTTAATTTATAATGATGATGATGATGATGACTATTATTGTAATTATGGATATGATAATTACTATGGGCATGACAACTAAAATGTTGATGAGGATATACTAGATACATCTTTTTCTCTTTTCTCTCCCTCTTTTCCTACACATCAAAATCAATGTAACAATATAAATCCAAAATAGCCTCTTATTAGTAGTGTTTTTTTCCATCACAATCCTATCTTTGCAACTACTTTCTCTACCTCCTTATGTAAATTAAATCAATATAAGTGTAATACACTATGTCCTCTTTTTCATGATTCAAGTAAAGTAGACAAGAGAAATGCATATTATTTACCCTTATTAGTTGATATAAAAAAATCATGTAACAATGATATTACACCTTTTACAAATGCACAAAATAAGGTAGATGAAATTAATTTATCACCTTGTTTTACATTCCAATCTCAATGCAATAAATCTTTGCAACATATTAATAATGAAAATGTCTCTAAATATTTTCCTACATGTGTTAATATGCCAATTGAAAACATGATTGATACTTATTCTACCCACATAGGATGACATATTACATAGTATTAAACAAGTTAAATTCTCTCTCTCTCTCTCTCTCTCTCTCTCTCTCTCTCTCTCTCTCTCTCTCTCTCTCTCTCTCTCTCTCTCTCTCTCTCTCTCTCTCTCTCTCTCTCTCTCTCTCTCTCTCTCTCTCTCTCTCTCTCTCTCACACACACACACACACACACACACACACACAAAACACAATAAGCATACAAATGATAATTATTCTACTCTTACTTATACAAGTGAATTAAACTCTAATTTTGATGAACCTTAGAATAATGATGATTTCTATGATTATGGTGAAGAAGACATGGAGTCTACACCTTCTAGTTCTCCCCAAACTTCACTTATTTATCATGTTCAACTTAATGCCAAGTTAAACGATAAAAAAACACATGCACTTATTATTATGTTCATAGTTTACATAATTTACATTCACATGATAATAAATTACCTTTTAGTCTATTAACCATGATTATTATTTACAAATTAAAAAAATATGAGATACCAATGAATCTTACTCAACCCCCTTACTAAAATAGAACATATTTATCAACTTAACCTTAACAATGGTGATATATCATTTCCCTCTAACTAGGTCCAAGCTATCACCCCTCCAAAGGTTATAGAGAGAAAACCAGTCCACCTTAAAAAAGGTTCCCAATGCAATGTACCAATGGCTAAGATAAATAACGAAATTCAAGAGTTAAATGAACCCATTTATGATGATAATATAACTTCACAAGTGGTAATTTGATTGATGCATGGCATGGTTGATTTGAAAAAATAAGTACACCATCTCACATTGGAGAATAAAAGATACCAATCTCAAGCCAATTCTAATTTTATCCATGGTAATCCTATTCCACATATAATCTTCACTACAAAGTTACCACCTAACTTTTCGATACCAATGTTAGCTAAATTTGATGGGCATGTCTACCCATACATGCATTATCAAGATTATGATAAATCCATGGTACATGTCACTGACAAGATGAATCTACTACAATTATTTTCAAATTCCCTAAAAGGGGAGACATTAAATTGGTTTCATCATGTAATCCCTAGTGGTTCATTACATACCTATGATGAGTTATAAGAATTCTTTCTCAAACACTACATAAATAATAAGGGGTCTCAAGTCACCTATGAAAGGTTAACTTCATTATGCTAGGGTGATATAAAACCAAAAAATAAATACATGTAAAGATTAAAATAATGTTTGTATCAGTTGATTTATAAACTGACAGATTTATATGTACATTACATCTTTTTTCGAGGCCTAATTTTTCCTCTAAAGGAGAAACTATTATATTAGACATTCAAATCATTCCAGCATCTATGTAACATAGATATAGCATTAGAGATGGAATCGGGAATAGTTTCTACACATTTAAAGTTAGATTTGGATGTAGGTTTCTCAAAGACATAATCATCTAACATGGTACAAGAACCTACTCCACTTCTGATTAAGAAACTAGTTGAATTGAAATAATTTATAAATATAATCAAAAAGGCAAAAGAGAAAATTCATAGAGATCCTCCTATAGTGAGTAGAGCATATGACACACAAAGGGGTTATATAGTTTCCAGACATAGATAGGCCTTATGAAAATTTTCTTATATTATTAAATACTAAGATGAGCCCAATTCTTCCTACTCATCAACATCTAGCACACCATCTACATAGGGTATAAAATAATCCATGTTTATAATTTTTATAAGATAAATGAAAATTTCAATAATAAATATTATGCACTCTAAAAATACTTTGATTAGTATTTTAATATATGCATTATAACATTCACATAGGGGGCATCAAGATCTAAATATCCACATTCTCCTAGAAAATAGAGTTATCTTAGGACATTCCCTTTAAGGAACCATTAGTTACTCATCATATGATCCATGTGGTTTATAGGAAACCTATTTATGAGTGATCTTATTCACCACAAATTCAATAGAGATTGAAGCCATTCCACATAGATAAAAGGACAACATCAGTTTGTAAACCATTCAAGATATTTGGAAATAATAATAGAGATAAACGCATAGCCTTATTTTGAAAACTAATCAAGATATTTGGAAATAATCATAGAGATTAGACTATAGTCACATTTTGACCACCGAACAAGATATTTTATAGATCTCACAAAAATCAAAACATACTCCAACAACCAATCAAGATATTTTACATAGATCATAGATCTCATAACACATTTCTTGTATGACATCTAGTCAAGATTTTTACTACAAAGTCTACACACTTAATTACTAGAAGTGTATCACACACAATATCCATTCCTGAGTATAATTCTACACTAACATAACATGAGTACTATGGTATTTTCTTCACCATGCCATCTAGGTTTAAATAGATCATCTTACAGTTACATGATCTACATGTAGATATCCTTTGAGACTCTTATAAAACCTATACTAACAACTAAAATTCCTAGTCCACTACACATATCTACTTACACATTTGTAAATAGATACACAAATTCATTACCATTTATTAGACAAATATCATATTCTACTATCACCATTTAAAATAATTAAAAATATTAAACACATGTAAACATGCACAATATAACTAAATAGAGATACCAATACACACATTACCCATATAATAATAAACATCCATTTATATAACTCAAAGCATAGTTTCAATCAAACATTATAAATTACTCAATAATTTGGACATGGCCAATAGGACTAGCCCATTTAATCTCACTCATAAACATATCCACACTAGAACTAGAGGCCCCACTATCCCTTCATGACCTTCATCGATGACTACATCAGCTCTCTACTTTAACACACCCAGATCAACCATACACTTTGAATGCTCTCACATGATATGTATGCAATCATACACTATTCAACCACTTGCCCCACCTAGAGAATTAGGTGCTTGCATTATCCATCTTCACAACTCTATAAATGCCATGTCCTTGTCTACATCCACTCACCTATACACCAAAATATTTATGGAAATTCAATTAGACAAATGAGTTGAAACACAAAAAACATCCATTTTCCTCTCCACTAATCCATGAACCACAACATCATTAGGAATATTACATGTTAGTATGCATAGTGTAGTCTTGATGGTAGTATCCAATACACATCATCACATGAACCTACACATACCAATATAATGTATCAAATACCTAATAAATTAAATAAGTAACCAAATACAAAAAATATACAAATATATAATAATAATTAACCATCAATAACTCTAAGGGTCTCCACATTAGTACATCCTCCACAATAATCCAACCTCTCAAAAATAGAGGTGGACATTTATGATCTCTCTACTATGCTATATAGGCATTAGTATCTCCTACATAATTGACATCTAGTACATCAAATGAATGGATCCTTCTATGTCAATAAAATTAGGTATAACTATGTAGTAGATGGTCTAGGCATACTACCTTTCCTCACTAAAGTCCAAGAACTCCTCAATGACACCAATGGGGATGGAGGCACATATTGAGTAACACTGAACTATCATGTCACATGATCATACTAGAACCTCTCAAATACATTAACCCAATGGTCATGTAGCTAGCAGTTCATGTAAACCCATCTCATCTACACATAACCCTCATGCTATCCCTCATATCCCCTATATGGTCTCTAGATAATATCTCTGGTTGCCAACGTATCAAACAATTTCCAACATTGCATCATGCTCTTGATGGGTACATGGGTTGTCACCATCCACATTTATTCAAATCATTGAGGGTGAGCCCAATCACCTCATTGAGGCAACATTGGTCTACTTACTATTATATGCTCATATTCCTAACAATGTAATAGTGTGGAAGATTCAATACCTCCTGCACATATCTCCTAGATAAAATAGTATAAATCACAATAAAAGTAGGCTAGCATAGTGAGAACCCACAAGTATATGGTGGCATGATCCTTTATATCCTACACTATCTCATGCATCCTATATGAGATCGATACCCTCCTCCCATATAGACACCAATTTTATTTAATTTTTGATAAGAACTACCACAACCACAAAACATTCATTGTGACAATAAATAATGATAATATATCATTGTGGCTCCCTGCGTGATGAGTCCCTGTGAACATCACAAAAAAATACTTGGAGGCCCATTGTATAGCTCAATCCCTAGTGTCCTCTTATAATACTACCTTTAACCAATAATTGGTAATAGTAGAATACTATACACATCTTTTAGGGAGATAGTCATCTCCCCATTAGGTAACTAGAATGTGTAAGTATCTACATCCCACATCTCACAAAGTGAAGTTATCTATCTTTATCCTAAGGCATCACATCTAAGGATGTTAGATGCCTCAAACTAGCTCTCCTTACCATGGTCATCTCATCATCTATCAAGGGAAAACCTTGTAATCTCTCCATCATCCAACCACTCTTAAAATCTCTCATATGCACATTAACCTAAAAAAATCTAACCAAATGCAACATTATCAATGCAAAATATAAAATCCATAGACAAAAATAGTCATAAAACACCATTTAATAATAATGAGCACCCCAAATTAGGTGTAGTGGACATTAACACTGCATATGGGATAGTAATGTTAGACAATAGTGCCATACGTAGGACAATAGTGCCATGCCTTGGAAACTAGTGCTAATATTAGGATAGTAATGACAAATTACCAAAAATGGCTGTAAACTACCAAATTTACAATAAAAACAATAAAAATGTACTAAAAATGACAAAAATTGGAAAAATAACATGTTGCTTACTAGGCTAACCTCCTCCCTAGCTTGGATAAGTACCTCTACCTCCTCATACAGGGTCAAAGTCAGTCTTCATCTCCTTAGCATACACTCTAGCTTATAAAAACAATAACTATCAACTCAAATGATCTAAATGAATTTACAAACTAATCAAATAACTTATTTAAGTCATATTTATAAAAATACACCTTACTAAGGTTAACCTTGCACACTAATTTTACCAATTGGTACTAACTTATTATAAGCAGGATATATAGAGAACTATAACTTTGATTTTCAAATCGTTTCTTGCATGTAGGACTTGACCTCAATGTACCTCACCCTATATTGTTTAATCTAATATCTTGATCACATTTGAGTCTAAAAAATGACATAATTGATATTCATATAATAAACTCAATATATACCAAACATTTATCCCATTACCAATTTTAACAATTGACTCTATCATAATTGATAAAATATTCAAACTTAAAACAACATCACCCTACTAACTAACACCATCATATCAATTGTTACCACTTTTGGTCAAAAACCATTACCTCTATCTAAACTCTCTCACCAAAAGGTGGGGAAAACATATATAGATCAATTCAGATATACATATATTCATACACATAGGTCTACTTAGATACACATATACAGATATGCAAGTCTACTTAGATACAAATATTCAAACATATGGGTCTACTCAAATAAAAATATTTAGAAACACATTTTTATGCTGATATATAATTTGACCTAGATATATAGGTTTACATAGATACATAGTTTGAATCATATTTATAGTTTTATGTAGATATATTGGTTTACATAGATATATAGTTTGACTCATATATATAGTTTTATGTAGATATACAAGTTTTACTCGGGTATATAGTTTGAATTAGATATAGATTTTGACTTAGATATATATTTTTACTTAGATATATAGATGTTCAAATACACAACTACATTACTTAGATATTAGGATCAGAGGCATAATGTAGAGCACACATCCTTCATCTCTATTTTTAGATTGTTAGGTTACACTAAGATTGTCACTAGGATGTCACCAAGATACCACCAAATTTTCATAAGTTTGGGTCACTTGACCATCTATAGGGTTGATCCATAACCTTCCATTATACCTAATTTACATAACTAGATTCATTACACATATCTGAGTGGGGGTAAGTAGGCCTTGTTTCTTGACATATCCAGTTGACATAGTTAGATTCAGTCCAGATATCAAGGTGGAGGGAAAATAAGGTTTTGTTATTCATGACTTATTTCACTACTTAGATTTAGTATAAAGGACACCCAAATTATGGATTTCTTCTTCACATATTTCACTCCAGCTCTTGTCCACTTATTTAGCCAAGAAGTGAGATAGGTCTATTACACATTTACATAGGTAAGCACAACTACACATTCCTATTTTTATTTTAATCTAGTACTTTTATTTATTTACACTACTAGAATAAAAGTGGGGAAAATTTATACACCCTAATTTTGTCAAAAAAGCACAAGTACTTTATATTTTGCTGATATTTCACATGAACATCTTAGTGATGAATAAATCCCTTATTAACATGGTCAATTTGGGTCTTTTTATTCTTCTTATGTTTTTTTTCCCTACTTGTTGCATCCCCAATTGTTGTGAGTCACCTCCTCCCACTCATAGGAGCCCCTATCATATCCTACCTACTCTTAACTTTTTTAGGCCTCAAGATAGTAACACCATTATCAGGATAATAGTGTCATGTGGTTCTAGTTTCTAATTATGGATCTAGTCTCTAAAGGTCATTTTCTCACATTTTTGGATCCTAACCCTACCTTGAGCCTTTTCTTATGTTTTTATCCCTCTTTTTTGACTTATCAACCAAAAAATAGGGTCTTACATTAAAATCAAATTTATTTATATATAAATAGACTTACAAGGCATTTTACATCTTGCACTTACTATTTTAGAACATAATTACTTAAAATCAATCCATAGTATAAATCAATATTTTGCATACTACTCAGCTATTACATTTAAACATTGCATGTTTGATCAAATAAGGACCTTTGTTAAAGTTGTTATAGTATACCATGCACATTTATTATTCACAATCCTTAAGAGAGAACTGCATGTGATCTGAGACCCCTAGAAATGGGCTTAATGTAGGCAACATCCAGGATAATATGGGTTCTACTCTTCATGATCATAATATCCCACAACCTAATTTTTCCCTTTTTTTGAATTAGATCTAGTTTTTATTTTGTGTGTGTACATATTCATTAAGTTTTTAGTGGATATTCAATGAAAATAGTGACACATACAAGTTTTTAGAAGACACAAAACCACCTAGAAGTACCCCGAAAACCTCTTGTAGCTTCCCTGAAAGTTTCAGATAACCATTCCAAGAGGGACACTAGCACCATAATTGGACACTATCACCACATAGTGTTACTATCCACATAAGTGTTCTATTATCTAGAACCTAATTTGAGCTAAAGTCATAGAATGAAAGGTGTCTGGCTATTTCTAAAGCTTGTTTCAAGATCTTGAGTCATAAAAATACCTAATTTGCTCAAAATAAATACTCTTTCTTTACATCTTTCTAATTTTGGGAAAGCCTTGTCAAATAAATAATTTCTTATTTTCATTTTAATTTATTTATATACTCATCCCTTTAAAAAAATAGGATTTACATACACTAAGTCCTAAATAGTTAAAATAATATCCTTTTTAGAAATGGAAGTACCATTATGCTTACCTTTCCCTTTCACTTTCCCCTTTTGCTTTGAACAACCTTATTTTTGTAAGTGATTAAGAGGTAGATGGATACTTATTATTTTCCAACTATAAGTAGTGATATTGAGATCAAGCCTTTTCACATGTGTAGGATTGGCCAAGAGGATGCATCTTCTCAAATAGCTATGGCATCCACCAACACACTTCATCAAGATGTCACGGTCTACTATATCCTTAGCCATTTTTATATTCTTCTTTAAAAAATCACTTCTATACTTTTACATTATTTTATATTTATATTTCATAATATATTACCAATACATGCACATATATACATCATAATAAATAGGGTAAATTTTTTTCTTGATTAACATCTAGAAATAATCTCACTTAGTAATAGGAAGGAATTTATTAACATCTAAGGTATGAACATAAATCTAAAACCAAGTTAAATCATGATTAGTTAAATTTAATCTTTCAAAACTAACTTATCATCTCTCATTAATATAATGCAAACTTAATAATACCTCTAGTTGGGATAACCAGTGGTTTAGCCTCTTTTTATTCAGATTTACATCATATGTCCAAATATATAACTTTGCCTTAAACTTAAATGTAGGTGGATTTTGGTTAGCATGGGGACATTATTCCTCTTTATCATGATTGGGGGTGTCCTCTTTATTTACTTTCAACACGTCCATAGAATAACTAATCTTCTTCATGAGAAATCACATGATGGGATCCAACCATTCAAACTTATTTATAGAAATAGAGACACTATCCACTCCTTTTTTAATATTTTAAAATATATCTTCCACTGTACATGCATATTCTTCATCATAATGGTCCATACTTCCAATCTATTTATTCTTATTCCTTGTGGATATGTCTTTTTTAAATATAAATTTTATATGATACCTTGACCAATAACACTACTTTCTCTAGTGATGGGAACAAAGTACTAGGTAATCAAAGATACACAAAACCACATAAAATAACTAAAAGTGATATTAAACTAGATCTAATACCACTTTTATTTATAAAATTGATGGATATTACAGATTAAGTTTCACCAACATGGATCTATACTCTTAATTTGATTAGTGATTTACATATGTATGTTGTAAATGAAAACAAAGATAAACATTTTTTGGTAATGTAATGTACATAATACTAAACATAAGAAGGAAGAGAAAGATAACACAAACCATAATATGAACTTAAGATTTGACCTAGATAAACTTAGTGTGGGAAAAAATCTAATGAGTGAGGTAAATGTAGTCCTATTTCACTATGAAATTTAAAAATTATACAAGTTACTGCCATGGATGGCCTTCATTAATAGATTATTCACTAATACACAATTCAAATTGAGTACTTTTAACATTTTAAATACTTCATATAGAAGCAACATAGATAAAATAATCACTCACAATAAAGAAACAAGGAGATAATATGAAAAAGGACCCAAACTTGTTATTTACAGTGTGAATCTAACTCTAAGACTTTTCAATAAATTATATGTCTTATGCCTTCAAAAAAGGTTTTAATTATTTCATATCACCTCAAGACCTAACAAAGAAATCAAAAAAAGTATCATGAGTAAGTTGGAGAATTTGCATCATTCATATTATTGTATTTTTCTAGTGGGAAATTTGTTGTAATATGCAAAATAGTGGTTACAAAAACACCAGAGAACTTTTAAAATTCTCACCTATATATACTGGAAATTATGAAAACACCACCTACGTAAAGTGATAGTTACACAATCACCACCTACACTAATTATTATTTGTGTCATCTATAAAAAACACTTAAATTATATATATGAAAGTTGTTGAAATCACTATTTTGAGGGTGTTTGGATCATATACATACTGATTCTTCCACTGTAACTTATCCAAAATGATATTTCAACATGAAGTATATTACAATAATTACTTACAAGTATGCATTACATAAATTAGGAATAATAAAAATATATATAAAGTATATCTTATACATTATTTTAGATGATATTTATATATGATATAGCATCTCAGTATTGTACACTTGGAAAACTCATACCTTGGTAGTTCTTCCTAGTTTTGGACCTTTCCCACTTCTACAAGTCTCAAATTTGATTTATCTTATGCCCTTTGACCTATATCTCTTAGTCTAACCAATCTTATTTTTATGACCTAAGCCTTCTATCTTGCACATAATACTTAAATTATACTTATCACCCATCTTTGAATGTTTAGAACCTATACCTACTTTCCTACTCCATGGGCACTAACCTGTGGAATAGACACTAGTGTTGATGTTAATGTATTGACCTAACACAAATTTCCAATGCCATAAACTCATCTATTTTTCAAATGAAATGTATCCTAATGGTCAACCTAAGTGCTTTAATGTGAATTACTTATCTAAAAGGATTGATATAAATATAAGATCAACCCTCATTCATTCCTCATCTGAAAAAACTAGAAAAATACTAAAGAGGCCAAGGGAAATTATCAAAATCACTCTATAAATCATTCAATTGAATAAATATTTCTTATTTATGAACTAATAATAGGTACAACATATCTACAAGTCTGAAGTACTAACAGAGCAACCCAAGTTCCCAATTTTCCATGTTACAATATTGGTCAATATTATACTTGCTTTTCAAAATATTACATTATTCACACACATCCAACATGTAGGGGAGAACTATATGAGTCTAAGGCCTTATTTTTGTGTATTGGCTATGTAGGTAGTGCTCACTAATAGTGGGGTGTTTAGGGTCATCTTGACACCATGTGACCACTAACCCATTCTTCCCCAAGGTCACCATGAAGATTAAGAACCAAGGTTTTAAAATTTCATGAGGAGAGTCCATGACTCATATCTAAATACACAAAAATGAAGGCAAAGTCAAACCTAGAAGCATCCAAGTGGTCACATCCTTTTCCAGTAGGTATTATGTATAGGACATTTATGTTAAACCAAGATAGTAGTGTCAACACAATTGTTCTAGGATGATGCTAGTGTCTAGAGCTTCAGAAGTGATAGATCTAGAATCTGACAACAATTCTACAATCATATTTCAAGCTACCTTTTGTCTATTCTAGATCCACATTGTGTTATAGGATCAAAACCAACTAAGTATATAACTTATTTATTATTTACATTTATATCTTAGTTTTAGTTTATATATTTAGCCTATACTCAGCATAATAAATTTAATGTATGCTTATATCTGAGTTGAACAACCAATTAACCTACTATAGATCTTATTATCCCCCTTGTGCATTGTCCTTTATATAATATTAACCCTATTATCAAACCTCCAAGGTAGTATATTCCCACATATAATTTTAGGGTTAAACATTTAGTGATCCTGATCAATGTGAATGTAAAAAAAAATTGATTTAGGTCTTCCAAACCTCCTACAGTTTCAAATAGCTATGATGTATTTTCAAACCTAAAACTTTACCTTAGGGTTTTACCCTCCTCTAATCAGAATGAATTCATGTGCTTATGCTTTCAAGTGGATTCTTCCTTGATTGGCTTATTTCATCTTCCAAATTAATTCATTTTAAAATTCTTTGGAGGTATTTTTTAATCAAATTGGTATATTCATATATTTCCTTTTGTTTTCTAAAAGATTGTACGGATTATTCAAATTTAGAATTTTGATATTTTTAGTAAATGTATATTTACACTCCTTACATATACTTTTATTTCCATATTTTTATATTTTTGTATCATTTCCTATTTTCACAAAAAACCTATCTCATATCATCAAAAAACATAGCCAATAGTCTAAAATTGATATATCCTTATTGTATCATGGTTGATTGCTCCTTATCATTTATAAGCCTTTCTTATCTTGTTCTCATGTAAGTTTTAGAAAATTTTAAATTAATACAAATAATATACTTCCTCCTCCTAACTCTAAAGAGAGAGTTAACTCTCATCTCTCTAACTAGGTTTAGGATATCACTTATCCAAGAGGTAAGGTGGTTAACCCTATAATTTTAAATGGATATATTCAATCAAAAATACCTAGGGTTTGTTCTTGTGAAACCATAAAAGAACAAATTAGTACTATGACCAAGCTAATGCATGATTTAAAAAAGAGAAATTAGTCTCTAAATTTAAAGATCACTTTATTGCAAAATCATATTTCATATATAAAGAATCCACATTATGCTAGTGTGAACCATGTGTTTGAATTTTCACATACCAATTATGTCCCTAATAAAAATATATATTGGAAGACAAAACCAAAGTCACATAATGATAATTATTATATAAGTGAACAAAATCTTTCTAAGAGGACAAGTGAGAATCTGAGGGAGATCCTTAGAAATGATTTGATCAAATTACCTCATCCACAACCTATAAAGAAATCCAAATAGTATTGTACATATCATAGAATTTATGGTTACCATATAGATTATTGTTTTGTATTGAAAATAGAGATACAAAATGGAAATTCTCCTAAATTAAAGGTGTTAAATGAACAAAAATGGTTTGCAAACATCCTAAAATAAATAAATAAATACTTTACCAAATCTACCCCAAGATTTAAATGAAACATCATTAAAGGTGGATGAGCCTTCACATGAGGTGCAAGTTTATAATGTTCCAAAATATATACCAAATATTCGGAAGAATGATTCAAAGAAATAAATTTTGAAAGAAAAATCCCAAATGGTAATAACACAAAATGACCAAAATGTATATTTTAATAATGAACATAAGAAAATGTGCAATGTTTTTCAATTTTATATCCCATAGGTTTTTAAAGATGAAAAACAAAAGAAACATCCATTTCAAATAAATAAGGTCTAACCTATTGTATGGTTTATTTTTCACACACTTGTCAAACCATTTATTTAGAAGCCATTTATTCAAAACAAAACCCCACCAATATTGACATTATCCTTAAATACCTATTACATATTTGATCCTAATAATGATACACATTTCCATGTCCCTTATAGGCCTTGATGTGATGACATTGTTTAATGCACTTTAATGATACATGTACCTTGACATGTTCTTTCTATATGCTACATTGTTCCATTCAACATTAGATAGTTGTATTAATAATTATGAGGTAAGGTAACTACCAATTCATATATTCCCTCAACTCAAATAGGGGGAATTTTATTGGGGGCATGTCATATAGGAATGGATTCCACACATTCAATATATCATATTTAGAGGGGGCATGTTTTGGAAGCATGTTCTCTACACTTGTTCAGTATTCAACACATATATATTACACTAGGGGCATGTTTTAGAAACATGTCTTCCACATTGGTACTTATTTTAGTTTTTAGATTGCTCCACATATAGTGGGGGCAATAATTTGTAAGTATCATTAGGTTTCATGGTTGAGATAATCTCAATTACCAAGTGGAAACTTGCTTTTACTCCAAAGTTCAGGGCATGTGCCTTCCAATATCTCTCTCTTTATCTCCTAGGATATATACACTATCAATATTTATCTATATTTTTTCTAATCTCAATTTTAGAGCCTTATAATGATATATCTTTTTCAAATCAACTTGAAAATATGCAAGGTGATTATATAGACACACATGTGTACTCCGTAACCTTCCTTTTTTAATTTAAATCTATTTAAATTATTAATTATATGAAATATATTGTAACATGATTTTGGTGGTAGTCCAGTCACCAAAAAAGCACTCAAGTTGGGCACATGCAAAGATAAGTTGTGAGATACACACCAAGTACACATTCCTTTCCTTTAAACTAACAATTTTATTATTAAATTAAAGGAGGGTAAATGTAAATGATATTTGTGGATTATATAGCACCTCTATCTTGTACACTTGGCAAACTTAGACCTTAGTTGTTCCTCCTAATTCTAGATGTTTCATCATACTTTTCCATTTTTCACATCTACTCTATCTTATGTCCTTTGCCTATATCTCTTAGTTAGAACAATTAATGTTGATGACCCAGGTCTTCTATCTTGCCCAAAATTTTTAAAATGTAGTTATTTTCCATCTTTAAAAGTTTTGAAATTGTACCTACTTTCTTACTACCTAGACACTAATGTTCTTGACAAACACTACTATCAACATGTTTGTCCTGACCCAACATAAGTGTTAAGTGCCCTAAATTCATATATTTTGAAAATGAAATGTATCATAATGGTTATCCTAAGTGTTTTTGTGCGAGTTAGTTATCTAAAGGGATTGAGATATATATATATATATATATATATATATATATATATATATATATATATATATATATACAAGATCAATCTTCATTCATTCCTCATAGGGAAAACCTAGCAAAATACCAAAGAGACTAAGGTAACTTATTAAAAATATTATATAAAATATTAAATTGAATAAATATTCCCCCTATTTCCATACCAATCATATGTACAACACATTTACAGGTCTAAATTACTAAAGTAGCATAACAAGAGCCTAATTTTCCAAGTTATAAGATAAGTCACTATTATACTTGCGTTGCACAATATTACATGATTCACACACAAGGCAACACGTATAGGAAAACTACATGAGTTTGAGGCCCTATTATAGAGTATTGGATATATAGGCAATGCCCAATTAAAATAGGGTCTATGGAGTTAACTTAACACCATGTTATTACTAACCCATTTTTCCCCAAGGTCATCATTTAGATAAAGAGTCAGGGTTTTAAAATTTCATGAGTGACATTTCATTATCTAGATCTGAATGCACTATAATGAAGGTGAAGTCAAACCTAAAGGTACCCAGGTGGTTAAATTATTTTTAGTAGGTGTTTCTTATAATATACATCAATGTAACCATGCCAAGCTAACATTACTATCGAGAGCTTTAGAAGTGTCAGATCCAAAATCTGATGATTATTAAAGAATCATCTTCCAGCCTATTTTTTTCTAGATCCAACACTATGTTAACATCAAAACCATATAAGCAAATCACTTCTTTTTCATTTACACGCATAGCTTATTTGTACTTCTATATTTAGTCTATACTCAACATAATAAATTTAGTATATACTTATATCTATGTTTAGCATGCAATTGTCCTACCTTATATTTGATTATCACCCTTATTCATAGTCATTTATATTTTCTTAACTTTGTTATTATACCACCAAGGTGGGATATCCCCCCATATCTAAATTTAGGGTTAAATAAAATATATCTATATTTTGGATTACTTTACTACATATGTAGAGAAAACTAGATATTGGAAGTCATATAAAGGGGATGACTTACCTATAATAACTCCATACGGTGATAAATATCAAGAAAGGGAAAAAAAATAAGGTAATAGATTGTCTATATCAGCTATCTATTCATGTGATCATCACATTTTTGGATATGCATGGTCACAAATTTGGTAATTAGTTAACTCTTTACTCATTAATTAAGGATTTCACATCTGCCTATACCAACATTTTAAAATGTGAATAGGTTTGATAATATACACATTTTTGAAGATTTTCTAAAATATAGATGTCTTCTAGAGTATTGTGCTCTTAATGGTGCACCAGGTCAAGATAATATGACACATCAACATTACAAAAAAACTATAAACTTTATAATAACACTTCTAAATGACACACCTATGCATATATGTTGAGCACACATTAATTCTTTCATTCCTTGTTTCATCTCTAAGCCAATGAATAGGAAGTTGTAAATTTACACACCTTTATCAATTATTTTTGGACCTTTGGAATCCATTTAATTATTATCCTACCTATGAAGAAATGAAAAAATGACACTATGATTGTTATATAGGATAGGTTCTATAATATGACCATCATGGTTTCCTATAAAAATGCTATCAATGACTAAAAACTATGTCATCCATCTTCATTTATGTTTGGGTTGATTTTGATTGTCAACATCTATTTTATCCAACAATGAGCCATGACATGTATTTTTTATCCATTTTTGACAAGCTTGGGGGAATGATGAATGAATAGTTGAATTGTTTGACTAAATTTCATCCCCTTATAGATATAAAAATGGAATGTGTTATATACACACTTTCTCATATTTTATGTGCATATAAACATACACATATTCAAAAATGGGATCATAACTTGGCATACATTAAACAAGCCTATAAAAGAGCCTTTCAAAACTGTATGGGGCATAGTCCTTTTGAGAGATGTTGTAGGTTTCAACTAGTGGCACCCTCAAATGTATCCTAATGAACACCATCTAGCATATAGTTTAATTCATAGGAATAAGAAACAAATAAAGAGTATAAATATTTGTAACACATTCAAAACACTCATATATATTTTATTTATATACTGTCACACCAATAGTTGATGTATAAATGGGACACAACATACATTACATGTCTCATGAGTTCAAGGTGGATGATAAGTTTTAGTTATATCTTCATAAAGAGTGATTCAAAGGTCCACACTTTAAGATCAAGCCTATGTAGTATAGTTTATACACCATACTACATAGATCTAGAGAAAGATTTTATTCTTGTCTTGTTGAAGTACTTGAATTTATATCCAATCTTCAAGGTGGAACTTATAAAACCATACTAACCTATTTTTTCAAAACCAATATCAATACAACATCCATTAGATTTTGAACTTAAACATGCTAACCTATCACCTAAGGATCAAATTATTTAAGGGACCACTACATGCATGTTTTGATATGTACATCAATTTTTTTGAGTGGTTAAGGTATATTAATAAATAAATTAGGCTAAGTGGTATAAAATTCCATAATTTTAGGTTTAGTTAAAAAAATCATGTGGACAAATAAACTCAAGAGGAAAAATAAATATTATATGACTGAGCTTAACCCCACTTATGAGCATGACTAGAAAACTTATGTAGGGGTAAAAATCAAATGGAAAATGAAGAAGCTCATAATATAATTAATATTAGGTCACATAAAATTAGATGCAATATGAGTAAGTGGAAGATCCAAAGATAAAGGTAGGAATAGGGAAAATATCTTATTACACATTAAGTGTGGTAGAGAAGGAATAATGCTATATCATGGAGTGTTAAGAATATGATGACATTTGAGTTAGCCACCTGCATGGGATGTTTATGTATACAATATTGAAATAAGAAAAAATTGATAATCCTTGAGAAATTTTTGATCAAAATTGACATCTATAAAATAAACATTTAAAAATACAAAAAATAAAATAAAAATTAACTAAGGTCCAACAACACAAATCTTCTACGTTTATGCAACTACTCGCTCCTTTGTTTTTAGAGATATTATATCTTGTAATAATATTTACATATCAGAAAATGCTTAAAGACACTATATGTAGTGGTCACAAAATTATTGTACACACCAAATTTCATTCTATTATTTACTTTTGATTGTGACTATATTTGAATAAAATTATATGCCAATCAACATTTACTAAATAACAGTTGTAATGAATTGGGAGTTTAATTTTTGATGGTTTATTTTGAATATCAAAGCCATTTAACAATAAAGGAAAATACACTATTTTAATGGTTTGAATATGAGATTACATATAATTTGAATGTTTCCCCAATTTTGAGATCAACCCAAAATATATATTCCTCATCTTTACAAATTAGTGTAAAATCATCATTCTAATAGTCTATTTTCTTGATACTAGTGAAAATGTCTCTTAATAGTCTATCCTATACCTCTATTTGAAACCCTTAGAAACTAAATTTGCCTTGTTTATTTCAACACTTCTATCACTATTATACTTGGTCTTGTAGACCCATTTAGTACCAATCATTTTCTTTCCATATGGAAGCTCTATAATCTCCCAATTATCATTCATGTGAATATAATATATCTCTTCTTGCATTGATTGCACCAAAACATCATTAGTACATGCATGTTAAAAACATGATGGTTAAAAATCAGGTTGTGTAATTAAATCATAATTTATTATCTCACCTCTTGGACATTCTTCATGTATTTGGATTTTTGTACACTGATAAATTTCACTCAAGAATTTTACCTTCCTTGAAGAACTAGGACTTGAATCTAGAGTTGTGATTGGATAAAATTCACTAGATTAGGGTTTATTTAATGGAATTATATACTTTAGTCTATAATTATGCTTGGAATACGTGTACTAGATGAGGGTCTACTTTATGGACTTGTAACACTTAGGACTGGAGTACCTGTGGGATGCTAATTAGTAATGTCATCATAATTACCATCAATAAAAATATATTTAGACTTCTCAATATTGCCTTTATATTTATCATGACCATACACTCCTCCATCAAAAATAACATCTCTTGACACAATTACACTATTAGTGATAGGATTATAAAGCCTATAAGCTTTGTTTTGTTTACTTTACCCAACAAAAATACAAGACTCACTCTTTGGATCAAATTTCTTACCTTTTTAATCAACTACATGAACATAAGATAAACAACCAAAAAATTTTAAATATTTAACATTAGGTTTATTTTCATACCATGTTTCATATGGAGTCATATTTTTAATTACACTAGTGAGACTTTGATTGAGAATATATACTATTGTAGCAAATGCATCAACCCAAAAAGAGTTGTTCAATCTCTTTGTTTGTAACATGTTCCTTGCCATTTCAATAACTATAAAATTCTTCCTTTTAGCCACACCATTTTGTTGAGGGGTGTAGGCAGTTGTGAGTTGCCTTTTGATGCCATTAAATTCACAGTAATTCATAGAAGATTTTGAACATAATTCACCTCCATGGTTAGTCCTTAGTCACTTTATTTTGTAACCACTTTCAGTCTCTATAAGGGATTTAAATATATTAAATATATAAAATGCTTTGAAATTTTTTGATTAAAAAAAAAACCCAATAGTTTCTTGAATAATGATCAATAAATGTAATGAAATATGATGACTTATCTAAACTTTTTGTTTGCATAGGACCACAAATGTCTGAGTGAACCATTTGAAGTGGATAATAAGCTCTCCATTCACTAAATTTTGGAAACTTCTCTCTTACATGTTTGACTTTAACACATCCTTCACAAACTTCCTTATGCTATTCAAATTTTGGCAAGCCAAAAACCAATTCTTATGATGTTAGTAACTTTAAACATTGAAAATTAAAGTGTCCATACTTGAGATTACATAACCAACTTTTATCTTCATATGCCATATTTTAAAGGCTATTACTATGCTCTCTAAACTTAAATGGGAACATCATATTATTATACATAGGTAAAATTATAACAACTTTATTTCCTTGATTTTTGTCATAGATCATGAATTTATTATCATCAAAAACCACCTTATAGTTCTTTTCACATAGTTATCCAACAAAGCAAATTATGTTTCAACTTTGGGGTATAATAAATATCATTCATACTTTTCTTACGTTCTGTAGTATTCACCTTCATAGTTTCTTTTGCTGAAACCTCCAAAGATTTATCATCACCAAGTTTGACATTGGTTTTGAAATTTTTATCCATTTTAAAAACAACACATTATTCCTTGACATGTGATCAGAACATCCTGAATCTAGATGCCAAACCTCATTAGGATTGTTTTCTTATTTGTCATATGAAATGAATAAATTATATGAAGCATCATCATTATCATTATAATAATTATCACTTATATTTTCATTTCCCATATTTAATTGACATTCCCAATCAAAGTGACCATACTTGTGATAGTAATATCATTAAATATTTATTTTATCAAATCTACCTCTACTTCTACATTTTGAATGTGAACCACCTCTTCTTCATTTTTATCCTTTTAAACAATTGTATCCTCTTGAATAATTGTAATTCATGTCTTTACCTTGTCATTGACTATTTTTTATATTGTCTTTGCCATGTGCATGGATATTATTATTTCTAGTATTGGTACCTTTATTCTTTGTGACCTTTAATTTTGAGACAAAAGCCTTCTCATCACTTTCATTTAATGTGTCTACTAGTCCTTCTTCATGGGACACAAGAGATCTAACCAAGTGATAAAACTCAAGAGGAGTTAACTTTTTGCTTTCTTCAATAATGATGACAACATTATTCCACCTTGGTGTTAGATACCTTAACACTTTTCTTACAACAACCTCTTTGTTTAACATTTCTCCAAGTGTATCCATATTATTGACTACATACTTTAATCTTACACAAAAATCATCCACACTTTAATCTTATTGCATCTTTAAATTCTCAAACTCCCTCTTTAATATTTTCAATCTAACCACTTTGACTTTCTCACTACCTTGGTATGATTCTTGAAAAGTCTTCTAGGCATCTTTGACTATCTTTGCACCTAAAATTATTGGAAATAAGATTTTGTCTAGAGTTTTTTGAATGTAAAATAAATCTTGTGAGTTCTTATTCTTATATTACCTTTTGGATTGCCTATCATTAACTAGAATAGTGGCCCAATCAATTGGTTCATCATAATCAATTTATACAATCTCTCATAATTATTTTCCTATCAAAAGAGTCATCATCTTGATGCTCCAATAATCATAATCATTACCACTAAATTATGGAATAGGAAGATTGTTATAGTTTGACATGATAAATTTTTATAAAGATATAAAACATAAAACATCCACCCAAAATTGGCTATGATGTCAATTAATTTTTTTTAAAATATATAGAAATTAACCACTATCCAAAAATAAACTAGAAAATAAGATCTCACAACCAAATATATGCAGTATGCATAAGCATAAGAAATATAGAATAACCAAAATAAAAATGACTTCTTCAAATTATTCGAATCATTGTCCATTAAAATAATGATCAAATACAATGTATTTATTTAATTGCATGTGAACATGTTTTTTCAATGAATAAATTAAATATTATAAATTTATCTAAATAGTAAAAATAAAAATAACTTGCATGAAATATAAACGAAACTTAATTCTCACCTTTATAAGGCTTTATTATTCAAAAAATAGATTAAATAAATATTAATTAAATTTCATGTTTTTTGCATGATGTTATCTATTGTAGAACTAGAATTCAATAGTAATTAACCAACTAGTTCCATCACTAAGATCCCTTTCTTTTAAGAACATGAAACTATAGTATATAAGAGTGGCTATGGCTAAAAGTGCCTGCTCCCACACTTATTTTGCTCCTAGAACTCAAAAGGTTGTGAAACTCAGGAACTACATCATTTTCAATCAAAATAACAACCTCTTCTTTAGCCAGATAACATAACATCCAAGTGGACACATACTAAAGCTTAGGAAAATCTTCTCTTACCAAATATTCAACCAAGATAGGCAAAATTTCTATGTTGATTTCATCATCTTTAAAATCATACCAAATTTAGAGATGATGTAGAGTTAGAAGCTGTCTTTTTGGATCTCTATATTTAACACTCTTTATAGCTTATCACACATGTATTTTGATTGTTCCTTCACATATTATTGATTTATGAATTAGATTTAAAAATAATCATAGATAAAGGTTACCTTTTTCTACTAATTTATCTCTTTTATTTGAAAAAGGAACTTGTTGGCCACTGTCATTTATCCTCAGTGTTACCATATTTGGAGAAGCAATTATTTAGGATTAGAAAACACACACATCCTAGCAAGATAAGTAATATAGATGGATCAACACATAGAAAAAATCAAGATGTTGATCACCCATCTCAAAGAAATAATGGATAAATTATTGAAATGTAATTTTAATAAGCCAATGGGTGCTGATGATGTTGCTCATCCAATAAATACCAAAATAATGACCATTATCTTTCTTTGATTTTTAATAATTCTAGGTATGGAATCAAAAATATAATTGGAAAGATTTGGAGTATCATTTCATGAAGCTCTATCAAATGTGGATAACAAGACAACCAATTCAAAATTTAAATCCCTCTATCACCTTTTTCCCAACACCCATCACTTCACTTTTAGTTGAGTTCCCCCATGGATATATTTTTCTATCGTAATGGTTTTTTTTTGTCATTAGCTAAACGTTACTTAATTAAAAATAATTTAACATAATATATCCTTGACATATTAAATTGAAAAGGGTTGTTGTAAATTCTCTCATTAGATACTAAAAGTTGAATATGGTCTATAACATTGAAAATATTATCTCAAAACTAGAGGCAACTTGATGTATAATATTTTAATATAGATTCTAAAGTAATATGTTTAAAATGTTAGAAGATATGGCCTAACTACATATACTCTAGCCTAATTTCAATCTAATGTGTATAACCTTAGTACATCCTTTCAATACCTATCAATACATGATAATGGGATGATCTTAGAGAATATTTTTCACTTTGTATCTCACCAACACTAGCAATCTTTTTTTGACATTTACTATATTTCATTAAGCATCTTGATTATGAAACCACATATAGAGAGTTCAAATGAGGTTTATATAAAAGGTTAGGTTATTGTATTATATTTTATAATAAAGAACATGGAGAAATGAAGCTATGACAAATTTTATACTCCCATAGAGGTGTAACCAAGCATCAAATATCATAGTTATTTTAATATAAATTTCATTTATCATTAGATTTTTTCTTGTCTATTTCATTCACTATGAATGGTGTTTATGCTTGTTATTTGCTTTCTTGTCTTGTTGTAGCAAACTCAAAAGATCAGTTCAACCTTCCAATTGGTATCAGAGCATCCATATACTTCCTGAGCTATAGCAAGAGCATTGTCAATTTTGGAGTGTGTACAACATGATAAAATTAGATCCATTATTATCTAGTCTATCCTAATTGAGATAGTAAAGTTAGCTTCAATTTCACATCCACCAAGTATTTTAACTTGTGTCTTTCCAGCCAATGTTTATGAGATCCTTTTAGTGGCTGATATAAACACTTGAAGAGGATTTTTTAAGTGAATAATATTCTATACCCTTGTAAAAGTTATGAAGTATGGAATAGATTCATTAAATCCCAAGCCAAGGAATTTATTAGGGCACCTAGAAGACTATTTTTTATTGAACCTAGATTAAGATATGCATAAGTGTGTTTAGTTGATTTTCACTTTAACTAACATCAAGTAGTTTTAAAATTTTTGTTTGAATTTTTTAAGCTTACCATTATAGGTGAATCTAAATAATTGTTGCAAATGGATATTGAGATCAAATACCTCAAAGTTGTTTCCAAGAAAGGAATATAATTGAGAAGATCAACACCACTCTACCAAACAACATTTATGTTAAAATATTATTTTATTCTCTACCTTCCTACCTACATCCATAGCTCTAAAATCAAAAAATGCAACCACCAAATTAATTAATTGCATCATATTTTAATTTTGAATTTTTTTGGAGTCATTTGAAAGTTTCGGGGGAATAACTGTGGTAACTTGAAGAATAGTCAGAAGTTGCAAGAAAGGAAACAATAAAAAATAGAAGAGTGTGTATAATATATTTTTAGCCCAACATTAGCTAAAGAAGAAAAGATAGAAAAAATATAAAATAAGTTAGAAGGAGAAGAAAGGGTAGATTTTATTCACACCATCAATAATTAAAAAAAAAGAGACAATAACCTAGAGAAGACAGAGCAGTAGAAAGGATAACCCAACATCATACTATGGAGGATAAAGGAGGCATAATAAAATAAGAACATCAATAAATAGAGCAAGAGAATGTTTTGTTGACAATATTCAAACTATAGGCAGATCAACATAATGGAAAGGAAAGAAGAAGTCAAAAGAGTAGTTTTTTTAAAGAGTTTAATATAAAGCTATAGTTGGTTATTAAGGGAGTTTAGATAAATTTATAAAAGAGTCTTTATAATCATTCAATATATGTAATTTTTGTGTTTTATGTTTATGCTCTAGCCATCCCCTATTTTAGTCTTTAATTTTATTGCTATGTTTTTTACTTGTTGCCCACCTAAGCTTGTACATTCTATGTTTTTTGCCAACAACTAGTATCAGATCCCTTAGGTTGTAAGATCATTTAGACATGGTATTAGGAAATTCTAGTTCATGAAAGGATCCCCATATATTTTATGGAAAGAACTATGATGTGTGGAGTATCAAGATGAAGACCATATTAAAATCTCAAAAACTATGGGAGTTATTTGAAGGTGGATATAATGAGGTTGTAGACCTATAAATATTTAATACATTAATCCAAGCACAAAAGAATTCATTGAAAGATAATAAGATAAAATATGTCAAGGTATTAAGCTACATATAAATGACACTAACTGATTCAATCTTTCTTAGCATAGTATCAACTATACATTATAAACAAGCATGGGACATTTTGTAAAATGCCTATCAAGGGAGTGAAAAGGTGGAGCTTGTCAATTTTTAGATCTTAAAAAGATAATTTGAGACCCTAAAAATGAAGGACAATGAATCTATCAATGAAATTTTCATAAAGACAATGAATATTTTTAGTCAAATGAAGACATATGGTGATAACCTTGAAGATCATAAGATCATAGAGAAGGTGTTGAGGAGCCTCCTAGTAATATTTTACCCTATACTAGTTGTCATTAAATATTTAAATTATTTGAGGAAAATGAAAATAAATGAGCTAATGGGTTCTTTACAAACCCATGAACAAAGGTTGAATAGGTCATCCAATTTCTCTTATGAGAAAGCACTCGATAACAATGTGAATGTAATAGGAAGTAGGAGAGGATCAAAAAATATAGGGAAAGGAAAAAATTTCAGTAGTTAATAATGTCAAAGGCATATCCATTAAGAGTCACATGAATGAGGAAGAATCAAAACACTTATAAAGGAAGATCTACACAAAGGTGTGATAATTCTAGCATCTAATGCTATTATTGCAAGAGGTATGGACACGATGCTAGTGACTATAGAAAGAAGTATGACATAAATATTTATAATTCAAAATTCTCCAAAAAATAAGATGTTGAACCTAATAGGAATTAGAATGGTTAAAACTTATTCATAACATGCAACGTTGTTGAGCAAAGTGGTAAAGAAACATATTACTTGGATAGTGGTTATAACAACCACATGAATGGAAATAAAGAGATGTTCAACCACATTGATGAAAAAATAAAATCATAGGTGAATATGGGAAAAAATGAGATGGTTCTTGGCATTGGTAAAGGAATCATTTCTATTCGTATAAAGTAAGGTGATAAAAGACAAATTCAAGATGTTTATTATGTACCTAGTTTGAAGAACAACCTTATTAGCATTAGAAAACTTATCAAAAATGGATACAAGGTTATATTTGATAATTATTAAAGTATAATATTTAATAGGAGTGACTGCAATGGGTAGGTTATAGTAGTCAAGATGACATGTAATTAGGTGTTTCCATTGAGAATGTAAAGTGAGCTCACAACAATGTTCAAAATAGTGATAAAAGATGATTATACTCTTTACCACCTAATATATGGGAATTTTAGATTTATAATATTGAACATTATTCAAAAAAATTAAATGTTGAAAGACTTACACTTTATATAACAATAAAATAAAGTGTGTGATGGATGTGTATTGGGGAAGAAACATAGGAGTGCATTCTCTGTGGATAAAGTATAGAAATTTAGAGCTAATTTAGAGTTGATCCATTTAGAATTGTGTGGTTCAATGAAGACCCCATCCCTATCAAATAATGTCTAATTCATGACATTCATATATGCTTTCATGCAAAATATATGAATGTATTTCTTGAAGAACAAATCAGATACATTTTAGACCTTCAATAAATTCAAGCCCATGGTAGAGAAACAAAGTCATCACTACATCAATATTTTAAGGATGGATAGAGGGTTAGAGTATATATATATATATATAATGAATTCATGATTTTTTATAAGGATCATGACATCAAAAAATAATTTTTAATTAGGTACACATTGTAGCAAAATGGTGTGGCCAAGAGGAAGAATAGGACAATCTAAGATATGGAAAGGATCATGCTAAAGGAAAAGGGTTTGCCTAATGATTTTTGGGATGAGGATATATTAATAGCTATATACTTATTGAATATTTGTCCAATAAAGAGAATTATGGATATGATCCCTCAATAAGCATGGATCAGCCAAAAGCCATGTGTTGAACACTTAAAGTTTTTATGTGTTGCATATGCATATGTTTCCAAGAAAATAAGGATAAAATGGGATGATAAAGGTGAGAAGTAGATATTCATAGGGTATAGGGATAAATAAAAGGCTTACTGGTTGTATTATCCTATCACTAAATAACTCATAATCAATCAATATGTTCAATTCATTGAGCATGAAGCTTGGGAAGATAGATAAGTTGAAGAACATGTACAAATAAAAGCTAGTGGACTCTTTATTAAATCTAAACCAATAGGTATTACATCCAATAATGAACCAATTTGGACCCATAATTCATAAAAGGATGATACATCTAGTGACATTAGTCATCAAGAAGGTCAAGGAGTTTTTCAAGAGTAAACATCCTCCACCTCCAACTCAAGTCAAAACCTAGCAAGGATAAGAAACTTGTAAGAAGTATATGAGTAGTCAAGGTATGAGTAAAATGAAGATGAAACTATGAATTATTCTCTCTTTTTATTATTTGATCCTATCTATTTTGAATAATCAATCAAGGACAACAAGTGGTGTGAGTCAATGGATGAAGAAATGCATGCCATAGAGAGAAATCAGACTTGGGAGTTAGTTGACCTACCAAAAGGAAAAAAGGTCATCAAAATTATATGGGTTTATAAGACAAAAACCAATCCCAAATTAAGATAGAGACGTATAAGTTGAGATTAGTGGTGAAGGGATACAAGAAAATGCTCAGATGTGATTATAGTGATATGTTTGTACCCATAGCAAGGCTAGAAATGGCGAGGACAATAATAACAATTATTTCTCAACATAAGTGAAATGTGCATCAAATATATGCCAATTCATCCTTATTAAATGAAGTTATACAGGAATAGGTTTATTTGAGACAACCACCTAAATATGAGATTATCAATCATGAGAATAAGGTATATACACTAAAAAATACATTGTATGGGCTCAAGCAGGCCCCAAGAGCAAGGTACAATCATATTAACTTATACTTATTGAGTAGCAACTTTATCAAATGCATAAGTGAGTCCATACTCTACATCAAATCAATCCATGGTGATAAATTGACTATAGTTTTAATGTGCATGATCTAATATTCACCAAAAATGCAAATCGGTCAATAGAAGATTTCAAAATAGCCATGAATAAGGAGTTTGAAGTGATTGATTTAGGATTTTTGAAGTACTTTCTTGGGATAAAAGTCAAGAAAATGTATAGTGGCATCTTCATATGCTAATATAAGTGTGCAAAGGATATTTTAGAGAGGTTTAAGATGCTATAAATCAAGTCAATATCTACTATAGCTAAGATAAGATTAAAGTTGTGCAAAGATGATTGTAACAATAATGTAGATGAAACATGGTATAATAGCTTAATGGGAAACCTTATACATTTGACTACAACTAGGTCAGACATCATGTGCGTAGTCATCCTCATATCTATATTTATGGAGCTGCCAAAAGAGACACATTAAAAAGCAAGAAAGAGGATATTAAGGTACGTGAATAGAACAAGAGATAATAGAGTTTTATATGCAGCAATAGATGAGTTTTAGTTTGTGAATTACATAGATAGTGATTGGGATGGTAACCTTGATGATAAAAATAAAAATTTGGGCTATGTATTTCATCTTTGGTCAGGAGCCATATCTTGGGCTTCAAAGAAACAACCCATGGTATCACTTTCTATAATGAAAGTGGAGTACATAACATCTAATGCAACAACATGTCTAGCTATATGATTGAGAAGGATACTTTTATATTTGAATGTAGAGAAAAAAGGAGATTATATAGTCTATTATGACAATATATCCTCCATATCATTTTCAAATAACCCCATCTTTCATAGTAGGAGAAAACACATTATAATCATGTATTAATTCATTTAAGATTTAGTCAAAAATCATGTAATAGAGCTTACTTTTTACATGTTAGATCAATAACTAGCTGATATTTTTACTAAGACATTATCTAAAGATACTTTCATATAATTAAGATAAAGTTTAGTGGTTAGTAATTTAACATTGGGCCTACAAAGTTTTATGTTAGTTACAAACTCCTACAGGTCAGCTCTAGACTCCTACAGGTCAGCTCTAGACTCCTACATTTCATTTCAAGACTCTTACAGGCCAGATCATAACTCTTAAAACATATCTCTAGACTCTTACAATAGATCTATGGAATTCAACATAGTAGCTAGTACTCCCACAAGGTAGCTACAGACTCTACCAATTGAGTTTTTAGTCCAACTATGGACTCTACCAATTCAACTATAGACTCTACCTATTGAGTCCATAGCTACCTTGTGGGAGTATTAACTACTATATTGAATATATTAGTTGAGTTTTTAGCACAATTATAGACTTTACTAGTCTAGCTATAGACTTTTCCAATTGATTTTATAGCACATCTACAAAATCTACTAGTCTAGCTATGGATTTCAACAACAGAGCTATAGACTTCAATAATGAAGCTCTGGACATGCCTAAAAGAGGTGAAAAATCATTTGGGTAGATGAAGAGAAGTTATAAGGATGTCTTGAATGCTGAGAAAAGTTATACAGACTATGGTAGGAAGGTCAAGAGTAAGGAGAATGTTAAAATATTATTTTATTCTCTATCTTCCTACCTACCTTCCTAGTGTTGCACTCAACAATTGTAACCACCAAATGAATTAATTATAATAGATTTGAATTTTGAAAAAATTGGGAGTTATTTGAATGCTTTTGGGGGAATAAAAGTGGTAGATTGAAGAAAAAATACAAGTGAACAAAAAAGAAAGAAGAAAAAATAGAAGAGTGTGAGCATCATATTTTTAACACATCAACAACTAAAGAAGATAGGGAAGAAAAAATAGAGTACAATTTAAAAGTAGAAGAAAAGATAATTTTTATATGTAGTATCAATAGTTAGAAAAAGGATATTAGCCTAGAGAAGACAAAGCAAAAGAGAAGGAGAACCTATAAACAGACTATGGAGGACAAAAGAGGCAAAATAAAAGAATAATAACATCAGTAAATAGAGCAAGAAATTTTTTTGTTTATAGCAGTCAGAGCATACATAGATCAATAAAATAGAAAGGAAAGAAGTCAAAATAACTATTTTTGTAAGAGTTTAATATACATCTATAGCTAATTATTAAGGGAGTTTAAATTAGTTGATAAAAAAGTATTTATAATCATTTAATATTTGCAAATTATGTGTTTTGTGTTTATGCTCTGTCTATCCCCTATTTTGATCTTTTATTTTATTGTTGTGTTGTTTGCTGGCTACCCACCTAACCTTGCATATTTTGTATTTTCTACCGATAATTTATAGTCAAAAATTATGCCATACATTTGAGTAATTATTATACACCCAATATCGACATAAGCACTTGTTTTATGCATTTATTTTTTGTCTGCATATATTAGCTAGATTACACTAGCCCTTGCGCCAAAGTTCCAAAGAGTAAAATCATGTACTATCATTATTTTGAAAACTACTATCACTAGTATAATTTGACAAATAAATGACTATGTGATTAAAAATTTTAGTCATGACAACTAAAAATAATTAAATTCTACTAATTTTTTGCAACATAGCTATAAATGACTAATTTGATCATCGGGTAAAAAACACAACTAAATAATTAGTCACACAAATAAAAATCACTAAATAATTAGTCACACAAATAAAAATTAGACAATATGATATTAAAGTATGTAATAAAAAAGGTGTTTAGAGATATAGCTCACGGATGCAAAGACCTAATTTTTTTAACTACTAAGACTATATTATACACACAACTAGACTAAGTTCATATGCCACTACGTCAAACTAGTTCTACTTTACTACTAAAATTTTGATAAATAACTAAATAAATTAATTAGACATTAAAAACCTAATTTCATAAATGATATGCTAAGTAATTAATAATCATTATTTCTAAATACTTCAATATTATTTACATTACTTTAAAAATATTAATAATAATTATATTATGATACGAATTTGACTATTAAGGTGTCATTAAGTTAAGTGTGTTAAAATATTTAATTAGTCTTTAATAATTGCCATTTCGAACCAAATAATTAAAAAACACCTTACAAAAATCAACAAAGACAGTTAATTATTTTAACTAACAAAAATTTATCTATTCAAATAAAATAAATAATTCTAAATAACTAAATCCAAAAATAACTTTAATAAACTAATGGATAATAATTAATTTCAAATTTAACATAAAAATCAAAGTATAATTATTGTTAATAATTAAATATTATTTTCCACTAAGAAATAAATAAAACAATGTCATTTAATTATTAGTGTAAGAGGGTTACCTGTGAAACAATTAAATAAAATATATTTCAACCCCTTTTTTTTTTGAATACTTAATTATTAACTTTTACAAGTCTATAGAAAATAATTAATTTATAAAGATAAATTAAAATAATTCATTCATTTCATGTAAGCCACTAAGAATAAATTTAATTAAATTTAAATTTTAAAGTCAAAAGTCTTTTTACCTCCCATTTGCAGGTGGTCTCACTTACAAGTGGAAGAATAAGTGAGATTCATAGGATTGAACTAATCTAAACCCTAGGATCTAGGTATTCTTAAAAATCCATAAGTTTACTTATGACTTAAATAAAAATTGTTTTTTTCAAACCGCTCAAAATAATTCACTCCAATATGAAAATCCTATGGCTTGCATGTATAAAATCAATGTAAATGTATTTTCTTACTTTATTTAAATTTTATGTTTCTTACTTTTTTTCTATAATAAATCCATATTATTTATATATATTTGATTATCAAAATCAAATATTTTTATATATGTAAAACCCTATACATACATACATACATACATACAATAATTTAAAATAAAAATACTTGGGTTCATAATAAATTATATATATATATATATATATATATATATATATATATATATATATATATATATATATATATATATATATATATATAATTTAATGTAGGTAGTATTATTCTACAACCACTATATGGATTATGTTATATGCATATAGTGGTTGTAGAATAATAATACCTACATTAAATTAAAGATATATATATATATATATATATATATATATATATATATATATTATTCTAGTACTATAACATGTTTTGAGAACATATTATTTACTATGATATGATCACATGATGTATGCATAACTTAGATTAATTTTTTTAATTGTATTTTCCATTGATGCTGTTTAATTTCACATAGTAGATTCAAATTTTACTTCTCTATTGTGTTGGACCTTGGCCCTTGTGTGAGAATATTTGATTGATTCATCTCTATGAGATTTTTTTTTTAATTTGTGACATTTAAACATGTCTTTAATTTATCCCTTGTCCTTATGTGGGCACGCAATTTTAACATGTCATTGATTTGGCCCTTGGACCTATGTGTGTGTGTAATTTTAACATGTCCATTTTTTTGACATTATTCATGTCTATCATGTGTGTAATTTTCCTTTGTGACATTTGAACATGTACCATGTATGTAGCCCTTGGCCTTGTCACTTGACTTTCTATCATTTTTTCTTGGTGTGTGTGCGATTGTTGAGCTTGATGAGTTTTATAAGTGAAATGATCCATATCATACACTCATAACATACTAGCCTAATAATTGCATGAGATCAATGATACATTATATAGGCCTTGAATCTTAAGTTCTATGCAAATTCAAATCAAACTATGCTAATAATTTTTTTTCCATATGCTACAATATTCAATGGTAACATCTTTACCATACATGTTTTAAGTTAACTTATATTTTGAGATGGGTGATTTTTTATGAGAAATTACCTCACCTAAAAAGGGGGCCATTTTAATGGGTTTCTCATGAATGAGATGAGCCATTTTCAAAAATAAAACTTCAGTTATTTAGCATATTCATTGTTTTAAAGTTATAAAAGGTTACAAAACTCATATATTGGTACATGGCATGGGGGCATATTACATTACATATGCACTCCTATTTCATTTTCAAATAGAAAATTCACACAATTTCAAACATAAGTTACAATGAGCAGTCACAAACAATTTCAAATTCTACAATTACTGTGGGGGGAAGGATATGGTTTCATGTCATTTTTAATCTATTTTTCTATCTGTGAACATGGTAGGAGCATCATTGGAATCTATTCTCTTTTAATCATGATTTCAAAAAAAAACAATCTTATTGAAATTGAATCTACAAGCCATATACAGTGGTTGGTTTAGTTTATGTGCATAGTGCATGACTTGGGGTTCATTGGGCACTCTAACATTATGTGTGTGGATATATTATGATTTCAACCCATTTCACATATTGGTGTTAAAAATATTAGTGAAATTAAATTTATTTTAATCTTCCCTCAATGAGTGTTGTTTCAGTTCAAAAGATCAAATTCAAGTTTGGTTTTGATCACCCCCAATTTTTTACAATGGTTTGGCTAAAGAACCATATTCTCCAAGTGCTTCATAGGAGGCACCAATTCTATAATGCTTTAAGCAAACTTCTTCACCAATAAAAATTAAAAAAATAATAGCATTTATTTCACATATATATTTGTATTCATTCCATAATCTCATTTCAATTTTCAAATTATTCAATTACAATAAATTTTCAATTTAGCAAAGCTCATTTCAAATTCAAATTGTCAAAATTCAAGAAAAGTTTCAAATTTTCAAATGTTAGTTTTCAAAGAATGAATTAACTACTTCACATGTTTTTTAGGGTTTTCCAAACTGCATGATGCCTTTCACGATTGAAGTATGTAGCTCAAATATAGTATGTCTTACACACTAAGGTATAAGTTTTATTTAATCTAATAATTTCATTTCTAGACTAGGGGTGAGTGTCTTAACCTAAATCTAGTCACAAATACTTGATCATGTCAATTTTACTCAATTTTATCCTTATTTAAGTTGTATATTTAATTGACAACTATTTCACCAATTTGACCTATCTTAAGCCTAAGAGAGGGTATGTTTTATCTTCTAACCTTAATATGTCACACACAAAAATGTTACGACTTCAAAAAATGCCTCTATGCATATGTATTATTTAGTTAATAACCAAATCCCAATAGATCTCCTTAGGGAAAAAAATACACCAATAGGGAAAATGATGACTGTTAATCTTATCCTTATCCAATGATTTCATCTAGTTCTTGTCAATAACCATATTTTCAAATGAAGCCTTCCTTAAGGTCAGCCTTCCTATTTTTAAGCTTCTTAACCTATTGTCACCTCGATGGGATTGATATAAATACACATTCAAATAAATATCACATGACTATAAATTTCAATTCATTAGACTTATTGACACAAGTGAACATTGAGCAAAAGCTCCCTATTTGATCTAGAGCTAATCCCTTTTCCTTTTAAAATTTTGTTCCTTCAATTATCCTTCACATGCATTCACTAACTATTGCCAAGAAACCTCTCCTTCTATGAAAACTTCACAATCATTCTCTTAAACAACTTTTAAAACTCTTATTCTCCATCTTTAGGACATGTACACAAAGCACTTTCATTTATTTAAATTGCACTTTTCAATGCTCTGTATTTCCTTACCATCAAATTCTCAACTCTAGCCTTAAGACTCTATCTTTAGGTCAAAACCACATAAATTATATACTAAGAATCCAATGAAGTTTTTCAATTCATAAATTTCATATGCACTCCCCACATAAATTATATACTAAGAATCCAATGAAGTTATCAAAACATGTTATAGTACTATATTTTTTATAACTTATTATTTTATTTTATTTTTGTTTAATAAAAAAATGCATTTGAGGATTTTATTTTATTTTATTTTATATTTTTTTCTTTAATTAAAAAAATTATAGGGTCCATGGCCTAACCCATACCTGCGGCCTTTACAATGGCCACATCCCTTTCTTGAATTTGCTAGGGGTAGGGTGGCCAACTTTTTTTATTTATATATTTTTAATTAATTTATTATATATATATATGTGTGTGTGTGTGTGTGTATATATATATGTGTGTGTATATATATATATATGTATATATGTATGTATATATATATATATATATATATGTATGTATATATATATGTATATATATATGTGTGTATATATATATATATGTATATATATATGTATGTATATATATATATATATATATATATATATATATATATATATATATGTACATTATATATGTATATATTTATTTATTATTATTATTTTATTAGTCTTAATAATTAGTTTATATATATTATTGAAAGTATAAAACTTATATATATATATATATATATATATATATATATATATATATATATATATTAGAATAACATTTTATGGTATCAAATGGTAATATATATTTTTGGGATATATATAAATATATATATTTTTTGTATAATAATTTTGATCAAAATATATATAAAGATAGAAATGAATTTTATTTTACAGGATGAGTTACTATGGGCTGCAACATAGCTGCATGAGGCAATTGGTCAAATATCATACATTAACTACATTTTAACAAACTCTAAGTCATTTGAGGTGAGCATAAACATAAATGAATTTGGATGGGGCAACCAATATATAGGAGTGAATGGTAAAATAATGATTAGAATGACTAAATATACTACCAATGGATGGAAATCAGTTAATACAAATGATTAAATATACTACCCATGGATGGAAATTAATGAATAAAAATGATTAAATATACTACCATGTGATGTCAATTAATTATTACAATGACTAAATAAATGACTACCATGATTAAATAAATGACCAATTAACAATAATTAATGACTAAATATACTACCAAAGTGACTAATCAAAACAACCAATAAATAACTAAAAATAGTTTAATCATTAATTTGGTTGTGTTATAAATGACTGACAATAAACTACTAATAGTTATGTGATCATATTTGATCATTTATATGCAATTTTTAGTAGTTTTTAAAATCATATATTTTTGTTTCTGTACTAGTGTATGAGTTCATTTTGCATTCTTAATGGAAACATCTAATTGCTTGTCATCTTGATTGTTAAAATCTTCCTATTACAGCCACTCCTATCAAATATTATGCATTGACCATTCTCAAAACTTACCTTTTACCCATTTTGGACAATCTACCCAATGCTAATAAGGTTGTTTTTCAATCTGGATGCATAGCAAACATCTTAAATTTTCTATTTGTCTCCTTACTTGGTGTGAATAGATATGTTGCCTTCCCCATGATGGGAACCTTATCATTGTTTCACATCTTCACCTTTGATTTTCTTGTCTCATCAATGTGGTTGAACATATCTTTGTTCTCACTCAGGTGGTTACTATAACCACTATCCAAATGACATGTTTCTCTACCACTTTGCTTGGCAATATTACATGTTATGAATAAGTTTCCACTTTTCTCATTCCTATTAGGGTTAGCCTCTTGTGTTTTAGATAAATCTGAATTCTACCTATTCATATCATACTCATTATTACACTCACTAGCATAGTGCCCATACCTCTTGGAATAATAGAATTGGACATTTAACTTATCATACGTTTGTGTAGATCCTCCTCTAAAAATGTTGTTGCCCCTTCTTCTTCCTCTTCTCTGTGACTCTTGATGGCTATGCCTTCCACCTTCTTGACTATTGTAAGTCCTTACTCATCCTCTATTATTTTATCCTCTCCCCCTTCCTCTCACATTCACATTAGTATTGAATGTTTGCTCATGGGAGAAGGTGGTTGACCTATTCATCCCTTGATCATGGGTTATAAGGAACCCATTAGCTCATCTATTATCATTTACCTCAAATCCTTTGACACTTCAATTGCAACCACTATAAGTGTAGACACCTAAAAAGTGTCTAACCCTTGGTCTTCCTCTCTCCCCTTGGTCCCTTGCCACTTCGACTATCCCTAACCTACCTAGGTCTTATTAATTGAAAATAATCATCTATTTTTAATTAAATAAGTCCATTTTTCCCTCTCCTTGCCACCTCGCCACCCTAGGATACCCTCCTTGGATCCCCTTCATTCCCCACATGGCCATTTAATGCCTTAGACTCCCATTCCAATCTCTTCACTCACCCATTTAACCCCCGTCGACCGTTTCATCCTCGCATTCATTTGACCTGGCCACTGGAAAACAGATTAAAGGCTATTTTTAGCCTTTCTCCGGCCTTTTAGCCACCGATGTCGGTCAACCTTCGACCGACGTTGGCGATATTGCCAGCGTCGGCACCCTTCATAACGGCTTCTTCACCGTTCTTTCTTCCTCTTGGCTTCTCTTCGCTCCCTGCGACTCTCTCTCTGGCATCCCGACTCTTGAACCTTCGTATCAGACCCTTGTATCAGTCCTTTCACTTGACCTCTCTGCCAATCAATCTGACTCTCTCCCTCAGGTACACAGCAAGTTTCTACAAGTGAACAACAGGGATTCTCCATCAGCAATAGTCTTCACATCCGGCAACATCAACAGCAAGATCAACACCTTCCTCAGCAGGGCACAGGTATGTACTCTGTTTGTTTTCTTTATGCTTTCTAGTTATCTGCCTTTAAACTAGATTCAGCTCTTCTTTCCCTCAGTTCTGACTGTCACCCAAACCCGGATTCCTATCTCCCTGATTGGCTTCCTCTATCTCTCTGTCCCTCTCTGTCCATTTGACTCTCCTGTATCTCTGCACAGACCCCCTGACTGCCTCAAATCAGACTCAAACCCGTCCACAGACCATCCTTAAACAGACCACAGACCAAGCCCAGACCATCCATAGACCAAGCCCTGACCAGGAACCTGACCAGACCCGTTTAGAGGCCATTGCCCCGACCGACGCCAGTCATTGCCCCCACCGACGTCGGCAGACTAACCGACGTCGGCAGATGCGACAACCGACGCCGTTAGGACCACCGACGCCGGTGACTGCAACCAGGCCGACAGCTTCTTCCAGGTAAGCCTTTGCTTCCTTTTCTCTTTCAGTTTGCTATCATTTCAGTCTATTTTAGCATTCTGTCATTTATCAGTCATTTATCTTTTATCAAAATAGTGGGTTGACCTCCCTTAAGGAAGTTCTCATACTTCTGGGAACAAGCTTTCACTTAGCAACCCACCATCTATCCATCTAACGCCTTTTTGTCCAAGTTTTCTTCTTTGCAGGTGTCATTCCTCCACAGCCAAAGAGGAGTGCCCATAAGCGTCTGGATTTACGGTGCGCAGTCTTTATCCAGGTACTTCCCATGCCTTGTCCATTTATCTCTTTAGTTTCTTCTCTTTATAATCTGAAAAGCGAATTAGCGATAGAAACATTTTGGCACGCCCGGTGGGACCCTAGGTTCCTCCTGGGTTCCCTTTCTTCTTCATTCATTTAGGAGCATTAGGTTCTTACCTTTTCTCCTCCTTCTTTTCTTCTCAATGACACTATAAGCAAGAATTAAAAAGAATCTTTCTTTTCTTTCTTGCACTTTCTAGACTAGTTTAAACGTCATACTCTCAACCCTTTTTCAAACTTGTCTTCATAACAAATCTCACATTTCGACTTGGGCTTAAAACGTATTGCACTTTCATTTCTGCTTGTGCTTGCATTAGTCCACATCTAGTAACTTAATCCGCATATTGAATAAATCGTAGACACTTGATGTTACACTACCAGACCACATGCACTAAAACAAACATAAAACTTACTTGAGACAAGGCCCGACTGGGATTTCATCCCCCAGCGGATACCTTACCCATCCCGGTGACCCTACTTGGATTTCATCACCAAGGGGGAAGCCCACTCCGTTCTCTGGCGGAGGATAAACTCTAGGCGAGGTATATCTTGGCTAAGCGAGACCAGCTAACCACTGGAATCGTGAAGTGAGGGGAGCTTGCTCCTTAGCACCAGGCCATGTACCAGACCCTAACACAAATTTTTGAGCACCTTAACAAGACCCAAAACCATCTTTAGACCGCCTTCTTCTAGGACCCTTCTTGCAGCCAATCTTCCCAAACATTCATCTAAGGCATAAGCCACAGCTTCTAAAGTTAATTCTTAGGATTTATCGCTTAGGCTTGTCTGTCTCTCTCTGTTCTTCTCTTCTCATCTGTTTGTTTGAGTGAGTCAGGATGCTTTCTTCATTGTTTTTCCAAAGAATCTCAAAATCTTTTTATTCTCTGGAAGACACAGTCACCGGCATCGGTTCTTCCACCGACGTCGGCTTTCCCCTGTCACCGGCATCGGTTCTGTCACCGACGTCGGATTTCCTGTCTTACCGGCATCGGTTATCTGACCGATGTCGGCCATATTTCTTACCGACATTGGTTTTTTAACCGACGTCGGTCTCTGTCACTGTCCTTTTTTTTAAAAAACCAGCAGCCTAAAACCTGTCCCTTCTCTGTCAAAAACTCCATTCTAAGTTTCTGGAACTACAAGAACACAGTTTCTGGAACCTGACCCTCTTTTTTGACCACACTCCCTCATCCCTAACCAGTCCTATCATGGAGTTCCACTCGGAAACTGAAAGAACTCCTGTAGGACCGACCCTGACCCTGACCCCGACTCAAATTCCCATCATCCCTGAAGGGGACCGAGATTTTGAGAGATTCTTGGACCTCAATACCGCAGCCCTCCAAAACTATCTCGCGAGAAACCCAACGCGAGACCTTTCGGGTGACGTGGCGATGACATCCACGCCATTCACCACCCAACCCTTTAAGACTCAGCCTTTCGCCTCAACTGTTAACCCAACCATGGCCAATACGCAAAGTTTGGCCTCCCCGTCTATTTTTAGACCGACCTTCATCGGGGTTCCATTACCCCCTCAACCACCTACAATTCAACCAAGTTCTACATCATATCAGAACTTGATTGTCTCGACCCCTCATACTCTTGCGCCCACAAATGTAGGAGTGCTAGCCTATCTTTTTACCAGTGCCACCATTCAACCACCTTTGGCGGTGCCCAGTCAACCTATACCTTTGACCTTCGTAACACAACCACCTTTAGCCTCCACTTATGTCCCTGCGACTAGTCATCCATACATTGCACCCTTAAAAGTGCAACCAACTATGTCGCACGCCTCCTTTAGCCTCTTCCAAGTGCCTTACAACCTAGGGGGTGCTCAACCCGCCAATCCGTCAGCAGACATCATTAAGATGCTGATGGATAAAATGTCCAGTCTCGAGGCTTCCATTTCCGGTTCAAGAAATACTTTGTCATATGAGCAAATTTGCAATGAGCCCATCCATCCTTCCGTCCCTATTCGACCATACCCTAACCATTGGGAGCTTCCTAAATTCACTCGCTTCAGAGTAAGGAAGACCCACAACAACATCTACGGGCATTTAGACATGCCTGTTATCTTATTGCCCATGACGATGCGTTGCTTTTACGCACGTTCCCTATGTCGCTTTCTGGCCCAGCCCTTGACTGGTATAGTTCTCTTGCCATACACTCTATCTTTTCATTCATTCAACTCGCCCAACTATTTCTTGACCATTTCTCAATCAACATCACCAAACAAGTCTCAATCACAGACCTTTACTCCATCAGGCAATTTGATGATGAATCAATTGTCGACTTTGTCACTCGTTGGAGAGGTCTGATCAACCAGCTCTCCTTCTCTTTACCTCAACCTGAGCTCATCGAGCTCTTCTCTCGAGCATGTGCCAGACACATCTCTTCTACCTTGTGGATTCAGACATTTCGCACTTTTGACAAAGCTTTCATCATGGCTCGAAAGCTTGAACTCCGCGCCCTTGAAGAAGATAAGGTCAAATTGCGTCATACCAACGCTAAAACCAATGGCCATTCTTCTTCCAGACCTTCTTCTTCTGCCAATTCCGAATCTAAAGGAATGGCCAATACTGTGGTCATTAGATCACCATCATCGACGTCAACTAATTACTCTCAAACTTCAACATCTCCAAGCATCACCAAACAATTCCAACAATGGTACATTCAGCGTTCTTACACTCCACTTGGAGAATCATACACTTCCGTTTTGGAAAAACTACTCAAGTAGGGGGTCCTCAATCTCCCTCCAATCCGACCACCTCAATTTGACCCTTCAAAAGCCATCCCTACATGGTATAGGGAGGCCGACTTCTGTCCCTTTCATCACGTCTAAGGCCATGACATCGACAACTGCCAAACTTTTAAAAACATCGTCTAAGACATGATCGACAAGGGGGATCTTGTTTTAGATAACCCGAACGCCCCTCCTAACCAACATATCGACATCTTCAAACACCCTTTTCCAAATCATCCGCCTACTCAAAACAACGTCCAGACTTCGACCAATGACCCTCAAGACCATGACATTCACACGATTAGCACTATCTTGCCTCTTGTCCTTGACCAACCTCTTCCATTAAAGGATGAAGAACCTTCTTCTCCTACTAGTCCTCCATCTACCTCTCTTGTATTGGAGGATGCTTTGACCACATCAACGCCATTAAGCCCACCCCCATCCGAAGACCCTACCTTGCCTACTCCTCAACTACAAGTAGAAGGCACGATCATCCATGCCCTCTACCCACTTGAGGAGCCATACTCTCTTATTTCTTCTCCACCAAGAGAAGAACCAGTCTCTCCACCCATTTCAACCGAGGAAGACCCAGTCACGGTTTCCTCTTGCCCTTTGCGTGAGATTTCTACATCTCACTCACCTCCATCCACATCCAAACCCAAACCCACATCTAACCTCGCGTCGCACAACGGTGGCCCTCGACCCAAACCAACGAAGACCACTAGACCTCACCAGAGAACTCCTCCTCCACCTTCGTCATTACCTTCAATCTTGGGCCCGCATCCGTCCACTTTAATAGGAGTGCTTCCCACTCCCATCCTTCACAGAGGCACATCGCCTCCATTACTCCCTCATCCCGTCAGACATACATCTCATCCAAACCTTCGACCTATGCCTCTTTCACCTCCCAAACCAACGTCACCAACCCTCACTGCAATAAAACATCTCGACCCGTTAGCAGGTTCATATGCCTTGCTCTTACGGCAATTATTGCAGTCATCTCGTATCGACCTCCCGCCTCTTAGACAATATCAATCTCTCAGACCTAAACCACCTTGGTTCGACCACACTTGCATTTGTGCGTATCATCGCATGCCTGGACACGACACGGAGCATTGTCATGCCCTCAAGGTTGCCATTCGCCAATGTTTGGAGAATGACACCTCCCTTTTCAACCACATCATCAATAAACCTTCAACACCACTCCGCTCATCAACTCTCAGATCAAGGCCATCTTGGTTTGACAACTCTAAGTTTTGTCACTATCATCACACTCCGGGACATGACACTGAGCGTTGTTGCGCTCTTAAAGCTGTCATTCGTCAGCACCGGAAAAAGGACACCCTTCTCACCAAGGATCCTCTTGACCACCTCTTCAACAAAACATCAACCCCGACTCATGCCTCTCCAACCTCATCACCTAAATCGGGATCTCCACGCTAGACTATGGTCCCTTTGCCGCCTTTGACCCCCTTATTCGACATTAACACCGTCCATCTGACCACTAAACCTCAACCGACCTTAACCAATCTTTCAAACATTCTCCCTACCCGCTGGGGGAATTCAACCTTCATCCAAACCTCGACCAACTATTCAACCCAGTCTCTACCACATATCAATCACTTATTTAATCTTAAATCTCGACCAAGTGTCCACCGACCCAACCCCCGACCAATTATTTGACTAGTCTCAACCAAACTTCAACCAAATATCAATCAACCAGACCTCTCGACCAAACATTCAACCTTTTTCAACCAACCAACGACAATGTCAACCAACTTCACATCCATCAATCAACACCTGACTAATCTGGAAAGAGGCAAATTGGGGCAAGTTTGCTCCTAATTGACTTGGACCTTATCATAACATACAAGCATGGCCCAGGGTCTTCTTAGGCCTTAAACCCCTTTTTATGTCTTGCATCTTCAAACTTTCTTCTGTTAGTCGAGTACTCGCCTACTTGACACGTAACTTGAGCTCGTCCCTTGAGCAACCCCTTGCCATTCTCATTCCTTTTCCTATCAACCCTACTTCCTAACCCTTGTTAACCCTTTTTTGTCAAGCAGTAATGCTTTGTCGTAATAAAAGGGAACCCTTAAACTTCTATAGTCTTGTCCATGACTCACATTTCTATAAAAATCCAAAAATCAAGATGTCAAAACATATCCAAGGTCACAAATCAAATCAAAAAGACAGACTGCTCCCCAGAAGGATAGCTATACTATCATTGCTGTAGCTAATAGACTGATCCCTCGAAGGACAGCTATTCAAACATTATATCAAAGCAAAAATATAGACCACTCCCTCGAAGGATGGCTATGACTAAATCTTGCTACAAACAGCAACTTTTCTTAGAAGCTTCCCGCATTGATCAGCTTCGCAACATGACCATACATCAAAAGACATCTCTATGTAGGCTTCCCGCATCGATCAGCCTGCACCAAAAAAAAAAAAAAAAAAACGGGTCATGGACTTGGCTTGTAGTTGTCTCAGGGTCTCCTATAAAAAGGGGCAAGGTTATTCCTGCTCTTAAACTGGGTTACCCTATCCACCTCCTATCACCTGCTCAAGGGACTTTGAGCTCACTTAATGTCAAAGTGATTCGATTACCGTTCTAACACCACACTGGTCAACGACGTAATGCATGAACGGGGCTTTGGTTCTACTAACCCCCTATCTATGCTTCCTTTCTGGTCCTTGTCAATGAAAGAGCAATTTGCCTTTCACCTTTTCTCTACATTTTGGTCACATTTAACCACATCAATTGTCAACTCAAACCAAGCTATTTGTCATCCTCAAGGCATCAGACACCATCCTAGTCCATTTCACATAGTTTCTATGGACACCAATACACATGGAAACTACCGACCAGACCCAATTTATGTTAAGCATAAACCAATACTTGCTGAAGCATAAATAGACCTCCATTCATTTTTAGCATACATCCATCACGACTATGGAAACTTGCTAGGGATGAAAGACTCTCGACCAATGTTACAGAACACACCATTTGGAAAAGGCTGTAACATCTCTTCCCCCTCATCATTTCGACAATCGACCAAACTCATCATCGACCATTTTGACCCTCGCAATCCAAACTACATTGGTCTGAGGCCCTATGACCAGGGCTATGTAGGCAGCACTCAGATACCACATCTTCTGAGGTTAGCTCGACCACCCCCATTTGTTCGTCTCTTTGGTGGACAAACCTTCCCTCCGTTTCCTTTGACCAAGACCAATCATTGTCTTTGACCCTTCCTCCCTTTTAGGGAGAACTACATCGGCCTGAGGCCCTTCACACAAGGGCTATGTAGGCAGCACTCAGATCACCTGACGTTTTCTGAGGTTAGCTCGGCCGCATCTTTTCGTCCATCCATCCCCTCGACCATTGACCATTGGAGATCATGCGTATCTCCTTCGACCTTCGACTACTTCCAAGCCAATGTTCCCTTGGTTGTTTTTGCATGTGTGCTACCTCACGGTTGGTTAGTAGAATTGTCCGCAGACTATTTTTGACCCTTCGCAAGTATAGGATCGCAAGCCGGTTGATCTGCACTACTTGTGACTTTTTTGTGTTTCTGGGAGCACTTCCTGAGCCCGGGATACCTGGAACATGACGACCATTTGGAGCTTCAGCTTAGATTGAGTGACCCGATCAGCAGACGACTAAATGCTGGGGCCTGGTTCCTTTAATTTTGGCACTCCTTGACCCTCGACATGCGACAATTTGACCCTACCTGTCCCGTGATGTGGTATACGCGCAATCACGACTTTTACAGCATTTTCACTCACTTCTCATCTTTCTCATCCACCTTTTGTCAAATTAGCACCTGACATCAGGTTCCCTTCCCTCGACTCCCACTTTGAGGGGGACTACCTCATCCATACTTCGGGGCAATCCACATCATCCCTCACCTGGGGCAAACCACCTCCTATTTTTGTCTTGCAGTTCGTCTCGAACAACCAACAAGACAAAAAGGGGCAAATGTAGACACCTAAAAAGTGTCTAACCCTTGGTCTTCCTCTCTCCCCTTGGTCCCTTGCCACTTCGACTATCCCTAACCTACCTAGGTCTTATTAATTGAAAATAATCATCTATTTTTAATTAAATAAGTCCATTTTTCCCTCTCCTTGCCACCTCGCCACCCTAGGATACCCTCCTTGGATCCCCTTCATTCCCCACATGGCCATTTAATGCCTTAGACTCCCATTCCAATCTCTTCACTCGCCTATTTAACCCCCGTCGACCATTTCATCCTCGCATTCATTTGACCTGGCCGCTGGAAAATGGATTAAAGGCTATTTTTAGCCTTTCTCCGGCCTTTTAGCCGCCAACGTCGGTCAACCTTCGACCGACGTCGACGATATTGCCGGCGTCGGCACCCTTCATAACGGCTTCTTCACCGTTCTTTCTTCCTCTTGGCTTCTCTTCGCTCCCTGCGACTCTCTCTCTGGCATCTCGACTCTTGAACCTTCGTATCAGACCCTTGTATCAGTCCTTTCACTTGACCTCTCTGCCAATCAATCTGACTCTCTCCCTCAGGTACACAGCAAGTTTCTGCAAGTGAACAACAGGGATTCTCCATCAGCAATAGTCTTCACATCCGGCAACATCAACAGCAAGATCAACACCTTCCTCAACAGGGCACAGGTATGTACTCTATTTGTTTTCTTTATGCTTTCTAGTTATCTTCCTTTAAACTAGATTCAACTCTTCTTTCCCTCAGTTCTGACTGTCACCCAGACCCGGATTCCTATCTCCCTGATTGGCTTCCTCTATCTCTTTGTCCCTCTCTGTCCATTTGACTCTCCTGTATCTCTGCACAGACCCCCTAACTGCCTCAAATCAGACTCAAACCCGTCCATAGACCATCCTTAAACAGACCACAGACCAAGCCCGGACCATCCACAGACCAAGCCCTGACCAGGAACCTGACCAGACCCGTTTAGAGGCCATTGCCCCGACCGACGCCAGTCATTGCCCCCACCGACATTGGCAGACTAACCGATGTCGGCAGACCCAACAACCGACGCCGGTAGGACCACCGACGCCGATGACTGCAACCAGGCCGACAGCTTCTTCCAGGTAAGCCTTTACTTCCTTTTCTCTTTCAGTTTGCTATCATTTCAGTCTATTTTAGCATTCTATCATTTATCAGTCATTTATCTTTTATCAAAATAGTGGGTTGACCTCCCTTAAGGAAGTTCTCATACTTCTGGGAACAAGCTTTCGCTTGGCAACCCACCATCTATCCATCTAACGCTTTTTTGTCCAAGTTTTCTTCTTTGCAGGTGTCATTCCTCCACAGCCAAAGAGGAGTGCCCACAAGCGTCTGGATTTACGGTGCGCAGTCTTTATCCAGGTACTTCCCATGCCTTGTCCATTTATCTCTTTAGTTTCTTCTCTCTTTATAATCTGAAAAGCGAATTAGCGATAGAAACAATAAGGTCAAATCTAATTAAAAGTCTCCTCAATAATATTTCAATAATCTTATTATCTTCAAGGGTATCACCACATGTCTTTATTTGATTGATAATATTCATTGTCCTTGTCAAGAAGTTATTGATAGACTCATTTTCCTATATTTTTAAGATTTCAAAGTCCCTTCTTAAGATCTAAAAATTGAAAAGGTTCACCTTATCACTCCCTTGATAGGAATTTTACAAAATGTCCTATGCTTGTTTGGAATGGATAGCTACTACTATCTTAGAAAATATTGAATTAGATAATTCCATTTGTATGTAACTAAGTACCTTGGAATCCTTTTTTTATTCTCCTTCAATAAGTTTCTTTATTCTTGGGTTAATTCATTAAAGGTTTTTGATTATGCAACCTCATTAGATCCACCTTCAACAAACTCCCATAACTCTTGAGAGTTAAATAAGGTATTCATTTTGATGTTCCATACATCATAGTTATTTTCATAAAATGTAAGAGGTTGCTTTCATGAACTAAAACTACTTGTTGCCATGTCTAAATGGGATCATGTCCTAAGGGATCTGATACTAGTTATTGGTATAAAATACAAAATGTGTAGGGTATGGTGGACAACAAGTAAACAAGAAATAATAAAATATAAAAGATGAGACTAATAAAATATTTTGGAGATACAACTATAGTGATGGAAATTCACTAACAAACTTCCTAAAAATTAAAAATAGGGGTGGTAGAGTATGGTTGGAAAACAAGTCTACTCTTGGTTTCAAGTCAGTCACCAAAGAAGCACTCAAGTTAGGCACATACAAATACAAGTTGTGTTATACACTCCCATGTACACATTCCTTTCCTTTAAACTAATAATTTTATTATTATATTAAAGGGAGGTAAATGTAGATGATATTTTTGGATTATCTAGCATCTTAGTCTTATACACTTGGAAAACTCAAAATTTAGATGTTTCTACTAGTTTTGGACCTTTCATACTTATACAAGTCTCTCATCTACTCTATCTTATGCCACTTTCCTATATCTCTTAGTTATACCAATATTATGTTGATGACCCAAATTTTTTATCTTACCTAAAATGCTTAAAATATAGTTATTTTAGATCTATGCAAGTTTAGAACTTGTATCTACTTCCTACCACCTGAACACTAATGTTCTAAATAGACACTAGTGTTGACATCAGTGTCCTGACCTAGTATAACTATCCAGTGCCCTAAAATCATATATTTTGAAAATGAAATGTGTCCTAATGGTTGGCCTAAGTGTTTTAGTGAAAGTTAATTATCCAAAGGGATTTATACAAATACAATATCAACCCTCATTCATTTTTCACTAGATAAAACCTAGAACAAGACCAAAAAGATCAAGGTATCTTATTAGAAACATTTTATCAAGCAATAAATTGAATAAATATTGCCTATTTCTATACCAATCATAGGTATAACACATTTACAAGTATGAAGACTAAAGTAGCATCCCAAGAGTTTGATTTTTGATGTTACAATCTAGGTCACTATTTTACTTGCTTTACACAATATTACATGATTCAAACATAATCTGGCATGTAAAGGAAAACTACACGAGTCTAAGGCCCTCTTCTAGACTATTGGCTATGTAGGTAATGCCAAATGACAATAGGGTCTTTAGGGTCATCTCAACATCATGTTACTACTAACTCATTTTTCTCAAAGGTCACCATGAAGATGAAGAACTAGGGTTTTGAAATTTCATGAGGAAAACATTCCATTACATAGATTTAAATGCACTAGAGCAAAGGTGAGGTTAAACCTAGAAGCATCTAGGTGGTTGCATCCTTTTCTAGTAGGTGTTCTGTATAGGTCACTTATATTTATGTAACCATCTCAAGATGATATTAGTGTTGAGAGCTCTAGAAGTATCAAATCCATAATTTAATGATTTTTATATAATCATCTTTCAGCTTATTTTTTATATATTTCTAGATCCAACACTATGTTACATCAAAACTAGCTAAGTATATCACTAATTTGTCATTTACATGCATAAATTATTTGTACTTTTTGTATTTATTCTATACTCAACATAATAAATTTAGTGTATGCTTATATCTAAGTTTAGAACCCAATTGGCCTATTTTAGATTTGATCATCACCCTTGTGCATAGTCATTTATATTTTGTTAAACCTATTCGTATACCACCAATGTGGGATATCTCCCCCCATATCTAAATTTAGGGTTAAAAAAATATATCCATATTTTGGATTAATTTATGACATATGTAGAGAAAGATAGAGATTGGATGCCATATAAAGTGGATGAATTACCTACAACAACTCCATATAGTGTTAAATATCAAGAAAGGGAAAGGAAATAAGGTAATAGATTGCCTCTACTAACTGTCCATTCATTTAGTCATCATATTTCTGGCCATGGATGGTCAAAAATATGTTAATTAGGTAACTATCTACTTAGTAATCAGGGACTTCATATATGCCTATACTGACCTTGTGAAATGTGAATAGGTTTGATAATATACATGTTTTCTAAGCTTCTCCTAAGTATTGGACATCTTTGTGATCTTGATAGTGTACATCCCCAAAGAGTCATCTATGAGGTGCACTAAGTCAAGACAACATGACACACTGAGATTAAAAAACCACTAAAAACTTGATAATAACACTTATGCATGACACACATGTGCTTATATGTTAAGCATGCATCAATGATTTCATTCCTTGTTGCATCTTCAAGCCAATGAGTAAGAAGTTGTAAATTTACACACCTGTATAAATTTCTTCTAGGCTTATAAAATCCATCATAATTTAATTGATGATTGACCTACCTATGAATAAACCCAAAAATGGCTCTATGTTTGCTATAGAGGATAGGTTCTATAGTATGACCATCATGATTGCTACAAAAAGACTATCAATGACTAGAAACTATGTCATCAATCTTCATTTATGTTTGGGATCATTTTAGATTTCCAACATCTATTTTGTTTGACCATGATCCATGACATGCATTTTTTATCCATTCTTGACAAGCTTAAGGGGCATGATGAATACATAGTTGAATTTTTTGACTACATTTCATCCCCTTATAAATATAAAAATGGAAGGTTTTACCTACATACTTATTCATCTTTTACATGCATATAATAATTCACATCCACAAAATTGGGATCATAACTTGACATATAGTAAACAAGATTATAATAAATAATTTCACACCTCTATGGGGCATAGTCCTTTTGAGATATGTCAGAGGTTTCAACTATTGACACCCTCAAATGTATCATACCACACAGCATTTGGCATAGAGTTACATTTAAAGGAATGAGAAATATATAAAAGAGTATTGTAAAAAAATCAAAACATTCATCTACATTTTAACTATATATTATCACACAAATAATTGATGTATAAATGGGAAACTACACACATTAAATGTCTCATGAGTTCAAGGTGGGTGATAAGTTGTAGTTATATCTTCAGAAGGAGCGCTTCAAAGTCTATAGTGTAAGATCAAGCCTATATACTATAGTCCATACACCATCCTAAAAAAAGGTAGAGAATTATTTTATTCTTATCTTATCAAAGTAATTGGATTTATATCCAATCTTTAAGGAGGAACTTATGAAACCATACTACCCTCTTTTTTTGGAACTAATAATGTTGAAACATCCATTAGATTTGGACCTTCAACATGTCAAACTAGCACCAAATGATCAGATTATTAAAGTGACCACTACATGCACCTTCTCAGACATAAATTTGTTTTTCTGAGTGGTTAAGGTATGGTAATAAATCAATTAGGCTAAGTGGTATAACCTTTAATGATTGTATGATCAATTAAACAAAGCATGTGGACAAATAAAGTCAAGGAAAATTAAATATTGTATGATTGGTTTTATCCCCATTTATGAACATGACTATAAAACATATGTTGGAGGAAAATTCAAATTAAAAATGAAGACACTCATATTACAATTAGGATCAGATCACATAAACACAAAGACAAGATGAGTAAGTGGAATATCAAAAAAGAAGGAAAATATTTGTTTGTGCATTGAGTGTGGTAGATAAGAAATAATGCTATATCGTGGAGTGTTAAGAACATGATGACATTTGAGTTAGCCACCTACATGGGATGTTTATGCATAAAATATTTAAGGAAGAAACAAATTTATAATGCTTGATAAAATTTTGATCAAAATTGTTGACCAGGGAATCAACATTGAAAATATAAAAATAATAGAAAATTTAACTATGGTTTGACAACACAAATCTTCTATGTTTGTACAACTAGTCACTCCTTTGGTTTTAAATATATTATATCATGTAATATTTGTTACATATCAATAAATGATTAAAGACACTATATGGTGTTCAACACTACTTTTTCAAATTTGTGGAATGTTGTTAGTCATGAAAAAATTATTGTACACACCAACTGTCAAGTTATTATTTACTTTTAATTGTAACTATATTTGAATGTAACTATATGCCTATCAACATTTTACTAAAAAATAAGTGCAACAATTTTAGAGTTAAATTGTTGATGGTTTATTTATAATATCAAAGCCATTAAACAATAGAAGAAAATACACCATTTAAATGGTTTGAATTCTAGATTACACATAATTTGAATGTTTCCCCAATTTTGAGATCAAGCAAAAAGATATCTTCATTATATTTAAAAATTAGTGTGAGGTTTCTTTTCAAGAAATGGAAAAAAATGGTTACCCTCATCAAGTGAAATATGATTTATAATCCTCTTTCTTATTGTAAAAACATGGTCATTATTACCACCATAAAAAATATGTAGTTCAGAAATATTGAGCACTATATATGTATATTTTAAAATATGTGTGTATTTATTGTTGCCAATTATGAGCAATAATATCCTCTTGACCAAAAGGCAAATATCCATAAGGCAAATGTTTTGAGGCAAGATCATATTATAGAACACTTTTAAGCAACCAACATCCAAAAAATATTCCACCTACTCCTCCATTCTACCTAAAATCGCATTACAAATAGCAAAAATTACATCTTCCTTTACACTAGATTTTGTCTCTTAAATGAGGAATTCCACCAATAGAGGAATCAAACATGCCTTAACTATAAGATAGACATCAATATAGGTGCTTCCTATAATATTTGTGATTATCTTACAATCTTTAATCTGAAACTCTCTTAATAAAATTTTGTCATCACTTGAAAGTATTTATAGGATGCAAGAAAGTGATTTTTTGTTGATAAATTCCATGTAATTTCCATACTCTACAATATTAGAAATAGTTTTCATGAATGCTAGCAATATATATAGAGAATAATGAAAGAGAATATCCACTAGAATTGGAAAAATCTCAACTTCAATGATATCTTCAAAACCCTACCCTCTTTGACAAAAATATGAAATACCCTCACATGCAAGCCTCTGAATTTGAAATTCTTTACCCATTTCAAGAAGATCCTTCAATGTTTCAAGGGAAATATTTGTATCCTCAATGGGTTTGAAATTCATGAGGCATACCAAGGTTTTTAGGGAAATCTAGAAGATCTTAGATAGAGCTTTAGGGTGGCGGTGTTGGTAGAAAATATAAAATAATGTGCAAGCCAAGGCAAGAAACAACCAACAACAAAATAAAAACTAAAAATTGACACTTTGGAGATAGTCCAAGGCTAAAAAAATAGTGTTTCTAATGCACTAAAAACACATTCTAAAAACATAAAACAAAGGAGGTAGAGTATGGATAGAAATAACATAGTTTTGTATATATCAAAATGAATCTATTAACTGATTACATCAACTAAAAACGTACAGCTACAACTATTTAGAAATGACTCACAAAAACAATTTAAACTTTCCTTGATATTGGGTGAATGTGGGACTATTATCATCAAAAAATATTAATTTACCCTACTCTATTCTCCTCTATTATGCCTTTGTCTTTTTTTAGTTTGTAGTCTGCTATTACATTTATTTTTTGCCCTTGAATTTTACATACTTTGATGATGCTATAATATTCTTTCAATGTTCTTCTCCACTAGATACTGATATTCTTTGACTACAAATACGTCAATTTTTTGATACATACATACTTCTATTTTTTTCTCTTCAAATAACTCATGTACCTCTCTTTTTGATTCCAAAATCCAAATGATTGTCTTAAAATTTAAACTTCAAATTATGCATTTAATTATGGTAGGTGGTTGCAGTTGTTGAGTGTAGTGAAGGAGGTAGGTAGGAAAGAATAAAATAATATTTTAATAGTTGGAAAGGTATTATACTATTCATACTTCCATCATTGAGATCCCTTTCTTAAAAAAACATGAAACTATAGACTACATGATTAGTTACATCCAAAAGTGCATGCTCTTGCACTAAAAAGGTTGTGAAAATCTTGAACTACATCATTTTTAATAAAAATAACAACCTCTTCTTTAGCCAGATAGTGTAACATTTGAGTGGTCACATACTTAAGCTTAGTAAAATATTCCCTTGCCAAATAGCCAGCCAAGATAGGCATAATTTTTTCATTGATGCTTTCACCTTTAAAATCATATAAACTTAGGAGATGATGTAGAGCTAGAAGCTATCTTTTGGACATCTAGATTTAACACCCTTTACATTTTCTCACACATGTATTTCACTTCTTCCTTCACTTGTTATTGATTTGTGAACTTTATTTAAAAATAATCATAGATCAAGGTTTCCTTCTTACACTATTTTTTTACTTTTATTTTAAAAATGAACTCATTAGTTTCTATCATTAATCCTCAGTGCTATCATATTTGGAGAAGCAATTCTTCAGGATTAACAAAAATAAAAATCCTAATAAGACAAGTAATAAATATGAATCATCACATAGAAATAAATAATATTTTGATCATCCATCTTGAAGAAAGAAAGGATAAATGATTTAAATATAATTGTAATAAGCCAATGGGTGTTAATGTTGATGCTCATCCAAAAATACCAAAATAATGACCATTCCTTTTCTTTAATTCTTTATCATTCCATGTATGTAGTTAGAAATATAATTGGAAAGGTTTTGAGTGTCATTCCTTTAATCTCTATCAATTTTGGATAATATAATGACCAATTCAAAATTTAAATCACTTTGATAAAGCCTAAACTCTCCCTCTATTGCCTTTTCCCCAACACCCATCACTTCACTTTCAATCGATTTCCCCCATGGAAATACTTTTCTATCATAATGATTTTTATTATGTCATTGGTTGTCCCTTGATTAATTAATCATAATTTAGCATACATATCCTTGAAATATTAAATTGAAGAGGGGGGTTCTCTCTTCTCTCATGAGATACCAAAAGTTGAATATGGTCTATAACATTGAAAATATTATTTCAAAACTAGAGGCAACCTAGAGTATACCATTGTAAATTAGATTCCAATTTGTTATTTTTAAGAATAATGGAATTTTATTCCTAATTAATAAACTATTTTGAGTAGGATAAATTGGTAAATAATATTCCTAATTAAAGCTGCCTATTTATGAAATTAGATTGTGATTTGACCTTTCTAAAAATAGTAAGAGAGAAAGGAGAAATGTAGCTTAGCTTATTCTAGATTGTTTCAATTGAGATAGGGTCTAAAAATTTTCATGTATAATTGGGACGCTATCACAAATAGCTTCCTGAACTTCATTTTTTGATTAGATAGGAACACCAAAACTAGAAACCTTGGGCTCTAATATTGTAGTCCTCCCCTAGTGCTATTGTCCTCCACATCTAGCCTTTCTAGGTTTTATTCACCTACTCAGTGTGAGCCTATGTACCAAATTTTAGGTATTTTCTATTGATAGATATCCTTGTAGATTATTTTTTATGTACTTGTCTTTTCTATGCAATTGAATGAAGTTGGGAAAATAGGGAAAAGGGGTTAGTGTTTGTAAGATGCACTAGATGTGCTTCACACTCCATGTGTGGGAATGCTACCTACATACCAATACTTTGAGGATGGATTAAACCATATGTAGTTTTCCCTTTAAGAGTGCTTGGTGAAACATTGAATGAAATGCAAAAAATTCTAAACTGGGTATGCTTGATATGACTAGGGACTAGTCTGAAGACTTGATTTAGCTTGAAAGTGTATAGGATGGTTGTATGTAGAGAATAGGGAAGATTGATTGAGTGGTGTTGCTTGTATTATTTCTTACTTGAATGACATTTTCCAACCCTTTCTAAATGATCTTTGAATGGGATTTTATAAGAATCTATTGGTCATGCATTAAATAAAACTAGACTAGGCTGATATAATAGACAAGAGGAATCAAGGAAAATGGTAACCTTAGCTCAAAATGTGATTGGATAGGAGCACTAAAAAAGGAACACCCTAGGGTCTAGCACTATTATCCAACTTTGGTGCTATTGTCCTAGGTAGATGAAACCTAGGGGGATGGATTGGTCATGAAGAGAGCATCTTGGCTTAGCTAGGGTCAAGTTTGGAAGGCCATAGATGATTGGGAATTAGTGAAAACAAGCTTGAGAGGGTCTAGATAGCAAGTAAGAGGGAATTATGTATTGAGTGTCTTTAGCCATGCTTAAGTTATTAATTCTAGTGATGCAACAAATCAAAATACTATGATAAAGGAAAATAAAAAGCATACCTAAACTTACCAATAAAGGTGAAGCCCATGAAGCTTGTGTGATGTTGAGTAATGTTAGATGGTGCATAGAGATCACATTATGAAAGTGTGAATCTATAAAATAAAACAAATAATAGATCAATTATTATTATATGTGATATAAAATAATAATGTAAAAAGTTAGATAAGAGAGAGAGAAAGGAAGAGAAAGGAATGAATACACCTCACTCGGTATGTGAACCAATACAAAACCTATTGTGATACTAGGTAATGATGAGTAATGCTAGATGTGCTTGATGATGCTATACAAAAAGTTATATCATGAACAAAGGTAAGTGCTTAATTCCCTCGAAAGTGGCTCAAGAATGAAAATTTAGCCCTTTGGCTTGATCGCCACCTACTAAGTGAAGCTAGTTGATAATGTATGTGATAATTGATTTCTAGATTGTGTGTCAATCCCTTTGAATAGGTAGATCAATAATACAAAGGTTGGCCCTTTGGATCCATCATTACCCCCATTAAGTAAATCTATAAAATAATACTAGTATGAAGAAGTATGTCGTATGAGATGGCTCTTGAAGCCCATGAATGTTCTATAAATCTGATAATGTGGCATGATTATCTTAAAATGTGCTTGAAACTAGGCCAATGTTGGCTAACTTAGAAAAGATGGAGATTAGGCTTGTATGAAAGTTACTCTGAAATGATGCCAACCACCTATAGATAGAATAAGGCATGCAACTACTCAAAATGCCTAGTTAATGTTAAAAATTAAAAGAAAAGAAGCAAAAGTGTTGTGTAATCTACCCCCAATCACTGGTGTCAAAAACATGGATTCAAATTTGGAAGTTATACCAACTGTTGTATCTAAAACTAAAAGTGAGAACTAATCATGTCATGCATGGTGCCCCCTATGTCTAGATTCTTTAAGAAAACTATACTAAAAACTACTAATCTAAACTGGTTTGATTATGCAAAATTGTAGCTAAGCTTACATGTCTACCTACTTTTGGAAAACCTAGTTTTTCTATTATTTGGATAGGAGTGTTGTAAATAGGACACCCTAGTGTTCGATGTTGTAGTCTAGCCTCAACACTATTATCCTGGGCTGAAGCTAATCACTATTATGGAATCTTAACTATCTACCTGGTCTGTTATAAGTGGTTTGATGGCTGGTTACTAGTTTGGTTATTCTAAAACTAGAAATTTTTGACTGATAGGAGTTTTGATCTCTATAGCAAAACCCTTGTTTGTTTCCCCTTCTTTTTAGGGTAAGAATAGGTACCCTACAATGAATTCCTTTAGAAGAAGAAGACCTACAAGTTTATTAAGCTAGAAATATACATGATATAGTAATGATAATCAACAAGATATCTCAAGATATAGCATGGTTTGATTTGAGAGATTGTTAGATCAATAGGGGTATGCCTAGATAGATATAATAATGTAGTAACATGTGCAATATATTTAACTATAATTAAAAGTGTTAGTTTTTAGTTTTATTAGTTGTTAATTAGAGGGATAGAGCATGATGTCCATCATAACATCAAAGAAAATAGGAAAATGCATGATATAGATCATGGCATTGTAACAATCGAGAAGAAATATAGCAACAAGCATACAAAGCAAGAATCAATAAGCATAGAAGGGTGGCCAAGGGGCCACAAAAACAAGGGACATGGGCACATGTCACTCAAACTAGAAAGAAGTAATCATACAAGGAATGTTCAAATGTTATATAGACATATAATTGAAATAATAAAGTTGGCATGGAAGCCATAATCACATAGAGGAATATAGGAAAAGGACATTGGTAAATGTCCTAAGGCACACACATGAATAGAAGAGAAGGACATTGGAAAATGTCATTAATCACATATAGGAGACAAGCATGAACTAACAATGCAATCACATCAAGCTATGTTAAGCAAGAAGATAAAGCATGTAAAGACTGAAAAGAGATAATCACATCTAACTTAATCAAAACAAAAGGGAAAGTATGCAATACATGTTTAGTACAAGACTAGGTATATTATAAGAGATACACAAGTGTTAGATACTAGTGAAATGTTAAAAAAATAATCTATGTAATCTAGTAAGTAATGTATATTAGCATGATAAATTAGAGTGTGTAGTGTAGTAATGACATAACCTGGATGGTGTATTCATGTAGAAGATTCCCCTAGTGGGTATGTATATCAAAGTGTGTCTTGAATGTAAATGTAGGATGCCTCCTTAATGGGTAGAATAAATCAATCAAAGAGTTGGATATCACTACACACACTTAAATAAGATCAAGTGAAGCATGGTAATGTAGAAAAATCAACATACAATATCATGAAATAAAAAATATAAGCCCTAGTATAGTATCAGTCTAAAACATGGATGATGCATACAATCAAAATGTTTTTGGTGTTTTGAAAATTTTGAATGTTTTTGGATTTTGAAATGTTATATTTTTTTTGTATTTTGGAATATTTAAAATATATACAATCAAGTAGAAGAGATTATGTACAATTAAAATTGAGGTGGAATGATACTAACCAATGAGTCTCATTTGAGACTCCCTATCATGGTGTCCTATATCAAGGAGTGGAATCATGCGTGGTCATGAAGCTCAATGAAAATTCTAAGATTGTGGCTCTAAAAGGTATATATGCTGTAAATGTTTTAAAATATATGAATTAGAAGATGACTATGGGGTTCCTCTGTAACTATGATAAGTGGATGTAATTATAGGGATATTGGGGACCCATTTGAAAGTAAGATAAGCTCTTTGAACATGTGCTCTATGTGTAGATGCATGATATCTCAATGAAACTACTCTAGGTGTGAATACTATAGTTGGAAGCTATCTAAAATCCCAAAAATTTGGAGGTGTATGAACCCTCTTTAATAGTTATGGATGCCTCAACTATGTATAAATATTAAATGAAAGAGGAACTAAAACTAGAGGAGAAGCTAAAACTAGTGGCAAAACTAAAACTGGTGGTGAAACTAAAATTGATGATTGTAAACTGGTAGATGGTTTGGATGTGGGGAGTGGTAACTCATATGGAACTCTACCAAATGTAACAACCTAATTATTGTGAATAAATTTCACACATATTTAAATTGTAAAAGGTAATAATCTAATTTTTTAAATCCATGGTCAACCAAGTAACATATAAAAAACTCTTTCATTGAGAACTATAGTGAATGGTGTGGCCACATGTGTAGGACCAACATGTAATAGAGGTACTATCTCACCTAATGAACTTTATATATGCCCAATAAAACCACTAATAACTATGCCTATCAGAGTGATATCCTATTTTGAATAACCTGAATGTTATAGTAGTGTTAAGGTGCACATGTTAAGACTGGAACTATTATTAATAAGCACACTATGAATAGGTTGATTATGAATGTGATCTTTGATAAAAAATGCATGATAATATAAATCATACTTGATGATATCCTAATCTAAGAAGGAGATATAAGGTCTAGTTGGAACTCTGGAATTGTATACACTGATCATGTTTCTCAAAAGATATAATGTAATTGAAGGTGCCCTATATGTATCTAGTGGTGGATATGCATGATATGTATGTGAACCCCTAATGTATCCCTTATATCCTATTTTGAATGTTTTATAAATGGATCTTAGAAGATTTTACATGCTTTATCCTATGTTTGCTTTGTCAATGGAATCTCCACTGAAGTGTTAAGATCAATAGTGTTTGAATCTGTTAGGTCCTGTATCTTGGGATTTAAACTGATGTATCTATTTGGCATATGGCCTGATGCATTGTGGTAGTTAAAAAAATACTTGTTGATCATATCCATTTGGAAGAGGATTTTTTGGATCCACTTCCCAAATAAGAGGGAGAGATATGATATTACAATCTAAAAGTTATTGTAAAACCCTATCTAGAGAACCTAAGAGGTTTGTAAAAGTACACTAAGGGAGTACTGATAGAACTATTCACTATGGAGGATCTAAAGTTGCATTAACTATAGGTTGATTCTACCCTTTAGTATCATTGAACTTGACCTTGTATGGGACTTTGTTGCTACTCTTATTAGTTGTGTATGATGTATTAGTGTACTTTAGTTTCCACATTAAAATTAATTTGAATTCTCTTTCTTTTAATGTGTGATAGAATTAGTGGAGGAAAATAATATTTTAAACATAATTGATTCATGTGGTACTATTAGAAGACTTTGTTTGAAGGGGTCCTGTAACTCCTGATCTAACCTAGGGCTAGTCATCTTAGCCAAGATGGTCTTAAACTGAAGAACATAATTTGTGAGATGCTCATTTGGTATTTTTTTGCTGAGCAATTTGAGCATATGAAACCTTATCACCAATTTTGATACCAAATTGTGCTAGGAATATGTCAGCTAAAGGATTGAATTCATTGACTCACTGATTTGGTAGACTATAGAACTATTATAACACATAATCATTTAGACTTCATGGAAATAGCTTGGTAAGTAGGTAGTCATCTAGTACATAGTCCAAGCATGCTCTATGAAAATCTCTCAAATGTGTCTCTATATCACCCTTTCCACCATAAATAGTAAGCTTGGGTTAAACAAAACCTTGTAGCAAGGGTGTAGAAGCAATGTGACATGTTAATGGTGTATGCAGTAAAGCAGAAGAATCAAAAGCCTATGTAGGTATAGAGGCAATTTAATCAAGATGTATCACCTTGGATTGAAGAGATCTTATCTCTTTCACAAGGGATACCACATTAGGAGACAAAGATGTACTGGTTGTAGTTGGTGGCATAGAGAAAGGTTAGGCTGCTATAAGGGGTTGTTGAGACATAATTTCCCCCATAGTGCCATTTGTGACTAGCTACTCTATAAGAATAGAAACCCTAGTTACTTCCAATTGAGCATGTAAATAATAATGGAGTTTTATAACTAATTAATAAACTAGTCTAAGAAGGATAATTCAGTAAATAATATTCTTAATTAAAGATAATAATTTGTGAAATTAGATTGTGATTTGACCTTTCTAAAAATAGGAGAGTAAGAAGAAATGTAATTCAACTTATTCTGGATTGTTTCAACTAAGACATGATCTAGAAATTTTCAAGCATGCACTTCATTTTCTAATTGAATAGGAGTGATGAAACTAGACACCCTAGGTTCTAGAATTGTAGTCATCCCTTGGTTCTATTGTCCTTAGGATCTAGTCTTTTTAGGTTTTGTTCACCTACTCAATGTGATAGAGCATCAAATTTTAGGTCTTTGATGTTGATAGAGCTCCTTGTAGAGTTTATTATTCATGTACTTGTATTTTCTATGCAATTAAATGAACATGGGTAAATAGGAAAAATGGGTTAGTGTGTGTAAGTTGCATTGGACATAGTTCACACCCCATGTGTGGGCACACTACCTACATACCAATACTCTGAGAAGGGATCAAGCCATATGTAGTTCTCTCTTTACTAATGCTTGGTGAAATAATGAATGTAATGATAGAAATTCTAAAACTAGGTATGCTTGAGATGGCTAGGGACTAGTCTGAAGACCTAATTTAGCTTGAAAGTGTATAGGCTAGTTGTATGCATAGAATAGGTAAGATTTATTGAGTGGTCTTACTTGTATTCTTGCTTGTTTAAATTATATTTACCAACCCTTTCCAAATGATCTTTGAATGGGCTTTTATAAAGATCTATTATTAGTCATGGGTTAGATGAAACTAGACTAGGCTAACATAATGGACAAGATAAATTAGGGAAAAATGGTAACTTGGGCTCAAAATGTGATTGGATAGGAGAATTGAAAAGGGGACATCCTAGGGTCTAGTGCTACTATCCAACTTTGGCACTATTGTCTTGGGTAGATGAGACCTAGGGGGATGGATTGGTCATGAAGAGAGGGTCCTGGCTCAACTGGGGTCAAGTTCAAAAGGTCACAGATGATTGAGAATCAATAAAAATAAAATTGAGAGGGTCTAGAGAGAAAGCAAGAGGAACCTATAGATTGGGTGCCTTTAGCCATGCTCAAGTTACCAATTTTTGCATGTTATATGACTACATTCCCCCCCCCCCCCTTTATTCTAGTGATGTGGTGAAGTGAAATACTAGGATAAAGGAAAATAGAAAGCATATCTAAACTTACCTATAAAGGTGAATCCCATGAATCTTTTGTGATGATAAGTAATGATGGATGGTGCATTGAAAGCATGTTGTGAAAGTGTAAATCTATGAAAGGAAATAAAGAGTAGATTAGTTCTTATTATATGCGATATAAAATATAAATGTACAAAGCTAGGTAATATAAATAGAAAGAAAGAGAAAGGAATAAATATGACTTATTGGGTATACAAAGCAATACAAAACTTCCTATGATACTAGGTAATGCTGAGTAATGTTGGATGTGCTAGATGATGTTATACCAAAAGTTATATCATGAATGGAGCTGAGTGCTCAATTCCCTAAAAAGTCAATCAAGAATGCAAAGGCTAGCCCTTTGGCTCCATCATTGCCTCCTAAGTGAAGCTAGATGATCATATGTGTGATAATCAATGTCTAGACTGTGTTTCCAATCTTTTTGAATAGGTGGCTCATGAATACAAAGGCTAGCCCTTTGGCTCTATTGTTGCCCCATGACATGAAGCTAAGAACTAATACTAGTATATATAAATATGTATGTCATATGAGATGGTTTATAAACCCCATGAATTTTATATGAATATGATAATGTGATATGGATAACCAAATATGTGGTGGAAACTAGGCCAATGTTGGCCAACTTGAAAAAGATGGAGATTAGGCTTATATGAAAGGCAGTTTAAAACTAAAAATTTGTCTTATGTGGAAGATACTTGGGAACTCATGTATTCAAGAATGTGGAGGTTAGGCTTGTATAAAATTCACTCTGAAATTATGCCAACCACCTATAAATGGAATAAGGCATGAAACTACTGATAATACCTGGGTAATGCTAAAAACTAAAAGAATTGAAGCAAAAGTGTTGTACAATCTACCCCCAATCACTGGTGTTTAAAATATGGATTTTGATCTAGAATTTATACCAACTATCGTATCTAAAATTGGAAGTGAGAACCAATCATGCCATGCATGATGCCCCCCATATTTGGTTTCTCTAAGAAAATTATACTAAAAAATATTGATCTGAACTAGTCTGATTATGTCAAACTATAGCTAAACTTACCTTTCTACTTACTTCTAGAAAACCTAGTTTTTGTTGTTGTTTAGATAGGAGCCCTAAAATAAGACACCCTAGTGTTTGGTTCTATTTTATTAGGTTGAAACTTATCACCGTTCTAGAATATTGACTATCTTCCTGGTCTTTTTTGAGTGGTTTGATGACTAGATGCTATTTTGGTTGTTCTAAAACTAGATGTTTTGACTAATAGGAGTTTTGATCTCTATAAAAAAACCCCTGTTAATTTCCCCATCATTTGAGGGTAGGAATAGGTACCCTAAAATGAATTAACTTAGAAGAAGAAGCCTTGAAAGTGTGTTAAGCTATAAATATACATGATATAGTAATGCCAATCAATAAGATATCTCAAGATATAACATGGTTTGATTTGAGAGATTGTTAAATCAATAGGGATATGCCTAGATAGATATAACAATGTAGTAGCATGTGTAATATATTGAACTATAATTACAAGTGTTAGTTTTTAGTTTTATTAATTTTTAATTGGAAGGATGGAGCATGATGTCCATCATGGTATCCAAAAAAATAGGAAAATAGATGATATAGATCATGACATTACAAGCAATAAAAATCAATTAAGAAATAAGCATACAAATTAGGAAGTAAGAAGAATACAAGGGTGGATAAGGGGCCACACAAATAAGGGACACAGGCACATGTCACTCAAACTAGAAAGAAAGTATACAAGGCATGTTCAAATTCCACATACACATACAAGTGAAACAAACAATGTTGGCATAAGGGCCATAGGATCATAGAAGAGTACATGGAAAGGACATTGAAAAATGTCCTAAGGCACACACATGAATAAAAGAGGGCACTGGCAAATTTCCTAAGGCACATTTATGAGACAAGTAGGAACTAGATATGTGATCTAATAAGCTATGCTAAGCAATAAAATAAATCATGTAATAACTATAAAGATAGAATCACATCTAAATAGTCAAAGTAAGAGTGAAATTATACAATACATGTTTAGTACAAGACTAGGAATATTCTAAGAGAGACACAAGTACTAGATACTAGTGAAATATTGATATAGTAATTTGTGTAATCTAGTAAATAATGTACATCAACATGATAACTTAGAGTGTGTAGTGTAGGAATGACATAACAGGGATGGTGTAGTCATGTAGAATATGCCCTTAATGGGTATGTATATCAAAGTGTGTCTTGAATGTAGATGTAGGATGCACCCTCAATGGGTAGATTGAAGCAATCAAGTAGCTGGATGCCATTACACACAATCAAATAATATCAAGTGAAGCATGGTAATATAGATAAATCAAAAAACAATAAGCATATAATAACAACTGTAAGTCCTAGCATGATATTATCAATGTAAAACATGGATGATGCATACAATCAAAATGTTTTTGGTGTTTTGACATTTTTGAATGTTTTTAGATTTTTAAATGTTATATTGTTTTTGTATTTTTGGAAAATTTGAATTATGTATAATCAATAAAAATAGATTATGTATAACCAAAGATAGAAAAAGACTATGTACACGAAATTTGAGAAGGAACTATGTACAAGTAAGCAAAAGAAACTATGTATAAGAAAAACTGAGAAGAAATGATACTAACTGATGAATCTCATGTGAGACTCCCTATCATGGTGTCCTATATAAAATAAAGGAATCATGCATGATTTTGAAGCCTGAGGGAATGAATATGAATATGATTCTAAATATTTGGATTCATTTTTGGTATCTTGGAAATCATAATATATTGTATTGTTCCATTCATGATTATCATCTTAATTTTAAACCAATGGAAAGTTATTGTTGACTTTTGTTGTATCTAGATATTTTCCTTTAAATAAATATGTTTGTGAATGATTTTTTTTAGGATGTTCAATAAATCCCAAACCTTGGTGACAAAGATTATCAATTTCTAGAATAAGAGTAGTGATGTCTTGACCTTGCTTGCCCAACCCTTGACCTTGGTAATCAAACTATTATAGATCTTTTTGACCAAACCCATACTGGTTTAAAAGTTGAGCCTCATTTTGGAGAGGTATATTTTCATGTTTTTAATGATTTACCTATGCTTTTGGTACTATTTGTTTCTATTATTTTATTTTTTGATCCTTTTATTGTTCTGAGTTATGCTTTGGTAACCACTTTTGTAATATTTTTGAATTTGACCCTTTGTGAATGTGTTCTTGTGTCACTATGGACTGATTGAATAATTGACCTTGCACAAGGTCTTTATGAGAAATTATATGTTGTATATGTTGTTTCAATGCCAAACATGAATCTGTGTGATGCCCATGCATTCTATGATATGCACAATAATATATGGATCTTCTCACTAGATGTAGAGGAGGTAGTCTGATCAACTTAGCTTCAATAATTTCCCTTAAAACCTCACTTGAAATCTTAGTTTATCATTTAATTCCTTTTAAATCACTATTTTTAGAGTTACTTTGCTATGATTTCTTATTTTGATATGTAACATTGCTTGCAACCAATTGACTAGGTGAAGATGCATATACATGATTGACACTAAGGTGCCTTTGAAGATTTTGTATTATAATATGATTTTACAATGTCATGATCTTGTCATGTAATAGATGATTTTGCATTTTTAAATATGAAATTAACTTGATTATACTAGTGATTTGATCCCTTAGAGGCTTACAAGTGCAAGCCCTAGTTGCTTTCGATTGAACATGTAAGCACATATGTTGAAGAGGATTTGAAGAAGCTATAGGTTGAATGTATACATTAGGAACAATAGTGTAGGCTACCTCACCTTTTCAATGGGTGATATCATGGAACTAGTTAGAGGGAAAATAGCTATCACCTCTTGGGGGAGAAGAGGAAAAATAAATTGTTTCCTATGCATAAGAAATGACATTAAAACTTGACAAGTGGTTGTTATTTTTAATAATAATAGAGTTTTATCCCTAATTAATAAATAAATCTAAGAAGGATAAATAAATAAATAGTATTATTGATTAAAGATACTAATTTGTGAAATTAGATTGTGATTTGACCCTTCTAAAAATAATAAGAGAGCAAGGAGAAATGTAACTTATCTTATTCTGGATTGTTTCGACTGAGACCGGGTCTAGAAATTTACTTGTAGGACTAGGATAGTGTCACAAATACATTCCTAAACTTTATTTTCTAATTGGATAGGATCTTCATAATTGGACACCCTAGGATCTAATGATGTAGTCTTCCCCTAACACTATTGTCCTTAGGACCTGATCTTTTTAGATTTTATTCACCTCCTCAGTGTGTGCCTATGTATCAAATTTTAGGTCTTTTCTGTTGATATATATATCCCTATAGAGATGATTATTCATGTACTTATATTTTCTATGAAATTGAATGAACTTGGGAAAATAGGTAAAAGGGGTTAGTAAGTATAAGATGAACTGGATGTGATTCATACCTCATTTGTGGGCACACTGCCTACATACCAATACTATAAGGAGGGATCAAGCCATATGTAGTTCTCCCTTTAAGAGTGCTTGGTGAAATAGTGAATGAAATGCAATAAATGATAAAACTAGGTATGCTTGAGATGGCTAAGGACTAGTCTAAAGACTTTATTTAGATTGAAAGTGTATAGGCTATCTGTATGTAGAGAATATGGAAGATTTCATGAGTGGTCTTGCTTGTATTCCTGTTTACTTGAATGATATTTTCCAAGCCTTCCAAAATGATCTTTGAATGGTATTTTATAGGGATCTACTAGTCATGGGTTAGATGAAGCCAGACTAGGCTAACATAATGGATAATAAGAATCAGGGAAAAATGATAACCTTGGGTCAAAATGTGATTAGATAGGAGCACTAAAAAGGGGACACCCTAGGGTCTAATGCTACTGTCCAACTTTAGCACTATTATCCTAGCTAGATGAGACCTGGGGGATGGATTGGTCATGAAGAAAGGTTCTATCTCAACTAGGGTCAAGTTTGAAAGGCCACTAACGATTGGGAATTAGTGAAAACAAGCCTGAGAGGGTCTAGAGAGAAATCAAGAGGGACCTATGGATTGGGTGTCTTTAGACATGCTCAAGTTACCAATTTTTTCATTTTATATGACTAAAAATTCTAATATACTATGTTTAAAATGTTGGAAGATGTTGCCTAGCTACATATACTCTAGCCTACATACTATCCAATGTGTAGATACTCATGTACTTCTTTTAAATACTTGTTAGTACATGAAAATGGGATGATCATGGAGAATATTTTTCACTTCATATCTCACCAAATCTATCAAAAAAATTTACATTTATTATATTTCGTTAAACATCTTAGTTGTGAAGCCACGTCTAAAAAGTTTGAATGAGGATTGTATAAAAAGGTTAGGTTATTGTATTATATTTGCCAATAAATAACCTAGAATAATGAAGCTCTATGGATATTATATTCTTGTAGTGGTGTAACCAAGCATCAAATCTCATATTTTTTTTAATATTGTTGGGTGAATATTTTTTCGTCAACTAACTGATGACAAAAATGAGGATATCAGCCACAGCATAAGGGAGATTTACACCACGAGGAGTGTGGCTTTACCAGATCAAGACGAGGTAAATCTCTCCTCTCATCAAGGGGAGGTTCCCTATCAATATTTACGTGATGAATATATAGTTAAGCAGAAAATAACACACGAGGGTGGTATAACAGCATCTACCTCTCTTCTTTCAGAGGTAATGTACAAGGAACAAAAGAGGGAAAATCTTGGTCTTTAAGCTAACAGCATTCCTCTTCTTTCAGGAATGATATCAAATGAAGAGCAAGAGATTACCTGAAGTAACAAAGTCACAAGAACGCTCACGCAAGTGCAAAGTCTTCCGTAGCCTTTCCACAGATTCGGAACAAGTATAACCATAGAATGAAGTGAAGCACAAAGTCTTCACCTGAAACTACAAAAGATAAAAGAATCTCAAAAGTAAAAGTAGCACAAAGTCTATCTCCTACTCTCAAAAAGTGCCCTTAGATAATATCAAAACATTCACTTTGCTTATTAAGACAGATAAACAAGAGGTTATCAGGAAAGAGTACATAAGAAACTATTTCCTAGATGACACAGATAACTTCAACACAAAGTCTGAAATCACTTGCTTCTCATTCATTTGACAAAATCTGACTTACAAATCTGAGCACAAAGTCTCAAAAGTTGCTTCAATTTCAGCAGAGTGTTTGCTCTCTATTTTTCCAAGATCCCAACACAAATGAGGTCTCCGCTTTTTATAGGGAGAAAATCCTCAAAAACAAAATAATAAAATATACAAAATATCTTGGTCAAAGATGACTCATCTTTGACTTTTAGATATTTTCCAAAATATTTTATTCGTAATTACATTTTACAAAATTACATGCATTCTGTAGAAAACAGAAATGCATAAGGATAGAAGAAGAAAGAGAGAAAGTGTCAATTCTTGCCACTAGACTTCTTCAGATAAGCCTCGTACATGGTGATTGATGCCTGGATCCCGATGCTATCGGGTGCAACTGCGTGGTTGGAGACGACCCTTGCTCTGATCAATGCGTCTTTTAATGCTGTGATGGCTTTATAGTGGCCAGTTAACCTGGATCTTAAATTTTCCAGAGTTAACTGAGCATCTAGAATGCTATCAACCGAAGTTATTGAAAAAGACGCTCCTTTGAAATCCTTATGGATCATCCCTTCAAAATTTTGAATCATTTCATCTGCTGGAAGGAACTGATGATCCTTAGAGGTCAAGTCGTAGGGTAGCTCTTCTAATTTGTTCAACAAGCTCAGGTCACTTTTATCACTAGCTTCTTTAAAAGCTTTGAGATCATCAATTAGATCTTTGAGTACCTGGATCCTGAAAGTCATCGTCTCTTTGACCTCAACATATGAATCCTTGTTGGGGATAACTCCGATAGAGATCAGGATACTCTTCTTTAGACCTTCCATTTCCTTCCATCTCCCGAGATCTTTTTCTAAGCCATTAATCTCTTGAGAGGTGAGAGAAACAAAACTGTCTACTTGAGCCTTCAATCTTTTCATTTTCCCTGTCCTTTCTGCAACCTCAGACAGCAGAGAGATTCCTTGATTGTGTATTCGGTCAATATATTCCTCCATTAATTTTCCCTTTAAATAAGTCTTTTCAGCTTTCTGAATAACTGAATCATCCACTGAAAAGGCCTCTGGAGTTGCTGCCTCAGGTGGGATGGTGAATCTCCTGATTACTGCAGTTAACTGCTCAGCCTTGGCTTTATAAAAATCTTTCATTTCTTTTTCTTTGTCAAATTTTTGGACCATAATGTCCATTGCTGACTGAAGATCACTCTTTGCACCTTCGTGTGTAACCTTGCCTAGTTCAACACGAGAAAAGGAATAACTGCTCATTTCAAAACCTTCAAGGGTTGCGTCCTGTGGGGGTTTGGCAATTTCCAGAAATTTCTGCCCCTTTTCCTCGATCAACTTGGAAAGGATTTTTGGTTTCTTGGGAGCCTTTGTTCTAGCTGGCACAATCTTGCCGAAATCGAATTCTTCTGGGGAGATGGCCCTTTTCTTTCTCTTTGGTGTGAAAGCAGACATCCACGGTGGGAGAGAGGTTCCTGTTGTAACAATAGTTGCTTCTGCTGGTGTCACGGTAGCGGCCTCCACGCTACTAGTGGTGACAGTAGTGGTAGTTGGAGTGACCGGTGAGACTGTGTCAACTGTTGTTTCAGGATTAGGCACCGGGCTTGATGGCAGGTTGAAAGATGGAGATGATAATCTTGGAATGGATGCAGAAGAGCGAGGGGAACCTGCTGAAGGATCTTGTGGATCACCAAAAACCACCTTGGAAGGAGAAGCAGCACCGGAAGATGGAACGCTTATGGGAGAGATAGGGGAAGTGGGCACCGAAGGAGATTGATGAGGAGGAGAGGAACCCTGGATCGGCCGCACATGCTCCGTTGAAGTTGGAGACCCAACACCTGGTCGTTCTGAAAGTTATTCTGTTGACCCTATCGATTGAGCTGCCTGTATCCCAGGACTTCATTCTGTGGTTCCTTCAACTGTTGCTTCAGGTTTTTGTTCTGACCTAGGTTTCTTGGATACAAAGACGATCCTAGGCTTGTGAGGTCTAGAAGATGAAGGGACGTCATCTTTGTTCTTGGTTCGGCTTTCTGCCTTTCTCTTCATCTCTGCTTGATATTCGGCCTCGGACCCTGTAATGAATTCTTTAAGGGTGATTCCATTTGCTGCCAACCAACTATTGGTGTTAGCCAATACTGGTTCGAATCTCTTCCTTAGAGAAGTCAGCTCTTTTTGAGACCAGTTGATCGTAGGAAGAGGAGAACCAGCGACCTCTGCCAGATATCTGCTGTTCACTATATTTCCATCGTCAATCAATCCTGAAGGGATCTCTGCAAGCCTGAGGTACTCTATTTGATCTAGCGTGAGGCGGCAATAGTCCATCTTTCTTATCTCTTCGGCTGTCCTTATATCTACCCAGATGTCCTCAATCATAGGCTCGTGAAACTGAGTCTTCCTTCGAATCGTCTCCCTAACTCCTCTGTAATCAAATTTATCCCGTCTTTTGAAAGGTTTAATGGTAACCATCTGCATCTCTGTTTCCATAACCTTGGCTCTAGTTGATGTAGCAATGGAAAATCTGCCAATCTGGATAGGAAACTTGAAACCAGGTCTCTTAAGCTCCATCTGTTTTGAGTGTACGACGGCCAGTTGTCGGCAAAGTTCCATTAGAACCAACCTGTCTGAAGGGAATCTGGGGAGCATATAAGGGTATCCTTGGAAGAAACCCACCCGTAGATAAGAAAATGTAGGGAACTGGAGGAACATGCAGCCAAAACTGTTCACTATTGTCCAAGCCTCGTCTGACATCCTCTTCTGCTCCAGCTGAGGATCGAAAAGACATAGAAATACGGCAAAGAATGCGTCATTCACTCGCCTGAAATGACGTGTCGAGCCCTGAAGTGTCAGCTACGGATAGTATGAATAGACTGGGGTGGTCTTCCTATCCCCCTCTATGGTTAGGCCCGAGAAAGATCGCATGGCAGCAGCTATGTAGACCAGGTACGAGGTCATGTAGAATTTGAAGGAGGTTTGTACCCTAGTCAGCTGCTCATGAATAGCGTTGCTAATCTGTTCTCCCCAGAAGATGACCTATTTGCCTTGCAGAATGATCTTTATAAACAGATACATCCATTCATGGAATTGTGAAGAAGACGGGAGGCCCCATACTCTGCTGAGAAGGGTGATTAGGTCACCAACTTCTTCAATGAAGTCGCTTCTGGGGAAGCTTTTCGGCCATCTGGATAGGCTAGTCCTTGGGGTTTTTAACCACTTATGGTTTATGACCCTCTTTGCCCTCTCGGGGTCTTTGTCATATTCCCTCTGCGCATTCTCGAAGTCGATCTGGGTCACTTCGGTGGCTGGCGGACATAAAAAGACTTTGTCGATAAATTTGGGGTCCAACCGAATGATCATGCTGCCACTGGCGTCTGAGACTAATCTGGTCTCTTTATCATAGAAGTGCGCGCATTGAAGGATGAATTCTGCATGATGAGCTGCTACTGGGAAGGCGGCCACCAGGTGGATGTTACTCTCGATAATCCTCATTATCCCAGTGCTGGGATTGGTTGCTTTGGTTCGTACTAGGAACTCGGCCATATCTACGTGGCCGATCTCAGTGTCTCAAATGTCGTCAACATTCGAAGTAATCACTGTGAGCGAGAAGACGCCCTAGTATCTGTATTTCATCTTCTTGGCCTTTGAAGGAGATGCTTCTGTCATAGGAGACGATCTCGTTTGAACGGGGGCAGGCGTGCAGGAGCTTGCTGAAGGAGCTGCAGCCATAGTCGAAAGGAGAGTGAGGGATGGGGAGAGCAATTTAAGTGACAAAGGCTATAGGAGGTCACTTAAATAGGTTAGGATGGGCTAAGAGACGGAAAACGAGGAAGAAAAGCTTGAAAAGGACAACCCCAAAAAAAAAATCCAGGAGTTAAAAAGAAAAAGGAAGAAAAAAGAGCAGGGGCGGCGAAAATCGCCGCCCTTGCAAAAAGAGAGCAGGGGTGGCGAAAATCACCGCCCTTGCAAAAAGAGAGCAGGGGCGGCAAAAATCGCCGCCCTTGCAAAAAGAGAGCAGGGGTGGTGAAAATTGCCGCCCTTGCAAAAAGAGAGCATGGGCGGCGAAAATCGCCGCCCTTGCAAAAAGAGAGCAGAGCGGCAAAGAAATGCCGCCCTTGCTTGAGGAACGCAGGGGCGGAACGGCGGCAAGGAAAATGCCGTCATTTCGAGGCTGCGGGGAAGAAAAAGCAAAAAACAAACGAAAAATAAAAATGAAAATTAAAAACAAACCCTACCTGGAAGACGTGCGCGCCACGAAGTCGGATCCGCGAGTTGGCATGTCGCAAAATCACTTGGAGCGCTCAGGTGCAAGAGGTATGGTGAGAGGAGGAGGCAGTGAGAAGAAATGAGGCCCAAAACGGTTTATAAAGGTTGAAAAATCAACCCCAACCACCCGGCGCGCAGGGCCATTAATGCCCTGTGCGAAAAATGAAAAAGTGCAGGGGCGGCGATTTTCGCCGCCCTTGCAGAAAAAGTGCAGGGGCGGCGATTTTCGCCGCCCTTGCAGAAAAAGACAAGGCAAGATGAAACTGACAAGTTTCGTAGGGGGTCATTTGCAAAAATGAGCAAAGCTCATTTTGTGAACAACAGCTGGCTCTTGTTGGGGAACTTCTGCTCCATCGAAAGGATTAGCAGAAGCAGAAACCAGTCTCTAAGTGCCTTCATCCAAGCCACTGGGCTACGGAGTCGAGCGAAAGAAAAAAGAAAAAAGAAAAAGAACTGCACATATTTACAAATGGACTCATCCAACTTCAAGGGTTGAAAAGCTTTAGATGCTGCCCATTATGAGGTAGTGTAAACGGCGTTCCATCTTTATACTCCAGCAAAAAGCTAGCTTCGCCACAGAGCTGTCGAATGGTGAACGGACCCCTCCACAGAGAGTCAAATTTGCCGTGCATCCCTTTTGGTTCACGCCGTTTGTCCCACAACAAGACTTGATCTCCGACTTGGAACTCACGCGCCTTAGCTCTTTTATCAAAAAGTGCCTTTACCCGGTTCTGGTGCTCTCTGATCCGATCTACCACCGTAACTCGTTGTTCATTCAGCTCCATCAGATACATGATACGCTTGTCCACTGAACCTTCAAAGGTCGAATCTTCGATTGCTCTGGTTAACCTGAGTGCTGGTAGTTCAAGGGTGATGGGGATTTCAGCATTTCGTCTATATAAGAGTTGAAAAGGTGACATACCTATAGCTCTTTTAGGCGTTATCCTGTTGGCCCATAAAGCATCATACAAAGCCTTGTGCCACGTTCTCTGATTGTCGTCCACCAACTTTCTGATGATGGTGACCAGGTTCTTGTTACTTGATTCCGCTTGTCCGTTCCCCTGGGGGAAATAGTCTGAAGTGTGAGACAAAGTGATCCCATAATGGAAACAAAATTGAGTGATTTCATGTGACGAAAAGCAGGCCGCATTATCCGTCACAATCTTTAGTGGAACTCCAAACCTGGTGATGATATCTTCTTTGAGGAAGGTGCATACTACTTCAGATGTAGCATGTTTAGTTGGTTTGGCCTCCACCCACTTAGTAAAATAGTCTGTCACGGTGAGGACATAATCATGTCCGGCGCTTGAAGATGGGTTAATTGCACCGATGAAATCAACACCCCACTGCTGGAACGGTTCATCGATCACAACCGGCCGGAGGGGAAAAGCAGGTAGCTTGGGTTTTCCAACAAATTGCTGACACGGCTCACACTTTCGTACCCATTTATAGGCATCCTGAAAAAGCGTAGGCCAAAAGTACCTTGCTCGTAGAATCTTGTGTGCCGTCACCGGTGCAGAGAAATGTCCTCCACAGGCCAAATTGTGAAAAGATTTTAAAAGTCTTTCTTGTTGAGCTTTATCGACACAACGAAGAAATGCCCCATCCAGGTTTCTTTTGTAAAGACCATGGTCCCATAGAACATAACCAACTGCTTTTAATTTGATATTCCGCTTTTCTTTAAAAGAAAGATGTGGAGGGCATTCACCATATGTTAGGAAATAAGCAATGTCAGAAAACCACTCATCAGTAGTAGCAACAAAGAGAATTGTGGGCATGTTTTCAATATCTTGATCTTCATTTCCTGATTCCTCTGGAATGTTGTTGGCGATTAATTGGCAAAGGCCCCGTCCCCGTATGAGCTTGGTTGGTTTGATGTCTAGATCAAATTCCTGGATTTTGGCAATCTAGTTACCCCTCTTTGTGCCGAACTCCTGCTGAGTCAAAATAGATTTTATTGTTGTATCTGGTACGAGGACCTCAGTGTGAGAATTCAGGATATAAAACCTGAAATGCTTGACAGCCTTGACCACGGCGTATGCGTGTTTCTCCATAAGGGAATATTTCAACTCGTGATTTTTGAGTGGGCAGCTCATGAACGAAATAGGAGATTCTGCATTTTCTGAATTGGGCTGAACCAAAATAGCTGATAGTGTATGCTCGGAGGCATAACTATATATTTTGAAACCTTTGGTATAGTCTGGACAGACCAAGATTGGTGCCCCTGCAATTGCTTCTTTAATTTCTTTGAACGCTGCTTTGCCTTCGACGGTCCATCTAAATGTGGCATTGCTCTTCATCATGTTAACAATGTGACGGGTTTTCTCGGCGAATTCAGGAACAAATCTCCTAAGGAAATTGACCTTTCCAAAGAAAGAATGAACTGCAGTCTTGCTGGTAGGTAGAGTCAGTTCCTGAATGGATCTAACTCTTTCTGAATCAATCCTAATACCTTCTCGGGACACTACGTGTCCGAGAAGCTTCCCTTCAGTTACTCCGAAAATGGATTTCTTTGGGTTTAATGAGATGCCATTTTGACGGCAGCGCTCTAGTACTCTTTGCAAATGGTGAACATGCTCAGAACGCTGTTTTGAAAATACCGTCAGATCATCTAAGTATACTACAATGAATTTTCCCATTATGTCTTTGAAAGCAAGATCCATAGCTCTTTGAAAAGTAGCCCCTGCATTTATCAGACCAAAAGGCATCCTGCGATAAGCGAAAGTACCCCAGGGTGTGGTGAATGCTGTCTTATGTTGATCTGCTTTTCCGACCTCCACTTGATTATAACTTGAAAAACCGTCAAGCATTGATAACATTTCTGAACTTGTTACCATCTGTAGGACTTGATCCATAATGGGAAGGGGTAGTTATCTTTTAAGGACAGCTGATTCAAATTCTTGAAATCCACACAGATTCGGATCTCACCATTTTTCTTTCTGACAGGTACTATGTTAGCGACCCATGTTGAGTGATGGATTGGAAAAATTATCCGAGCATCCAGCATCTTTTGTATCTCAGTTAAAATAGTATCTGAGATTTTTGGATTATATTACCGGGATTTCTGTTTATAAGGCACAGAATTGGCTTTCAGGGGGATATCATGACGGACGTCATGTGGCCTGAGAGATTTCAGGTCGTCATAAGAATAGGCCAACACATCCCTATATTGACAGAGTAAACTAGCAAGCTCAGATCTTTCCTTGGAAGTGCATCATTTCCCAATGTTTACCATCTTAGGGTCATACTTGGTCCCCAAGTTGATTTGATCAAAATCTGAAGAAGAACTTGAATCCGTTTGTTGTTTTTTGACAAACCGGTCATGGTCATCAAACAGCTTCTCTAGGGAAACTAAACCTTTGGGAGTTTTATTTCCCTTCAGCTGCAGCAAATCTTCACCTGTATGGGTCTGAGTTTCAGGGGTTGGTCCATACTCCTGAGGTTCGCAGCCTTCAAAACACAATTGTTTGAAAGCGTCTTTTTGCTCCAAGAAAGCGATGATTTGATCATCGTCATTAAATATTTGCCAGTGGTCAACATTGTCTGGTACACTTGGTCAGAAAACCAACTCAATAGTATACTTATCTCCTTTGAAATCAGGATGGGGAATCAGGAGAGTTGCAGAGATAGCCAATGCGTCTGCTCGATCATTGAATTCCCTCGGAACGGCAGAGATATTGAAGGCATCAAAATACTCAATCTGATCCCATACTTGATTGCGATAATGGCGCAACCTCTCATTTTTGGTCTGATAGAGGTTCCTTATCTGATACACTATCAACTCAGCGTCTCCTTTGGCATGGATTTTCTTTATGCCCTTGTCTTTGGCAGCCTGTAGTCCAAGCAAAAGGGATTCGTACTCAGCTGTGTTGTTGGTATTGTTGAATTGTAATTTATAAGCAAAAGGGATAACCTCTCCCTGAGGGGATACCAACACAACTCTGGCTCCTGATCCAGTAGAAGAGCAACTGCCATCAAACTCTAAGGTCCATAACTCATCAGACATGGTTTTTTCTCCACAAACTTCCCCATTCTGGGGAAAGGGTTGATTTGTGTGTTCATTTGGTTTTGACATTCCACCTCTAGCGCTAGGCGAAACCGAACCTAAATCATTATCCATAAGAGTTTCCTCCGGGGTGCCATGGATTTTGTCGGTGGATAAGAAATAAGTGCCCATACCTGATGACTCGAATAAAATTTGCGCTTCGGGTGCTGTGGAACGGGTAACTACGTACCTGGCTTCTTTTTCAGGAAGCAACTTCTTCATGACACCCTGAACTGGAATCCTAGCCTCTGATAGGTCCATGCTCAATTCACCTCCAACATCCTTACAAAAATTTCATCCAAGCAAGATGCCATAAGATGCTGGGACATCGGCCACTAGAACTGTCATTTTGATTCGCTTTTCGGGAAAAGCCGCAAAAGCGTATTGAGCATCTTTTATTTGGCCAAGGAGGGGAACCTACTTGTTTTCCATGGAAAAACACCTCCCAAAAGTTTTGGTTAAAGTCAGGCCGAGGGAGTCTGCCACTTTTGCAGGCATGACGTTATCTGAAGCCCCGGAGTCTATAATGCAGTTACTCAGTTTGAAACCATTTATAAGCAGAGAGACATAAAAAGGTTCTATTTTTTCGGGAGCGACTGGGGGTGTCACAACCAGATTATTTTGGGCTGGTTTGTCTTTGGGGAGATCTGGAACAACCTTTGAAGGATTTTGTCCTATGGGGACAGCTTTATTTTTAACATATTCTGCTAACCTATCAAGCTGTTCTGGGTTAGCTCTCAAATACTCAATCTCCGTCATTTGAATTTTAGTTTTTTTAGCATGATCAATAATATCAAATGATTGAAGGGTGGTTGCAATAGAAAAAGGAGCAATCCCCTCATTAAGGACCTTGACAGGTTCTTCACCGGCCTGAGCAGTAGGAGGGGAAGATGTTAAGTGACCGGGAGCAGTTACTTTTTTATGAGTCACCTGATCTTTTGATTGCGGAGGTAATGGAGTTCCACGTTGGGCAATGGAAATTGCTGGCCGAAGCTCGTCAACTGCTTTCCCTTTGTTAGTGCGTGAAGCCAATTGATTTTGAGACCTAGTAAAGACAGCATAAGCCTCCTTTGAATCTTCCCCTTGTTGTCCGGTTTCATCTTGGTAATCTAGGAAACCTATACTGGAGTCACCAGCTAATTCCTCATCCTGTTCATCAAAGAGGTTAGCACTTCCCGACTGATCCAGCTGTGGCTGAAAGGAAAGGTCATGCTCAGTTTCTAAGTATCCAACCGCTGAATTTGTAGGTGCTGCTTCAATGGCTAATCTCCCTGAAGGGGGAGGTAGGCGATTCGATTGTCCTTGAGTTCGGGCAATATTATTTTGATATGGCTGATTCTGAAATGTCCTCCTGGGTGCATCTCGATAAGTAGGGGCAGACGGGCCTTGAGCCATTTGTCTCTTTAAAGCAATCAGTTCATTTGTTAACTTTTGCACCATAGGATCAGTAGTGCCTGTGGAGGAACTTTCAGCAGGTGAGGGGCATTTGTTTTTACCAGAGTCTTTCCTGATTTTGCCTGCTAGGATAAGATCATCCTCAATCTCAGTAGCCAAATTTTGAGTCAATGCTAGGTCCATAGGGCCAGCTCGCCTTAACAGGAAGCTTACTTCAGGAAGCTGCGAGTTGATGAAAAAACACTTGAGATTTTCCGGTGTGGGCTGAGCCACAGTCGGAATCCGGTTCCTCAACTTGTTGAATTTGGCTATGAAATCCCTCATGGGTTCCTGGGATTCTTTTTTCATCTGTGTTAGTTGAGCTAACAAAGCATGTGCATCTTCAGCGGGTTTAAATCTAGCTTCAAATATGGACTTTAGTGTATTCCAGTCAGTCACTGACCCAACCTGCAAGTGATAGAACCAATCTGCAGCCGCACCTTGCAAGGTCTCTACAAAAAGTCTCACCGCTACATCTTCAAAATCGACACCAATTACGCCACATGCTATGGAGAAAGCAGCGATATGCTCGTTGGGATGAACCTTTCCATCTCCAAAGAACTTAGGAAAATTTTTTCTAGAGCTACGAGGTAGTTCATGCAGAGGTGGGGTTAAATTAAGAGGGCCGAAGGAATTACCCCACGGGCCTTGAGCCATAGTGATAATAGGGTGAAAAGGTGGGATAACGAGCCTTGGTGGAGTGTTTATAGGTAGGCGGTGATTGACAGCTGGAAAAAGGGTTCTACCTTGTGTTGGTGACTTGACAACGTTAGAAGGAAAGCTTTTAGACCGTCGAAGAGAAGCAGGTGGAGGAAACAGATCGAAATTACTTTGTTGCGCTAATTCAAACACAGGGTCAACCACACCCTTAGATCTCTGACTTCTGGTATAGCGTGGGGTTGCCAGATTTTAAAAACAAAAACGGGACCGAAACTACTTCAAGTTGAAGCTTGAGGCTCCAAGATGTGCGTTCTTCCCAGCAACTCTGGTTTTGCAAACCAGATAATATAATGAAGGCAACTGGTAAAGCTAAAATGATAATGGGTAAGACATGAAACGGAGTCGCCAGATTACGTAATGGAGAAGGGTAAGGACTGCTTCAATCCAAAACTTGAGGTTTCAGACTGCACATCCGAGTCCCCAGCGGAGTCGCCAAAAAACTGTTGGGTGAATATTTTGTCGTCAACTAACTGATGACAAAAATGAGGATATCAGCCACAGCATAAGGGAGATTTACACCACGAGGAGTGTGGCTTTACCAGATCAAGACGAGGTAAATCTCTCCTCTCATCAAGGGGAGGTTCCCTATCAATATTTACGTGCTGAATATATAGTTAAGCAGAAAATAACACACGAGGGTGGTATAACAGCATCTACCTCTCTTCTTTCAGAGGTAATGTACAAGGAACAAAAGAGGGAAAATCTTGGTCTTTAAGCTAACAACATTCCTCTTCTTTCAGGAATGATATCAAACGAAGAGCAAGAGATTACCTGAAGTAACAAAGTCACAAGAATGCTCACGCAAGTGCAAAGTCTTCCGTAGCCTTTCCACAGATTCGGAACAAGTATAACCGTAGAATGAAGTGAAGCACAAAGTCTTCACCTGAAACTACAAAAGATAAAAGAATCTCAAAAGTAAAAGTAGCACAAAGTCTATCTCCTACTCTCAAAAAGTGCCCTTAGATAATATCAACACATTCACTTTGCTTATTAAGACAGATAAACAAGAGGTTATCAGGAAAGAGTACATAAGAAACTATTTCCTAGATGACACAGATAACTTCAACACAAAGTCTGAAATCACTTGCTTCTCATTCATTTGACAAAATCTGACTTACAAATCTGAGCACAAAGTCTCAAAAGTTGCTTCAATTTCAGCAGAGTGTTTGCTCTCTATTTTTCCAAGATCCCAACACAAATGAGGTCTCCGCTTTTTATAGGGAGAAAATCCTCAAAAACAAAATAATAAAATATACAAAATATCTTGGTCAAAGATGACTCATCTTTGACTTTTAGATATTTTCCAAAATATTTTATTCGTAATTACATTTTACAAAATTACATGCATTCTGTAGAAAACAGAAATGCATAAGGATAGAAGAAGAAAGAGAGAAAGTGTCAATTCTTGCCACTAGACTTCTTCAGATAAGCCTCGTACATGGTGATTGATGCCTGGATCCCGATGCTATCGGGTGCAACTGCGTGGTTGGAGACGACCCTTGCTCTGATCAATGCGTCTTTTAATGCTGTGATGGCTTTATAGTGGCCAGTTAACCTGGATCTTAAATTTTCCAGAGTTAACTGAGCATCTAGAATGCTATCAACCGAAGTTATTGAAAAAGACGCTCCTTTGAAATCCTTATGGATCATCCCTTCAAAATTTTGAATCATTTCATCTGCTGGAAGGAACTGATGATCCTTAGAGGTCAAGTCGCAGGGTAGCTCTTCTAATTTGTTCAACAAGCTCAGGTCACTTTTATCACTAGCTTCTTTAAAAGCTTTGAGATCATCAATTAGATCTTTGAGTACCTGGATCCTGAAAGTCATCGTCTCTTTGACCTCAACATATGAATCCTTGTTGGGGATAACTCCGATAGAGATCAGGATACTCTTCTTTAGACCTTCCATTTCCTTCCATCTCCCGAGATCTTTTTCTAAGCCATTAATCTCTTGAGAGGTGAGAGAAACAAAACTGTCTACTTGAGCCTTCAATATTTTCATTTTCCCTGTCCTTTCTGCAACCTCAGACAGCAGAGAGATTCCTTGATTGTGTATTCGGTCAATATATTCCTCCATTACTTTTCCCTTTAAATAAGTCTTTTCAGCTTTCTGAATAACTGAATCATCCACTGAAAAGGCCTCTAGAGTTGCTGCCTCAGGTGGGATGGTGAATCTCCTGATTACTACAGTTAACTGCTCAGCCTTGGCTTTATAAAAATCTTTCATTTCTTTTTCTTTGTCAAATTTTTGGACCATAATGTCCATTGCTGACTGAAGATCACTCTTTGCACCTTCGTGTGTAACCTTGCCTAGTTCAACACGAGAAAAGGAATAACTGCTCATTTCAAAACCTTCAAGGGTTGCGTCCTGTGGGGGTTTGGCAATTTCCAGAAATTTCTGCCCCTTTTCCTCGATCAACTTGGAAAGGATTTTTGGTTTCTTGGGAGCCTTTGTTCTGGCCGGCACAATCTTGCTGAAATCGAATTCTTCTGGGGAGATGGCCCTTTTCTTTCTCTTTGGTGTGAAAGCAGACATCCACGGCGGGAGAGAGGTTCCCATTGTAACAATAGTTGCTTCTGCTAGTGTCACGGTAGCGGCCTCCACGCTACTAGTGGTGACAGTAGTGGTAGTTGGAGTGACTGGTGAGACTGTGTCAACTGTTGTTTCAGGATTAGGCACCGGGCTTGATGGCAGGTTGAAAGATGGAGATGATAAACTTGGAATGGATGCAGAAGAGCGAGGGGAACCTGCTGAAGGATCTTGTGGATCACCAAAAACCACCTTGGAAGGAGAAGCAGCACCGGAAGATGGAACGCTTATGGGAGAGATAGGGGAAGTGGGCACCGAAGGAGATTGATGAGGAGGAGAGGAACCCTGGATCGGCCGCACATGCTCCGTTGAAGTTGGAGACCCAACACCTGGTCGTTCTGAAAGTTGTTCTATTGACCCTATCGGTTGAGCTGCTTGTATCCTGGGACTTCGTTCTGTGGTTCCTTCAACTGTTGCTTCAGGTTTTTGTTCTGACCTAGGTTTCTTGGATACAAAGACGATCCTAGGCTTGTGAGGTCTAGAAGATGAAGGGACGTCGTCTTTGTTCTTGGTTCGGCTTTCTGCCTTTCTCTTCATCTCTGCTTGATATTTGGCCTCGGACCCTGTAATGAATTCTTTAAGGGTGATTCCATTTGCTGCCAACCAACTATTGGTGTTAGCCAATACTGGTTCGAATCTCTTCCTTAGAGAAGTCAGCTCTTTTTGAGACCAGTTGATCGTAGGAAGAGGAGAACCAGCGACCTCTGTCAGATATCTGCTGTTCACTATATTTCCATCATCAATCAATCCTAAAGGGATCTCTGCAAGCCCGAGGTACTCTATTTGATCTAGCGTGAGGCGACAATAGTCCATCTTTCTTATCTCTTCAGCTGTCCTTATATCTACCTAGATGTCCTCAATCATAGGCTCGTGAAACTGAGTCTTCCTTCGAATCGTCTCCCTAACTCCTCTATAATCAAATTTTTCCCGTCTTTTGAAAGGTTTGATGGTAACCATCTGCATCTCTGTTTCCATAACCTTGGCTCTAGTTGATGTAGCAATGGAAAATCTGCCAATCTGGATAGGAAACTTGAAACCAGGTCTCTTAAGCTCCATTTGTTTTGAGTGTACAACGGCCAGTTGTCGGCAAAGTTCCATTAGAACCAACCTGTCTGAAGGGAATCTGGGGAGCATATAAGGGTATCCTTGGAAGAAACCCACCCGTAGATAAAAAAATGTAGGGAACTGGAGGAACATGCAGCCAAAACTGTTCACTATTGTCCAAGCCTCGTCTGACATCCTCTTCTGCTCCAGCTGAGGATCGAAAAGACATAGAAATACGGCAAAGAATGCGTCATTCACTCGCCTGAAATGACGTGTCGAGCCCTGAAGTGTCAGCTGCGGATAGTATGAATAGATCGGGGTGGTCTTCCTATCCCCCTCTGTGGTTAGGCCCAGGAAAGATCGCATGGCAGCAGCTATGTAGACCAGGTACGAGGTCATGTAGAATTTGAAGGAGGTTTGTACCCTAGTCAACTGCTCATGAATAGCGTTGATGATCTGTTCTCCCCAGAAGATGACCTGTTTGCCTTGCAGAATGATCTTTATGAACGGATACATCCATTCATGGAATTGCGAAGAAGACGGGAGGCCCCGTACTCTGCTGAGAAGGGTGATTAGGTCACCAACTTCTTCAATGAAGTCGCTTTTGGGGAAGCTTTTCGGCCATCTGGATAGGCTGGTCCTTGGGGTTTTTAACCACTTATGGTTTATGACCCTCTTTGCCCTCTCGAGGTCTTTGTCATATTCCCTCTGCGCATTCTCGAAGTCGATCTGGGTCACTTCGGTGGCTGGCGGACATAAAAAGACTTTGTCGATAAATTCGGGGTCCAACCGAATGATCATGCTGCCACTGGCGTCTGAGACTGATCTGGTCTCTTTGTCATAGAAGTGCGTGCATTGAAGGATGAATTCCGCATGATGAGCTACTACTGGGAAGGCGGCCACCAGGTGGATGTTACTCTCGATAATCCTCATTATCCCAGTGCTAGGATTGGTTGCTTTGGTTCGTACCAGGAACTCGGCCATATCTACGTGGCCGATCTCAGTGTCTCGAATGTCGTCGACATTCGAGGTAATCGCTGTGAGCGGGAAGATGCCCTGGTATCTGTATTTCATCTTCTTGGCCTTTAAAGGAGATGCTTCCGTCATAGGAGACGATCTCGTTTGAATGGGGGCAGGCGTGCAGGAGCTTGCTGAAGGAGCTGCAGCCATAGTCGAAAGGAGAGTGAGGGATGGGGAGAGCAATTTAAGTGACAAAGGCTATAGGAGGTCACTTAAATAGGTCAGGATGGGCTAAGAGACGGAAAATGAGGAAGAAAAGCTTGAAAAGGACAACCCCGAAAAAAAAATCCGGGAGTTAAAAAGAAAAAGGAAGAAAAGAGAGCAGGGGCGGCGAAAATCGCCGCCCTTGCAAAAAGAGAGCAGGGGCGGCGAAAATCGCCGCCCTTGCAAAAAGAGAGCATGGGCGGCGAAAATCGCCGCCCTTGCAAAAAGAGAGCAGAGCGGCAAAGAAATGCCGCCCTTGCTTGAGGAACGCAGGGGCGGAACGGCGGCAAGGAAAATGCCGTCATTTCGAGGCCGCGGGGAAGAAAAAGTAAAAAATAAATGAAAAATAAAAACGAAAATTAAAAACAAACCCTACCTGGAAGACGCGCGCGCCACGAAGTCGGATCCGCGAGTTGGCACGTCGCAAAATCACTTGGAGCGCTCAGGTGCAAGAGGTATGGTGAGAGGAGGAGGCAGTGAGAAGAAATGAGGCCCAAAATGGTTTATAAAGGTTGAAAAATCAACCCCAACCACCCGGCGCGCAGGGCCATTAATGCCCTGCGCGAAAAATGAAAAAGTGCAGGGGCGGCGATTTTCGCCGCCCTTGCAGAAAAAGTGCAGGGGCGGCGATTTTCGCCACCCTTGCAGAAAAAGACAAGGCAAGACGAAACTGACAAGTTTCGTAGGGGGTCGTTTGCAAAAATGAGCAAAGCTCATTTTGGGAACAACAAATATAAATTTAATTTATCACTAGATTTGTGCTTGTCTATTTCATTTACTATGAATCATTTTTATTTTATTTTTGCTTTCTTGTCTTTTTGTAGTAAACTCAAAAGAGTAGATCAACCCTCAAATTGGTATAATAGCATCCATATTATTATTGAGATATAGCAAGAGAGTTATCAATCTTAGAGCATGTACAAAATTATCAAAGTAGAGCCATGCTTAGCTATTCTATCCTAATTTATATAATAGAGTTACCTTCAATTCTTTATTTCCCATACATTCTAACTTGTGTCTTTGTATCAAGTGTTTATGAGATACTTTTAGTGGTCTATATAATCACTTGAAGAGGCTTGTTTAAGTAAAGGATTTTAATAATACCATCATGATTCTTTCACTAAGAAAAAAGACCTAAAATATTAGATTCAAAGTCCTAAAATGCTCTAACATTAGCATTTCAATATGGAGGTGATATGCATGCGGGCTATCTAAGGTAAGTGATCGATAGTTTAGTTACAGACACTAAGGCTGATTCTACACTTGAAAATATTTTCATACAATTTAAAACACTTCATATGACCTTCTAGAGTGGAAAAACTTACATCAAACATGGAAGGATTGAGAGAAATCGAGGATAGATGAATATCTCTTAACTATTCACTACACATCTCTTCACACACTTTAAAAAGATGATATATGAATTCAAAATAGATTGTATTAATTTTTAAAATTCAAAGTAAAACATCAATATAGTAGGGTTTTTCCATACATGGAGTGTAATTATTCTACAAGAGCCAAAATGGCTACCACTTATAGAATTTGAGAGAGAAGAGAAAATATTGAAGTCCAAGAGTCACAAAAACAATTGTCAAGTTGATAAAAGGAGTTAAATATGAAGGAGAAAAGAATATATATCAGACCATGCAATGTATACATGGAAAAATTTCCCTAAAAGGCATGAAACTCCTAAAATATGGTGTAGGACTCTTCATTTTCTTGCCTAGAATCTGCCTTCATCATTTGGCCTCATTCAAATGTTCCAAAGTAGACTAAGGACATGTGTGATAATTTTAATATGAGGGAGGGATTATAAAAATTATCCAAAATGAATTTTATGTTTCATTAGTCATCAATATTCTTCTCTCCAAGTGCTTTCACTACCTACAATCACAATCACTCCTCTTTCACTCACCCTTCACACTTGGCATCAAAAATGAATTTAGTTTTCCAAATCAGTCCATATAAGGGAGTGTATAATAATTTTAATGATAACTCATTCCATTAGATTCATCAGGAAGATCTTAAAATACCTCCCAATTATATTTTTCACCTTCTTACTTGGTGATCATTCCTTGTTCACTGTGTTAATTTAGACTTGTTGAGATGAAGGTGTTAACATAGGAAATTGTGAACTTTTATGATGTAATAAATGGAAATATAAGGTTATATTAAGTCCCACCATATCTCCCAAAGTGAATTTCATATCTTCGAACCCTTTTGTACCTACACAACACACAAAACTATCAATAAAATCCATTTTCCACCCTATCTATATAGGTATGGTATAACTCAAATTAATAATAAGGATCCCTGGTACATCCTATATAAGATACAACCACTTTATTTCACATTATATCCCTCTTATACTATTATCCTTCTTCATCTTTCCCATCATGTCCTTAGCAAGGTTTTTAGAGGGTTTTAGTTGGTTTTAGCCCTTAGCATTTGTTTATAAAGGACTGACATTGAAACCCTAAAAAAATTACACTAGAACACTATCTAGGACCCTATTCAACACCTCCTATCTCCTTTAGTTCCCATGCTAAGCCTCACTTATGTTATTATCTTCCCAACTTGGTCTCTCAAGCCTTCCAAGGCACTCTACATAGGGCTAAGTTGGTTTGAGCCAAAATATGGTTTCCCTATGGTTTCCTCTACATAGATGAAGACACATCTTATATCTTCCAATTTTCATGTTACAATGCATTATAATGTCCACTTAGTTATAGAAGTGAGATTTGGACCCTTTTAGGCATTAGGACTAATAAAGACCTAATAGGTCTATTTGTATGCTTGCCAATTTAGGTCAATCTATTTGTCTTGAGACACCTGTGAGACTTTTATTATGCTTATTAATGTCTATTTTAGATATTAAAATCTTTATGTAGGGTCTCATCAAACTATATCTCACCTTCTCATCAATATTCCTCTAAATCAACATGGTTTAGTTTGTTGGGAGTGCCCTCTATCTAAGATATAATATAGGCCATTTCCCATTTTACCTTAGAAAAGGTGGAAATATGAGGGGATTATAAAATTTGTGAGGACCCTATGTGAAATATTTTATATCTTGGTTCATCAATATATCTTGAAAATGTCTTAAAACCTAAGACAAACTTATAAGAAATGTTGACTATGCAGGATTCCAAGTATGGACTGTATGTGTATGATAAAAACCTTCTCATTACCTTTTTCCATGTGATAGGAGTCTCTTAAAATTGACACTCCCATTTCCTAGGCATTCTCATTCATATCACACCTCACAACTCTGCCAAATTCTCCATTGCATATCTTCTACTTGACTTGATACAAGTGCTAACTATGCATGACTATGTTTCACCTACCTGTAGGTGTATATTTTATATTAAATATTATACATAATGAATAGATAATTTATTGAATTATTCCAATGACATATGACATTAATATATATTTTATCAAGTCATGTTTCTTCTATTCCAACCTCAATATAGTCATACCTGTAGGTCACTGTTACACTACAATCAATTGTAGCTGACCATCCTTGAGGCAAAAGGGGTTTGCAAATTCATATTAACCTTTGAAATATATTTAAAACCTCATATGATCCATTTCATATCTTATAAAAAATTCTCAATTTCAATATTTTGTGTTTGTAGGCCTAGTATCCCCAAGATTCATTTCATGAGCTGGTGGGTCACCTATAGTCAGGTTGTAGGTGACATTTTTGAGCAAGGCTACACCTGTAGGTGTGTATATAGGTAAATAACCTACATTTAAACCCTTATTTATTATATTTGAAACATAATTATCTTCATAAATTCAATAGTATCACCCAAAAATTAAATCATTCTCTTGTTATGTCATTTTGGGATGTAAAGTTACTTGAGAGTTTAATGTCCTGCAGTAAGCATTGAAAAGTTATAGTGAATAATTATGTGACTTTGAAGCCTCCATCACATCAATTTTTGAAATAAACACAAATTATCCTTGGTCAAACCATCAACCTTACATGATTTTTTCATTATGGAAGTATTCAAATTCCACTATACTCCAAGTTACCTTATCATGTTATAGCATAAAAATCACACAGGGCTCTATTTTGGAGTTTTTAGGGAAACTTGTCCCTAAAGCTTAGTTATTTAACTTGAAGTGAGTCTCAAGTTTGATTTATAATATAATGTTTAAATCATGGTTATCATGAATCATCACAAATCCTAAACCTTATATAAAGATTTTCAACATGCTTGGACTTCTCTATGGCGACCTTCAGGTCTTTGTGTAAGGCCACCTATAGGTGAACACATAGTATACATGGAAGTGAGGATTGGAAGTGGAAAATGTGCATGTTAAAGGATATTATGGAAAATTTTAAACCCTCCATAAACTCTAAAATGGATATTTTCCATCATGAAGGACTTGAGACTAGTTAAAAAGTCTCATTTCAATGTGATATTCTTTTGTATGGCAATTATAAGTGCATATTAATGGAGTACGACTATGCATATATGAGAATTGATTATCATAATTCATATTATGATATTTATGGGGTTTGGTTTGATTCTTTATGATCTAATAATTTGTTTAAAACCATTTTAAATCTTCATAACACCTCCATGAACATCCATAGAAATTCACACATCATGGCTCAATTGAGTGCAAGTAGAGAACTGGTTGTCTTATCTTTTCTTGATTTAAAAATTCATGGTGATAAATTATGAGATTAATAATGGAAGGAGATGGTGTAAATAATACATTGGAGGCATAAAACACAACACTTCACATTGATTTTAAACCATTATAGAGAAGGAGATCTTTTGTAATTGGTGAAACCTAACGTCAACTAGGCAATAGTGACCTTAACCTACAATTTGAGATGTATAGCTCCTAAAATCACCTCAAAACATGAAAAAAATAATTTTAAAAATGAAATAAATATGTCTACATACTATGGAATCAATTTCACTAGCTGTATTGTACATAAAAACTCATACAGAAGCAAAACATGTCGGGTGTGGGGATTAGTAAGCAAAACAAGATAGTCAAATTCTTAAGAATGGTTCATAAAGTATAGGAAACAATTCCTCCAAATACTACCATGAAAATTAAATACAAAAAGTGTAATATACACCACCTATAGAATTTGACATGAAATTTGTCCTACTAGTCATACCATCAAAAGACTTGTTGACCAGTTTCATATGCCCAGTGGAGTGATGGAGAAGATAAATGGTTTTGGAGAATTTTTGGAACGTAAAAATCATAAAAATAATTTAAATGGAGCTAAGTAAGTTTAAAGGTCACTACATATTATTTTTCCATGTGCCACTCTCCTTTATTGGTCGTATAACTACCAAAACTCCTTCTTTTTCACTTTTTTTCTTGAGTTTTAGTTAGGAACCTAGAATTTTTAGTTAGGATTAACATTAATAAAAATTAATATGAAATATTGGACGTTATAAGAGAGTTTATAACACTTTTACACCAAGGGAAACCATAACACCTTCATTTATGGCTCCAAAATGACCCCTAAGTGACATAAAATGACACAAGGACTAAATTTGAATATGAAAAAGATATTAACATAATAAATTACATAAAATTGACCATGAAACACCATATTAAATCTAGATATACCCACATATAAGTTTTGAATTTTAGGGGGTTGACCTATTTTTACTTGTGGTCAAAATAATCAACATTCTTGGTGATTTTCCAAGGGTGGTGTTTCTACTCGTTTTTGCTTTTCACATTCAGAAGAAATAAAAAACTAAGGGTTAATGGTCGAATGTTAGATGATACCCAAATGAAGTTTTGCACCGTTATCCAGATGATTGGAGGAGCTCCTCTTTGGCTGTTGAGGATAACACCTGTAGAGAGAATAAGACTTAAACAGAAAAATGTTTGATAGATATATGGTGGACTGCCAAGCAAAGCTCGGTCCCAGAAGTGCAAAGACTTCTTTGAGGGATGACAGTCCACTTATTTGAAAAAAGAGTGTTGGATAAAAAGAAATAATGAAAGACTAATAAATATAAAATAGACAACGTGTACTTGTGTTCTACTGTAAGTCTTCCACAGTTGCCGATGTCGGTGGTTCTGCCGGCATCGGTTGGTCAAGGTTACCGACATCGATTAGTCTGTCAACGTCGGTAGGGGAAATGGTCGATGTCAGTCAGGGCAATAGCCTTGGATGGGTTTTGGATGGGTTTATGGTCGACAGAGGGGTCTAGAAGGAGTCTAGGTCTATTTAATGGTTTGTGGAGGATTGCAGGACAATGAATATGGTCTGGGAAAGGGTTAAGGTAGAGGACAGGGGTGGAAAGAGAATAAGAATGAGAGGAAGGCCCCAAGAAGAAAGTCGGGTTGTCTCAATAGTACTCAGAAATATCCAATGGACTAATCACCAATGCATTCAAAAAAATATTGAAATATAAACCAGAATAATACTTAGCTCTTGGTGGAGAACCAAAAGTGTAGAAGACGTGTTTCCATTATGGCTGATGTAGGAGACTTCGTGCAATCTTCTAATCCAATGTGGAGTGAATTCTGTAGAGTTTCTTAGCCTAGAGAGTGATGATAGAATGCTAATTCCTGTAAAGAGTTGAGGAGCAAGAGAATTCAGATCCTGGGAGTAAGAGAATTTGCATTCAGGCTACAGTTGAGGTCATAATTTAGTTTTAAGCAACCGACGTTGGTGATACCGCCAGCATCGGTCGACTGTTAACCGACGTCGGTGGCTAAAGAATGGGAAAAAGGCTATTTTTAACCTTTTTCCCATTCTTCCATCTTCCAAGTTTGGTTGTCATTGTTAAACAGTCTAAAGGCAGGTTTAATAGGTGTGAGAATTAGTGGGAGAGTTAAAATTAGGTCTTAGGTAATTATGATTAGTCATAGGGTGATAAACGGCCTAAGAGCTAGGAATCCAAGGTGAGGTGTCTAAGGGGGATTATTAATTTAAAATAAGTATTTTAAATTAATAAAGTATAGGTTAGGCATGCTAAAGTTAGAAAGGGACCAAGGGGGGTTGACACTATTTTGGTGTCTACATTTGCCCCTTTTTGACTTGTTGGTTGTTCTGACAAACTGCAAGACAAAAATAGGAGTAAGTTGCCCCAAGTATGGGATGAGGTGTAGGTTGCCCCAAGTGTGGGATGAGGTATTCCCCCTCAAAGTGGAAGTCGAGGGAAGGTAACCTGATATCGGGTGCCGATTTGATAGGTAGTGGATGTGTATGGTGAAGTCAGAGTGTGAACACTATAATAGTTAGGATTATGCGTATACCACTTCACATGATAGATAGGTCAAATTGTCACAGTCAAAGGTCGAGGAGTGATAAAATTGAAATAATTGGGCCCCATCATTTAGTCATAGCTAGTTGGGTTAAATGATCAGAGTTGTAGCTCCAATGGTCATCATGTTCCAAGTATCTCGGGCTCAGGAAGTGCTCCTGGAAAACATGAAAATGTCACAAATATTGAGGATCAATTGGAGCGCGATCTGACAATATGTGTGAGGGTAATAATGTGATGTGCATACAATTTTTCTAACTATTCATGAGGTAGCATACATGCAATCAAAACAACCAAGGCAGAGTTGTCTCAAAAGTGGTCGTGGTCAGAGGAGATAGTCATGATCTCCAAGGTCATTGGTCGAGTCGGGTTGAGTCATGATATGATCTCAGGTGGTGTGTGTTGTGGTCGAGGAGATGTATGTGATCTCTCATGTGCCCCATGATAAGTTTAGGTAACTCATTCAGTGTCAGGGCTGGTTGTTTGGTCATAATTTTTGGTTGGTATAGATAGTTGGTCCATTAGATGGATGGATGAAGGAATGGCCGAGCTAACCTCAGAAGACCCCATGTCAACTGAGTGCTACCTACATAGCCCCTATTTGAAGGGCCTCATGCCAATGTAGTTCTCCCCAAAAGGGAAGAAGATAGTCGATTATGGATTGGGTTTAACTAGGTTAAGTCATGGTTAAAGGTGAAATGGTTTGTCCATCAGGTAGATGAACAAACGAATGGCCGACGTCATTAGGGAGACGAACATGCAAATGGTTGGCCGAGCTAATCTTATAAGACCCCATGTCAACTAAGTTCTACCTACATAGCCCCTATTTTAAGGGCCTTAGGCCAATGTAGTTCTCCCAAAAGGGAGGAAGAGGGTCAAAGAGGTCGATAGTTGTCTTGGTTAGGTTAGGGTCGTTAGCATTTCCCATAGGTGTGATGGTACATGCTTGAAATTGATAAGTGTATGATGATGTTACAGCCTTTTCCATATTATGTGATGGTATATTCTGTAACATTGGTTATGTTTGGTTGATAGTTTCCATGTGTATTATTGTCCATAAAAACTATTGTGAAGGGGTATGATAATTCATATAACACAAATTGGTATTTGTATTAAATAAATCATGAGGTCATGTTAATGGTTAGAAAATGGTTTGGTTTGGTTTGGTTTAGAAAATTATTTAGTTGAGTTTGAATTGGTTGTATGTGACCAAAGTGTGCAAGAAGTGAAAGACGCGTTGCTCTTTCATTGACAAGGACCATAATGATATCATAGATAGGGTTATTGCAAACAAAAACCTCATTCATGCATTACGTCATTGACCATTATTTGTGTTAGAGAAGTATTCAAAATCACTTGATGTTAAGTGAGCTCAAAATCCCTTGAGTATGTTGGGGTAATAGGTTTGATTATGTGAGGTGGGAGGATAGCGTAACCCTTTTTAGCAAGGATAACTTTGCCCCTTTTATAGGTGACCCTAAGAATGACTATAGGCAAGTCCATGACTTAATATTTTGTCAGTCAATTTCTTTTTTCTTTTTTGGTAGACTGATTGATGCAGGAAGTCTACGTGGGGATGTTGTTTTGTTTTGTGGTCATATGTGAAGCTGATTGATGTGGGAAGCTTCTGAGAGAGTGTTGTTTATAGAAAAATTTGGGTATAGCCATCCTTCGAGGGAGTGGTCTATATTCTACTTTTAATGTTTAAATGTCTTTGAATAGTTGTCCTTCAAGGGAGCAGTCTATTAATTACAACAATAATGCAGCTGTCCTTTGAGAGAGCAGTCTACATGTATAGTTTATGACCTTTGAATAGGCATTCCAATTTTATATGTTTTGTTGACTGAAGTTTTAGTCATGGACTAGACTATAGAGGTTTAGGGGTTTCCCTTTTTATTAAGACAAAGCATTCATGGTTTACAAAAGGGTTGACTAATGTTTGTAGGGAAAAAGGGTTGAAAGGAATAGGGATGAGGATGATGGGGGTTGCCCAAGGGATGAGCTCAAGTTAAATGTCAAGTGAGTAATTACTTGATTAACAGTAAAATTGTCTAAGATGCAAGGCATTAAGGGGCTCAGGTTCTGGTTGGCCTTCAAGAGAAGACAGACGATAAGTCCCTAATCCATACTTGTGCATTATGATATAAGGTCTGAGCCAATTAGGAGCAAAATTGCATCATTTACTTCTTTCCATATTGGTCATGTGTTGGTTTTCTTTGAGGACAAGATCTGTAATTTTGAAATCTCATTCTCTCAGACTTTTGTTATAGGCATGTTGGATGCAATTTTGGTAGATATGGAGATGGTTGAGGGAAGCAAGGTGACATTCATCAAGTAACTCAAGTTGAGCCAACTGATCTTGACAAAAATCATCATTAGAAAGTACGTCATGCAAAGAGATGTGTAGAGAAGGTATCTGTACTTTTAGAGGTAAGACAGCCTCAGTTCCATACACTAGAGAGAAAGGTGTAGTACCCATAGGGGTTCGAATGCTAGTGCGGTAGGCCCACAAAGTGAAGGGAATGTGAATGTGCCAATCCCTTCCAGTATCGTTAACCACCTTCATTAGAATTTTGGTTAAGATTTTGTTGGAAGCCTCGGCCTGCCCATTTGCTTGTGGGTAGTAAGGCGAGGAGAAGCTGAGCTTGATGCCAAATGAGTCACAAAGTTTCTGGACAGTTTTATTTTTGAATGATTTACCGTTATCAGTGATAATCTTGTGGGGTACACCAAAATGATAGATGATATGGGTGTTGATAAAGTTGATGATTTTGTCTGCTTTAGTGGAGATAAGGGGAATTGCTTCCACCCATTTAGTGAAGTATTTGGTTGCGGTGATAATGGACTGATGTCGAAGAGATGAATGGGGGTTAATCTCATCGATTAGGTCTAAGCCCCATTGTGAAAAGGGCCAAAAGTCCTTAGCAACTTGTAGAGTGTGGCTAGGGACGTGAAGTAAGTTAGCATGTTGTTGGCATTTGATACAATGCCGAACATAGTCGCTATAGTCTTGGTGAAGAGTGGGCCAATAATAGCCCAGGTGAAGGATGCACTTGGCAACCGAGTTACCATTGAAATGCCCTCCACAAATCCCATCATGGACTTGTTTGATGGCATGAGATGTTTCAGTGGAAGTTAGACATCGAAGAAGGAGGCCATCGAAACCTAATTTATAGAGAAGACCCCCTAGCATAGTATATCAAGTTGTGCTTTTGATAAAAGCCCATCATGCATTGCTAGAGAGACCAGGAGGGATAATAGAATAAGTTAAGTAGTCCACAAGTTATTTATACCAAACATCCTGTGGGCTAGAGTCGATAGTGTTGACAAAGTTGATGTTAGTGGAGATATATGAAGGTAACGCCAAATGATGTACCATGACATAAATTCTTGAAGAAGATGATGAGGATGGAATGTGTGAGGTGAGAGAAGCCATAGTATCAACAAACTTATTCATAGATCGAGGAATAGTTTGCAAGAGGTAATGGTCAAAAGATTCTAGCAGGGTGTCAACACGGTGTTTGTACCTTTGCAAAAATTCATTGTTACAAAGATATGAACCGTTGATTTGATTGACGACTAGTTGTGAGTCGCCAAAGATGTTGATGGTCTTGACGCCTAGGAAAAGGGTGGTTTGAAGTCCCAAAATTAAGGCTTCATATTCAGCCATGTTATTGGTACATTTAAAGTCAAGTTTGAAAGATAGGGGCATGGGCTCACCCTCATGAGGGATGAGAATGACCCCCGCACCCCCACCGTGATGACATTTAGACCCGTCAAAGAACATTGTCATTTGATATAAAATGTCATTGGTGGATAACATGGTAATGGATTTGTCAGGGAATTCATAGTTAGAGGGTTGGTTGTTAGGTAGAGGGGCATCAGCTAGTTGATCAATGATTGTTTGCCCCTTTATAGATTTTTGTTGGATGAATTCCAAATTGAACTCAGCAAGAAGCATGAGCCATACGTTGGTTTTGGTATGGCTTGGAATGCATGTATTTGAGGGGGTCAGTGTGGGTGATGACATAAGTTTTGTGATTGAGAAGATAATGACAGAGTTTGGTAGCAGCAAAGACTAATGCCAAATAGAGTTTTTTAGTATGAGTATACCGAGTTTCATAGTCAATGAGTGTTCGGATTATATAATAAACCACCTGCTTCCGATATTATTCATCTCGGTGCATGATCATGGCACCTAAGGAATGATTTGTTATTGAAATGTAAAGATAGAAAGGTTGGTCATATTTAGGTGGAATAAGGACTGGTGGAGAGACAAGATAACATTTAAGAGCCTCAAAAGCCTCTTGGCAATCCTTATCCCAATTAAAGGAGACGTCCTTCTTGAGCAGGTGATGAAAGGGTTGACATCGGTCGAAAAGCTACGAGATGAAGTGACGAATAGATTGAAGCTTCCCTTGCAGGCTGTGAAGTTGCTTTAGATTGGTAGGTGGTGGCATCTCGAGTATAGCTCTTATCTTAGCGGGATCAATCTCAATGCCACGAAGGGAAACGATGAAGCCTAAAAGCTTCCTAGAGAGAACCCCAAAGACACATTTCTTGGGGTTAAGTCGAATGTTGTATTGGAAGAGGCGAGTGAATATGATTTTGAGAATAGTTAAATGGTCACGACAGAGCTTAGATTTGCCTAGTAGGTCATCCACATAGTCCTCCATGATTTTATGGAGGATATCGTGAAAGATGTAGGTCATGGCACATTGATATGTGGCGCCTACATTTTTTATGCCAAAAGGCATGACCCTATAGCAAAAATTCCCCCATGAGGTGATGAAGGTGGTCTTGTGTTGATCTTCTGGTGCAATCAAGATTTGGTTATATCATGAAAACTCGTCCATGAGTGATAGCATCTCATGACTAGTCGTAAGATCAACAAGTTGGTCAATTTTGGGTAGAGGAAAATCATCTTTATGGCAAGCCAGGTTAAGGTCACGATAGTACAAATTTAGATCCCCTTAGTTGCTTTGGTGATAGGGATGATATTTGAAACCCATTGTGGATAATCAATGGGTCAGATAAAGGAGATGGAGAGAAGACGTTGAAGCTCCTCTTTGACCAGGAGTGCAACTTGAGGATGCATTTTGCGAAGCTTTTGCCTAATAGGCTTAGCTTTTGGGTTTGTGACGATGTTATGGATGATGATGTTAGGGTCAATGCCATGCATATCATTGTAGGTCCAAGCAAAGGCTTTGCTATGGTCTGAAAGGAATTTGGTATAGTCAATTTGTTCTTGGGCATCCAAAGATTGACCAATCTTTAAGATGTGAGGAACGTCAGAAGATGGTAGGTTAATGTCAATGGTTGATTCATTTAACATAACCTATGTTTCTAAAGGAAGTGATCGTTAGATGAAAGAGTCATCTGCACCCATGTAGGTGAGAATGGCATCATTGTCTACACATTGGACAGTGTTGATGGTAGTAGATTCATCATCTATCATGTTTGGATAAATGAGAGGGAGAGACCTGGATACCCCACCTAGTTGATAGGTTAGGGGTTCCAAGTGAATGGCATTTATGTAAAAAAAAAACTAGAAGGGATGGAAACCACTGACTCCGTAGGTGAGGATGGGGGAATAGGTGAGTTTGGAGGTGATTGTTCTATGATAGGTTCAGGGCGAGGGTTTTTAGAAGTTTCAGTAGGTTCTTCAAAACCCAAGCCATGTCACTTCTTGGCAATCTTTATGGCCTTGTCATTTGGTGGTTCGAGGGGCTGATGGGATCCTTGTTCGTAGTGCCCAAAGCCAAAGCCCTTCCATGCACACCTATAAAGATAGGTATGAGCAAAGTTTGGGTTGCCAAGAAAAGAGAAGTCAGATGTAAATAGTTGGGGTGATGAAAGAGGATTCCCATCAGTGGGAGCTTGATCTAGCCCTCCATAGATGAGGTTTGTTTGAATATTGGGAGGACCATAAGGGACAACCATTCCAATACAATGGTCATAGCTAGGATTGTGATGAAGTTGTCCATACACTTGAGGAGTATAGAACATATCCAAGGTGAGTAAATGATACTCTCCAAGTGAAAGACATTGGAAGGTATCTTCCATAGGGTCTTTTGTTGTCACTTGGGGAGGTGGTGTAGGTGTAACCACCGTTTGCGTACTTGTTGAAGCTTTCATGGGTGGAGGTGGTGTTTGGGTCAATGTTTTTAAAGGAATGAGAACATTGTTTGGTTGATAAGTTGTGTTGTATGTCTTGAAAGGGGAGGGGTCTGTGGGAATGACATGGACTTGACCGTCGTGTTCAAATTTGACACAACGGTGTAATGTAGAAGGGACACAGGCCATGGCACAGATCTAAGGTCATCCTAATAACATGTTGTATTAGAACTCTCCCTTGATGATGTAGAAGAGCTCTGGGATTGTTCATGGGCCAACATGAATATGTAAGATGATGGTGCCAATGGTAGTGGTGGTGGTGTCATTAAAAGATCAAAGAATTGCATCGATTTTTGACACGCAATTCTTTGGGAGGGCTAATTGGTCATAGGCATGGGTGGAAATGATATTGATGCTAGCGCCCCCATCAATCATAACTTGATTAATGTGAGTTTGATCAACATTGGTTGTGATGAAAAGTGTAGCATCCTGATCTTCCAAGTTGGAGGTAGGAATTTTAGAATCACTAAAGGTAATAGAGGCGACAGTGGGTAATGATTGGATTAAGGCAGCTAGTGGTTGGGGGTCCTCAGGTTGGACCTAAACTACCTATAAAGTTTTGATCAAGGTTTGGTGATGTTGTGGAGAGCTTTGAATGAGGTCATACATATACATCTTCACAGGGGTTTGGTGAAGTTGTTTCACCATGGAGTCATGAATTGACTTTGAAGATGTTGGTTGGGATGTGCCTAAGATTGAAATCTTGGGTTTTGGTGGTTGAGAAGGCTTGATGAATGGAGATGTCCAAGGGATAGAAACTTTATCTTTCCCTTTATCGTTCATGGTTTGTGACCTGTTGGCCACATTGATGGTGTTGATTTCAAATATAGGGGAGGAAGGTGGTAGAGGAACCACAGTCTTGCGTTGAGATCCTAATTTAGGTGATGAGGTTTGAGAGGCATGGGATGGTGTTGATGGTTTGTTGAAAGGGTGGTCAAGAGGATCCTTAATGAGGACGATATCTTTTTTCAAGTGTTGGCAGATGACAACTTTAAGAGTACAACAACACTCAGTGTCATGTCCAAGTGTGCGATTATACGCACAAATTTTAGTGTCATCGAATCAAGTTGGTTTTGATCCATGAGGTTGATATGGTTTAATGGGTGGAAGAGTGATGCTAGAAGTTTGCAAAAGTCAGCATAGTATCAAAGCATATGAACCCACTAAGGGGTCCATGCTTGTTGATGCACTAGGTGTTGATGACTTGTGTTTGGGAGTTGTTGAGGGAGATTTCCATACCACCTTTTGGGTTGGTGGTGTGGCCACTCACGTAGATGACACTTTCTTTGTGAGGGGTGCCAAATTTTTTAGAGTAGGTATGTTTTTGTTAGGTAAAGGTAGTAATGGAGGCAAATTGTTTTTGTTAGGTGTTGGAGTAGGGAGCACTCCTATTAAGGTAGAAGGATGTGGGCCCAAAATGGAGGGTAATGATGATGGTGGAGGAGGAGTTCTTTGACATGGTTTAGTAGCCCTATTTAATATAGTATGAGGACTACTATTATGGGAGGTGAGATTCAAATCAACCTTCACTTGTGGGTGAGTGAGGTTCAATATGGGGTGAACACCAAGGGATTTAACCAGTTTTGGTATAGTGGAAGTTTGTGAGGGTTTAGGCTTAGATGTGGATGGTTGAGCTTCTAAAGATTTGGAAGTAGAAGCCTGGTCTTCATTGGAGACTTTGGGAGATTTTGTCAAAGGAGGGTCGTCAGTATGAGATGAGATGGGATGTGTAAGATAAGGAGCTTTGAGTCACTCCCATAGTGCCTCATGTTCTAAGTTCTTTGAATGGAGAAATCCTAAGTTTTCAGCCAGTCAAGAGAATGGTTTAGAAGCTATTATGCTAGGCTTTATAATTAGTTTTTCAAAAGATTTGGGTGGTTGCAAGAGTGGAAATGTGTTAGATGCGGCAATCTCAGGCCAAAGGTGAGAGAGAGCCATTACTGGATCCTCTTTGATTGAAGTAGGTGAAGAGACAAGTTCTTACCTCGGTGGAGAAGGAATTGGAGAATGTGTCTCCTTAAGAGGATAGAGCATAGGGATGATTGTGCCTTATACTTGTGGTTGAAGAGTAGGAAAGGTATGGTCCTCCATTGGTAGTAGGAAGGATGAAGGTGGGGCTAGTGGCGTTGGTATGGTTAAAGCATCCTCCAATATAAGAGGGGTGGATGGAGGACTATTAAGAGAAGAAGGTTCTTCTTCCTGTGGTGGAGGGATAGGTTGACTAACCTCTTTAGTTTGTGAAAGAGGTTAGTTAGGGACAAAAGGCAAAACCATATCAACTGTGCATATATTATGCTCTTGGGGGTCTTCGGCTGTGGTCTGAATGTTGTTTTGGCTAGGGGGATGGTTAGGAAAAGGTTGTATAAAAATGTCTATGTTTTTGTTAGATGGCGTGTTTGGGTTATCCAAGACAAGATCACCTTTGTCTAGCATATCTTGGACAATGTTCTTGAAGGTTTTACAATTGTCTATGTCATGGCCTTTGACACGGTGATAATTACAGAAGTCATTCTCCCTATACTATGCAGGGATGGCACGTGAGGGATCAAATTAAGGTAGTGGTCAAATTTGAGGGAGGTTAAGGACTCCCTGTTTGACTAGTTTATCCAACACGGATGCGTATGATTCTCTTATTAGAGTATACTGACGTTGTACGTATCATTTTTAGAATTGTTGTGTGATGCTTTGAGATGTGGAAGGTTTGGATTGGTTAGTTGTTGTTGAAGATGGTGGTCTAAGTACCACAGCATTTGCTGATCCCTTGGATTTGGAATTGGAGGAAGAAGATTTGGAGGAAGGGTCATTTGATTTTGCATTAGTATTTTTACTACGTAGTTTGACTTTATTTTCTTCAACATCACAGAGTTCAAGCTTCATAGCCATGGTGAAAGCTTCATCAAATGTGCGGAATGTTTGGACTCGCAAAGTAGATGAGATGTGTTTGGCACATGCTTGTGAAAAGAGCTTAATGAGCTCAGGTTGAGGTAAAGAAAAGGAGAGTTGGTTGATTAAGCCTCTCCAATGGGCAACAAAATCAGCTATTGATTCATCGTCGAATTGTCTGATAGAATATAGGTCCGTGATGGAGACCTTTTTAGTTATGTTAATTGAAAAATGGTCAAGAAATAGTTGAGCTAGTTGCCTGAAGGTAAATAGAGAGTGATTGGTAATAGAACTATACCAATCGAGGGCAGCACCAGAAAGTGACATGGGAAATGTGGATAGTAATAATGCATCATCATGTTTTATAAGGTAACAAGCATGTCTAAACACTCGTAGATGTTGCTATGGGTCCTCTTTACTCTGAAAATGAGTAAACTTGGGAAGTTCCCACTGACTAGGATATGGTCCGATTGGGACTGAAGGATGAATAAGTTCATTACAAATTTGTTCATATGAGAGAACATTTCTTGAACCTGAGATGGATGTCTCAAGATTAGACACCTTATCCATCAACATCTTGATTAGATCGGTTGATGGATTTGTAGGTGGGGCGCCCCTAGGTTGTAAGGCATTTGGAAGGTGTTAGGTGGAGCGTATGACATAGTTGGTTGTGCTTGTATAGGCACAACATATTGGTAACTAGTCACAAAGATTGATGTTGAAGTCAAGGGTGGTTGTGTCATGAAGCTAGAGGGCACAACTTGACTTGATGTCACCAAAGGTGGTTGGATGGTGGCAACACTAGCCGAAGGATAAGTAACCACTCTTGTATTTATGGGTGCAAGAGTAGGTGGGATGGAGACAATTAAGTTCTAGAATGGTGTAGGACTTTGTTGAATGGTTTGTGGTTGAGGGGTTATAGAAACCCCAATAGAGGTAGGTCCATAAACAAAAGGAGAGGCCACACTTTGAATATTGGTCATGGTCAGGTTGTTAGTTGAGGCAATGGCCTGGGTGACCATGGGTTGGGTTACAAAGGCTATTGATATGATTGCCGTTTCAACTAAGGAAGTTGGCATCCCATAAACTGGGTTGCCTGAAGGATCTCACATTTGAATTTTTGTGAGATAGTGCTGAAGAGCCTTGACATTGAGGTCAAGGAACCTTTCAAAGTCTTGGTCCCCTTTGAGAATAATAGGGGGTTGAGTTGGGGTTGGTTGGATAGGAGTACGTTTAGTTTCTGAATTATACTCCATTTGGAGACTTGATATAAAAGGCGAAGGCAGGAGTGGTTATTGCTTTGCATGGTCAACAAGAGTTTTGGTTTGACTACGTGTCAAAACCATCTAAGGCAAAATAGATTCAGGTTCTAAAAACTGTATGTTTCAGTCTCAAAAAACTAGAATTTGTTTTTAACATAAAAAAGGTCAGGTTTTTAGCTTGCTGTTTGAGAAGAATTTTTTTTTGACAGTGACTGATGTCGGTAGAAAAACTGATGTTGGTGAAGTAAGTTTACCGATGTCGATCAGATAACCGATGTTGGTGAAGTTCAGTTGCTGATGTCAGTTGAAAAACCAATGTCAATTACTGTGTATTTCCAGAAACTCAAAAAACTGAAAGTTTCTGGAAGAAAGAAGAAAGTCTGAGTTGTTTTTAGATCTCAGAATGTGACCTCACTAGCTCAAAAAATTAGATACAGATAGAAAAATAGATGATGGCAAGCAACCACTAAACGTTAATTCCTAAGAATAAATTTTAGAGTCGTGATGGCTTATGCCTTAGAAGAGTGTGTTTGGGAAGTTGGGCTTTTAGAACGGGTCCTAAAAGAGGCAGTCTAAGGTTGGTTTTGGGTTATGTTTTGGTGCTCAAAAGTCTGTGTTAGGTACGGAATGTGGCTTGGTGCTAGGGGCTTGCTCCCCTCACTTCACGAGCCCAGAGTCAAGCTGGGTCGCTTAGCCAATATATACTTCCCCTAGAGTTTATACTCTGCCAAAGAACAGAGTGGGTTCTCCCCTTGGTAGTGAAGTCCAAGTAGGATTACCAGGAAGGGTAAGGTATCTGCTAGGTGATGAAATCCTAGTTGGGCCTTGTCTCAGGTATGTTTAGATGTTTGATTTTGTGAATGTAGTCTAGATGTGTAACATATGTGCACTACGATTTATTCATAATGCGCTTTTAATTATTAGATGAGCTAAAAATGCATTCAAGCAGGAATGAGATGCAATATATTTTTAACCCAAATTGAAATGTTTTTGTTTGGATGCAAACAATTAAGAAAAGGTTAAGAGCATGAATTTCACTACTCTAAGATGCAGAAAAGAAGTGAAAAGAAGAAAAAGTTCTTTTTAACTTGTGTTAATGGTGTCTTTTCAAAATAAGGAGATAGAAAAAGGATACAAGGAGAGAAAATTTCCTAATACACCTATATGAAAGTTTGCTTTAGAAGAAATGAACCCAAGGAAAATTCTAGGGTCCCACTAGGTGTGCTAGAATGTTTCTACTCATTTTTGCTTTTCACATTCAGAAGAAATAAGAAACTAAGGGTTAATGGTCAGAGGTTAGATGATACCCGGATGAAGTTGCGCACTGTTATCTAGCTGATTGGAGGAGCTCCTCTTTGGCTATGGAGGACGACACCTGTAGAGAGAATAAGACTTAAACAGAAAAATGTTAGATAGATATATGGTGGACTGCCAAGCAAAGCTCAGTCCCAGAAGTACAAAGACTTCCTTGAGGGATGATAGTCCACTTATTTGACAAAAGAGTGTTGGATAAAGAGAAATAATGAAAGACTAAGAAATAGAAAATAGACAACACATACCTATGTTCTGCTGTAAGTCTTCCACAGTCGCCGATGTCAGTGGTTCTATCGGTGTCGGTTGGTCAAGGTTACTGATGTCGGTTAGTCTGCCGACATCGATAGGGGCAATGGTCAATGTCAGTTAGGGAAATAGCCTTGGCTAGGTTTTGGATGGGTTTATGGTCGACAGAGGGGTTTGGAAGGAGTTTGGGTCTGTTTAATGGTTTGTGGAGGATTGCAGGACAGTGAATATGGTCTGGGAAAGGGTTAAGGTAGAGGACATGGGTGGAAAGAGAATAAGAATGAGAGGAAGGCCCCAAGAAGAAAGTCGGGTTGTCTCAATAGTACTCAGAAATAGCCAATGGACTAATCACCAATGCATTCAAAAAAATATTGAAATATAAACCAGAATAATACTTAGCTCTTGGTGGAGAACCAGAAGTGTAGAAGACGTGTTTCCATTATGGCTGATGTAGGAGACTTCGTGCAATCTTCTAATCCAATGTGGAGTGAATTCTGTAGAGTTTCTTAGCCTGGAGAGTGATGATAGAATGATGATGTCTGCAAAGAGTCGAGGAACAAGAGAATTCAGATCTCGAGAGCAAGAGAATTCACATTTGGGCTGCAGTCAAGGTCGAAATTTAGTTTTAAGCAACCAATGTTGGTGATATCACCAGCATTGATCGACTGTTAACCAACGTTGCAGCTAAAGAATGGGAAAAAAGGCTATTTTTAGCCTTTTGCCCATTCTTCCATCTGCCAAGTTCGGTTGTCATTGTTAAATGGTCTAAAGGTAGGTTTAATAGGCGCAAGAATTAGTGGGAGAGTTAAAATTAGGTCTTAGGTAATTATGATTATTCATAGGGTGATAAATGGCCTAAGAGATAGGAATCCAAGGTGAGGTTTCTAGGGGGGATTATTAATTTAAAATAAGTATTTTAAATTAATAAAGTATAGGTTAGGCATGTTGAAGTTAGAAAGGGATCAAGGGGGGGTTGACACTATTTTGGTGTCTATAGGTGGTATGCTTGATATGCCAAGACCAGTAGCCTAATCCTATCCATTGTTACTTGGAGTCACATATACACCAATTTTACAAAAAAAAAATCATTTGAAATCACACAAAACATAAATTAAAGGACACACAAAATAAGACACACCAAAGGGAAACAAACATGTATTCTCAAGAACACTTATGAAACACAATAAAACTAAAATAAATACACACACACCCAATATAATATTTATAAGACCTCAATATTGAGGTGAAAAACATCTTAAAATACTTCAAATAGGGTTAAATATGTTTCCTCTTGCATATTTTCATTCCATTAAGGCAATATAACATGTGAAGCATGTTCATCATCAACCACTTGAATATGTAGATGGTCAAGAAACTTACCAAATTTATGTCTTATCTACCTAAAAGTGAAATCTATAGATCCTTAATGAATGTAATTCTATGCTCTACAAGATCCTAGACTAGATCTACAATCCTCTTGATCTTTGTCATATCTAACACACACTCTTCAAACTGTAGAATAAGAGTGATGATAGCTACATCATCTTTATTATCTTATAGTTTAGCATGTGCTTGATATATGGAATCATCATTATCTTCTTATTTATTTTCCAATACCTCTGAATGTGGCTCAACATTAGATGGATATCTTAACTATTCTTGAAGCACAATTTTTTTTGCCTTGACTCCACTAGGTCCTTCTAGGACTACAGGATTTTGAATAGAATTGATGAAACTTTCATTTCTATGCTCAATATAACACTTAAAATCATGATTTTTAGGATCATTATCAAACTCATTAGTTATACACTTCTTTTAAGGTGAATAAATCTTACTTAATTGATCAAATTATTGACATATGGCATTGAACCTTAGCCATAAGTCATCCTCCTATTCTTAAAGAGTGTCATCATCAAGGGTAGCTTCATAAATAGTAAGAAGAAAGAAATCATTATTCCCACTATGGCGATAAATTATTTTCTTCAATACATCATTATCATATACATGAATCAAGTAATTACTCTTAATAGCCTGTGAGAAAGGATGCTTAACACTTACCTCATCTCCCTCAAACGGTTCTTTATGGATGATATAGGTGCCAAGGTTAGTTTGATCAAAGTATGAATAAGGTTCATTCTCATAATAATATACACCATATTAATATATAAAAATAAAACATTTATCCCTCAATTTTATAAGCACCATCATCCACATTAGACTCCTCATTGATTACACAATTTAAATGTGAACTTGCCTCTACATAAGGATCAATATGAAATCTAGCTAGAGGATAAATTATTATGGTCACCTTGGTTTGATATCTTGTCCTAAAGGACAAGAAGGATTAGTCATATAAGAGGTATATACCTATCTTGGCTATAAAATCTCTTGAAAGATAGATTGAAAAATGAGCAGGAAGGTCAACAATAATAATGTCTTAAAGGATGGGGAAACTAAGATAGTCATAGAGAAAGACCTTTAAGTTTTTTATCAAACATATTTTCTTAAAAAGTGTACCATGTATATAAATAACTTATTTTATATGTGTTTCATACATTATGACTAAATTATCATCTAAAACTTTGGACATGACTGAGGTAGAGGTACCACTATTAACTATGCAATTATGGAGTAGCTTGTCATTGACTATGAGGGTGAGGTAGAAAGGTGGAGGATTCTCATATTTTGTAGATGGTTCCAAAAAAAATTTAAGGGAATTTTTATGAGAAATATTACCGTGGATTTTAATTTAAAGTGAATAACTAGTAGGGACAGTGGAAAACTATTTTTTTAAGAGCTCTTTTTGGCTAGGCATGTGAAGAACATCCTATAAAGATAAAGATGCTTTGGAATTATGCGATGAATAAAATATGTTTAGGGCATAAGTAATTAATTTATGTTGAGTCCTTGGTGGAAAATATGTTTTTTAAACCCAAGGAATTGAATCACCTTGAGTAGACCTTACAATATTCTAATTTGAATGAGATGCCAAAACATTTGGGACTGTCATGATTATAGCCATGCCTTACAACCTTGGAAGAATATTAGATGAACTTGTATGAAAAATAACATCACCTCATAAATCATTCATATTGGATATAATATTTTCTATAATATAATAGCCTTTATTTATTACAAAGGTTTCATTAACTATGAAGTTGTTGAAGTTTTCTCTTGAACCTGCCAATCTTCACTTTCTTGCTTTATGACTTCATCTTCAATTGATAGGAGAGGAGTGAATCCTCATTGAAAAAATATAGATTTATATCCATCCTCATTGGCATCCACGAATTTTACTTGTTTCCAATCTTTACCTTGCACTAAGTTACTATACACTGATACCATCTATCTTGTGTTGGTGATGGAAGTAGGATTGTACACATTGGCAAGCTTGTTGATGTTATGCTACACTTGACCTCTTCCTCTCCAATTTTTTTGACCATATTATTATTGATATGGATAGGGGTTTTTATTCACACCTTATTGTATTCTTTCTCACTTATGATTATATTATAACCATTAAGTATATGCATATTTATCCATGACATCATCTGCCTTCTTAGGAGAGTCTTAGGCTTGTTATTTATAATTAGAACTTATGCAACATTTGGAGTAATTGAAATAATATTAGGAAGTAGAGTAATATACAAATTAAGAGGTAAATTTATATATTTAATGAGGTGATTATCATCTCTAATGTCAAGTTCATATGCTTTGGGAAGAGTGAAACCACCCATGGATTAAAGTATGGTAGCAATATCAGTACTAATGGATCTCAAGTATGTATGGAAGACAAAACTAGTAGGTGGTCCCATGGGAAGAGGAAATATATACTAAGTATTTTAAAACATCTCATTAAAGTCATGCATTATCTCCTTAGGTACTTTTTTGATCACATTAAGCTGATGTATGAGTGAAGTATGGTCACTTTCATCTTCAAACCTTGAGGTTAGAAATACTCTAAAGTCATCCCATGATGTGATATATCCATTGGGCAAGGTATTATAACAATAAAGTGATTTCCAAATAATGGAAATTTCAAGGATTATAATGGAAATATTATCCTTAGTGACATTGTGGAAACTAAAAAAATTAGAGATATACTTGATGTGTTCACTAGGTGTGACATGACCTTCACCATTATATGTGGGCACACTCTTTATAACATTAAGGTAAATGGCATCATAGGCATAAAGATGGATTGAATTTTCAATAGTGAATGTAGGTAAGTCATTTTTCCTATCAATTATTTCTTAAATATATTTACTCTCTTGACTATAAAAATCCTCTTGTTATTTAAAGGGCAGATTAGGCTAAGGGTATTGGACTTCAAGAGGAAGTTTAGTCTAAATAGGGTGATTGATATGATTGAGAACTATACTAGATGATAACCTAGTAAGGACCATGAATTATAAGAGAAAATATATGACAACATAGTGGTATAAAACCAGATTTTACCTTGAATGGAGTCACCAAATGCTGAGTAGCACATCAATTTTTAGCTCATGTTGTCAAGACCATCATTCACCTTGACAAGTTGTCTTGAGGACAATGGGTCCCACTGGGCATGTCAAAAATGTTATAACAAAATATTTTATCCTAAAGGAAGTTATTGAATACTCCTATATATTTGGTAAACATGGAAATACTTCTATGCATGTGAGTTTACCTATAGTAGAAGTAGACCTCTAGGTTTAAGGGTTATCTCCCTAAATATACCTTGAAGTTATTATCACCTACACTAACTAATTTTTACTTAGAAAAGGGATAGAAGTATGCATGAAATAAATATAATATAAGGGGGAGATAAAATATAAGGATTTACACAAGACCATCATACTTATTTTGGTGAGAAACAAGACCTACAACACTAGGTTCAAGGTCCTAGAATGTTCTAACATTAGTATTTCAATATGGAGGTGACATGCATGAGAGATATCCAAGGTAAGTTAACCATAGGTAATTTTTAGACAATAAGGATTATTTTAAACTTTAAAATAGCTCCATACACTTGAAAAAACATCATATGACCTTATAGAGTGTGAAAACTTGCATCAAACATGGAAAGCTTGAGAGAGAGCAAGGACAGATGAATGTCTCTTAACTATTAACTATACATCTCCTCAAAAAAAATTACAAGATGATATATGAACTCAAAATATAATGTATTTATTTTTAAAATTAAAATTACAACATTAATCTAGAAGGGCTTGACCATACATGGAGTGGAATTAGTCTACAAGAGCCAAAATGATTACTACTTATAGAATTTAAGAGAAGAGAGAAGAAAATTAATTCCAAGAGTCACAAAAAAACTTTTAAAGTTAAGATAAGGAGTTAAATATGTAGGATAAAATATTATGGATCAAAACATGCAAGGTATGCTTTGAAAAATGTTCCCTAAAGGCATGATACTCCTAAAATGTGGCATAATACTCTTCATTTTCTTGCCTGGAAACTGCATTCATCATTTGGCCTTATTGGAACATTCCAAAAAATACTAGGGATAGGTGAGATGATTACACTATGAGGTAGGGTTTTTAAACATGCTCTAACATGAATTATATGTGTCCCTAGTTATCAAGATTATTCTAGCTAAGTGTTTTCACTGCCTATATTCACAATCACTCCTCTTTCACTCACCCTTCCCACTTGGCATCAAAAAGGTATTTAGTTTTCCAAAAAAGTCCATAAAATGTAGTGTATGACACTTATAAATATCCATCATTCCATTAGATTCATTAGGTAGACATTAAAAGGCCTCCCACTTGGATTTTTCACCTTCTCACTTGGTGATCATTCCTTGTTCACTATGCTAGTTTGGATTGGCTGAGATGAAGGTGTTAGTATAGGAACTTGTGAACTTTGATGAATAATTAGATGGATATATAAGGTTATATTAAGTCCCAACATATCTCCAAAATGTAGTTGCATCTCTTGGACCCCTTTTGTACCTATAAAACACATAAAAATGTCAAGAAAATCCATTTTCCAGCCTGTCCATATAGGTAGGGTAGAACTCAAATTAATGGGAAGGAGAATTGGAGAGACATCTAAAATATCCAACCAATTCCTTCTCATTCTATCCATCTTGGATGCTTCTCATTCTTCATCTTTCCAATTAGGTCCTTAGCAAGGGTTTTGGAGGGTTTTATGTGGTTTTAGACCTTAATGTTTGTTCATAAAGGTTTGATGTTGAAACCATAAAAAAATTAGACTAATAACTATTTGGGACCATCTTCAACATTTCCTAGCTCCTTGAGTTCCCATGATAAGCCTCCATGATGTTATTAACTTCCCAAATTGATCTCTCAAGCCCTCTAAGGCATTCTATGTAGGCCTAAGTTGGTTTAAGCCAAAATATAGTTTCCCTGTGGTCTCCTCTACACAAATGAAGAATTTGACACATCTTATATCTTCCCATGTTCATGTTCAAATGAATTATAATGTACACCTAGTGCTATAAGTGGTAGATTTGGACCATTTTAGGCACTAAGATTAATAAAGACCTAATAGGTTTATTTGCATGCTTGTGAGTTTAGGCCAATTTGTTTGGCCTTAGACACCTATGAGAAATTTATCATGTTTATCCAAGTATATTTCAGCTCTCAACATCTTCATTCAATTTCTCATCAACCTCTAGCTCACCTTCTTAGCAAGATTCCTCTAAACCTATTTGGCTTAATTTTTTGGGATTTACCTCTATCTAGGATAGAACTAAAGGAAATTCCATTATTGAATAAATAAAGGTGGACATATGAGGGTCTTATCCAAGTGGTGGGGACCCTATGTGAAAAGTTTTAAAGATTGGTTTCATTAATAGACCTTCCAAATGTCTTAAAGCCTAAGCAGGCTTATGGGAAATGTTTACTATGTAGGATTCTAAGTATGGACTATATGTGTATGTTAAAAACATTCATTTTCCTTGTTTCTATGTGATAGGATTATATTAATATGGACACTCCCATTTCGTAGGTGTTATCATTCATATAACACCTCACAAATCTACCAAAATTTCCATTACATATACTCTACTTGACTTGATACAAGTGATGACTATGTGTGACTATGTTTCACCTACCTTTAGCTGTATATTTTGTATTAGATATTGTATAAAATGACTAAACACTTTATTGAAGTATTATAATTCCATGTGAAATTCATCTTGACTTGATCAAGTCATGTTCCTTCTATGCCAATCTTGAGACTGTCATACTTTAGGCCACAATTACACTATAGTCAATTTTAGTTAACCATCCTTGAGGCAAAAAGGGCCTATAGTTGCATATTAACCTTTGAAAACTATGCCAAACCTCATAAAATTTAGTTTAGGTCTTATAACCAAGTCTCAATGAAATTTATTTGTGTTTTCATGATTAGTATCACCAATATTCATTTCATGAGTTGGTGGGTCACCTACAATTAGGTTGTAGGTGACTTTTATGAGCAAGGGTACACTTGTAGGTGTGAATATAGGTCAATACCCTATATTTTAACCCTTTTTGATGATATTTGAAACATAATTATATTCCTTAGTTAAATAGGACCACCAAACAATGAAAGCATGCTCGTGTTATGCCACTTTGGGATGTAAAGCTACTTGAGAGATCAATATCTTACAATAAGCACTAAAAAGTTACAATGAACAATTGTGTGACTTTAAAGCCTCCATTAAATCAATCGTGGGAATAATCACCCATTTTATTTGGTCAAGATATTACCCCTACATGAGGGTTACATGATGGATGTATTCAAACTCCACTATACTCCAAGTTACCTTATCATGTGACAACATCAAAATCACATAGGGCTCTATTTTGGAGTTTTTAGGGAAACCTATCCCTAAAGATTAGTTATTTAAGATGAAGTGACTATCAAGTCTACCTATTAATATAATGCCTAAAACATGGTTCTCATGAGTCATCTCAACTCCTCAACCTTATTTTAAGGTTTCCAACATTCTTGGACTTCTATATGGCTACCTTTAGGTCTTTGTGTAAGGCTACATGTAGGTGGACACATAGTGTATAGGGAAATGAGGATTGAAAGTGGAAAATTTGAATGGTGAAGGATCTTATAACCAATATTAAATTATACATCAACTCTCAAATGGATGTTTTTCATCATGAAGGACTTATTATATATGGCATCTATAGGTGCATATTCATGGATTATATTTCTGCATATATGAGAATTAATTATCACAATCCATAAAATGATATTTTTGGGATTTGGTTTGATGGATTATGATATAATAATTAGTTTACCACCCATTGGACTCTTCATAACACCTCCATTAATGTGTTCAAAACTTCACACAACCTGGCTCAGCTAACTGCAAGTAGAGAACTAACTGTGTTATCTTTTCTTGATTGCAACATTCATGGTGCTAACATGTGAGAATAATATTAAAATGAGAGGAGGTCAAAAATATATTTTATATATTAAACACAACACCTTACATTTATTTGAAACCATTTTAGAGAAAGAGACCTTCTATAATCAGTGAAACTTGACTGTAACTAGGCAATAATGGCCTTAACCTATAATTTGAGATGTCTAGCTCCTCCACTCACCAAAAAAAAAAAAAAAAGAATTGGAAACATGAAATAATGATTTATAAATCCTATGTAAGCAATTTCATTAGCTAAATTGTATAGACAAGCTCATACAGAAGCAAAACTTGTAGGGTGTGGGGATTAGCAATTAAAACAAGAAAATCAACTTCTTAATAATGGTTCATAAAGTATATGCAACCATTATTCCAAATCCTAACATGAAAGTTAAGTATAAAAAAATTAATATAAACCACCAATATCATTTTATTTGAAAGCTCTCTTATTGGTTGTACCATCAAAAGACTTATTGACCAGTTTCATATGCTTAGTGGAGTGATGGAGAAGAGAAATGGTTTTGGCCCATTTTTGGAAAAAAAAAAGTAGATAAATCATGGAAATGGAGTCAATGAAGTTGAAGGGTCACTGTATAATATTTTTCCATGTGCCACTCTCTTTTATAGGCCGTACAGCTACCAAAACTCCTTTTTCACTTATTTTCTTGATTTTGAGTTAGAAACCTGTAAGTTTTAGTTAGGATTGACATTTTTGACAATTGATATGACATATTGTATGTTGGAAGATATTTTATAACACTTTTAAACTAAGGTGAATTTAACCACCTTCATTTATGGCTCTAAAATGATCCCCAAGTGATATAACATGACACAAGGATTAAATTGGACTATGAAAAAGCTAATAAAATATTAAATGACATAAAATTAACCATGACACACCTTATTATATCTATATATACACCTATAAAAATTTTGGACTATAGGGGGTTGATCTATTCTGACTTTTGGTTAAAATAGTCAACACTTACCATTAGAGCTGAAGCTAAATACTTATTCCAAATATAGATTGAGATCGAGTACTTCAAAGATGTGTCCAAAAAAGGAGCATAATTGAGAATATTTTTGATAGTATTAAAAATAAAATTTATGTTAAAATATTAATTTATTTTCTACCTTCTTACCTACCTCTCCAGCTCCACACCCAACAACTACAACCACTACATGAATTAATTGCAAAAGATTTAAATTTTTAAAATTTTGGGAACCATTTGAATGTTTTGGGGGGAATAACAGTGGTAGGTTAAAGAGAAGTCATAAGTGGACAAAAATAAATAAGAAAAAATATAAGAGTGTGACTAATATATTTTTATCACAATAGTAGCTAAAGAAGACATGGTAGAAAAAATTGAGTAACAATAGTCTGTAGAAAAATAAAGTAGCAGTTAGAAGGAGAAGAAAATGTAGATTTTATACATAGCAGTAGTAGTTAGAAAAAGGGTAGAAACCTAGATAAGATAGAGCAACAAATAAGGAGAACCAAAAAAGGACTATGAAGGAAAAAGGAGGTAGAATAAAAGAATAACATTAGTAAATAGAACAAGAGAATGTTTTGCTAACAACACTCAGACCATAGGCAGATCAACATAATAGAAAGGAAAGATGTCAAAAGAGCAATTTTTTAGAAAGTTTAATATATAGTTGTAGCTAGTTATTAAGGAAGTTTAAATAAATTTGTCAAATAGTTTTTAGAATCATTTAATATATGCAAATTATGTGTTTTATTTTTATGCTCTATCCATCCACTGGTTTAGTCTTTTATTTTATTACCTGCATATTCTGTATTTTCTACCAATAATTTATAGTCAAGAATTGTGCCATACATTTGTGTATTTTTTCTATGCACAATATCAACAAAATAACTTATTTTGTGCACTTGTTTTTCATCTTCATCTACTATCCATATTGTGTTATCCCTTGCAAAAAAGTGCTAAAGAGTAAACTCATCTACTATCACTATTTTGAACACTATTATGAGCTCATTTTGCATTCTTAATGGAAACATCTGATTGCTTATCATTTTGACTATTTTAATATTGATATTACATCCAATCCTATCAAATATTATGCATTCACCATTCTCAAATCTGACCTTGTACCTATTTTGGACAAGCTTCCTAATGTTAATAAGGTTATGATTCACCCCAGGCACATAATAAACATCTTGAATTTACCTTCGATCACCTTTCTTGGTGAAAATAGATATCCTTCCTTTTCCCATGATGGGAACCTTCTCATGGTTTCCCATATTCACCTCTTATTTTATTATCTCATCAATATGGTTGAACATATCTTTGCTTTCACTCATGTGGTTGTTACAACCACTATCCAAATACCATGTCTCTCTACCAATTTGCTCAACAATATTGCATGTTATGAAAAAGTTCCCACCTTTCTCATTGTTATTAGGTTCAAGATCTTATGCTTTGGATAAATTTTAATTCTTCCTATTCAAATCATATTCCTTTATACACTCACTAGCATAGTGTCCATACCTCTTGAAATAATATCATTGGATGTTAGACTTATCATACCTTTGTGTAGATCTTCCTCTACATATGTTGCTACTCCTTTCTCTTCCTCTTCCATGTGACTCTTGATGGCTATGCATTCCACCTTATTGACTGATGATGGTTCATCCTCTTCCTCCATTTTTTGATCCTTTGCCCCTTCCTCTCACATTCACATTGGTCTTGAATGTTTTCACATGGGAGGAGGTGGTTGACCTTGTCAGACGATAACCAGATCAACATAATAGAAAAGAAAGAAGAATTCAAAAGATAATTTTTTTGTAAGAGTTTAATATACAGCTATAGATGGTTATTAATGGAGTTTAAACTAGTTTATAAAAAAATTTAGAATCATTTAGTATATGAAATTTTTTTGTTTTATGTTTATGCTCTGTCCATCCCCTTTTTTAGTCTTTTATTTTATTATTGTGATTTTTGCTTGCTACCTACTTGGGATTGAAAATTATATATTTTATACCAATAATTTATAATAGAGAATTATTCCATACATTTATGTATTTATTTTATGCCTAATAACAACAGATAATCATCTTTTTTTTGCACTTGTTTTGTGTCTACATCTACTATCCAGAATATACTATCCCTTACACAAAAGATCCAAAGAGTAAACTCATCTACTATTATTGTTTTGAATGCTACTACAATCTCATTTTGCATTATAAAAATAAACATCTGATTGGTTTTCATCTTTACTAATGAAATCTTCCTATTACAATCAATCTTATCAAATATTATGCATTCACCATTATGTCAACTAAGTACATCAACTAAAAAACATACATCTACAACTATTATATAATTCATACAAAAAACTTGTAAACTTTATTTACTTTCTATTAGGTAACTATCTAACTATTGTCAGAAAACAACATTCCTTTACCCTATTTTGTTCTCCATTATTTTATCTTTGTCTTATTGTATTTTGAAGTCTACTAGTGAAACTATTTTTCTACCACTGTCTTCTTTTTCTCCTGAATTGGTTTATCTTATGTTTCTCTTTCTTTGAATGTTGTGGCATCATTATATTCTCTCTACCTTCTTCTATTTTTTTATTTTGTCTTCTTTAGCTTTTGCTGCACTAAAATTATACTGGACACATTATTCTACTATTTTATCTCTTATATTTATTTTTCTCTCCAATATTGAGATTCTCACCTACCACCATTTTCTCCCTAAGATTGAAATAAATCCAAAAAATTCAAATCATAAATTTCTATGCATTAAATGTGGTTTTATGGCTATAGTTGTTGAGTGGAGCAAAGCATGAGTAGGTGAAGGCAGTAATATTATTTTAACAGGATCTACTAGCCAGGTTACACTAGAACTTGCACCAAAGTAAAGAACCCACCTCAAGTTTTCTCAAAATGTGCTCAAGTTGCTCTTAATTACTCAAGTTTTATGCTCTTATTATAGCTATGTGCTCAAGTAATCTAGTTTAGATATTTAGTACCTTGACTAAGTGTTAAGTGAAGTGACCAACTTAATTCTAGAGGTATAATCCTTGAGGGATTAGGGTGAATTAGTGATGCAAGCAATTCAAATCTAATTCTAAAACTTAAAACTCTCAAATGCTTAATCATAAACATTCATGAAGTATATAAATCATTCATAAAGAAAGCTATGTAAGATCAATGACATATGAATTAAGTGGAAAAATATAATGGGAAATAAAAACCACTATCAAGCCTAAAAACACATGGAATACAATCCTATAAGACATCACAAACAATATACCCTTTAGTGAAGCACCCACTTCACAAGGAGCACCCATCCCTAAGCATGAACAAGTACCAACTTGTCCTAGATGTTTAGCACCCACACAACACCTCTAATATCAATAGCTCCATAAATTTGATTGAATTTAAATCTAATGGCTAAAAAATATATAACACCTCTCTTTAACCCTTCACACTCTCTCAAGCCTTCACACACAAGCAATGCATCCAAAACACCCTTTTATATCACTCTATACTTCTTTGCTCATCTTCAATCTATAATCCTAAAAAAAAAACTATTATTACATAAAAAATATAACCTATAGGTCATGCACATATTCCTAAACCTTATCTACTTATCAATTCATAAACCAATCACACTCACACTTCACTATCCTTTGCATATCAACTCTAGAAACCATCACCTTTGATTTTGCTCTTTATAGAGTATACTTTGTTCATCACCTTCTAAGTCATCCACAAGTCTTTCCTTAACTATTAAGGCTTCAATCCCACTTATAAAAATATTAATAACACCTTCATATTTCAACCATATCATCCATAGATAACCCTTAAGTAGTTACACCTTTCAATTAGGGCTTAGTATCCCTTTTAGGTCTCATGGAGACGTATTCAACCCTTTAACACTTCACCAAGAAAAAATAAGAATAGAAGAACAATTAAAATCATATATATCCTCACTATATGACCCATAATACAACCTCAATTTATTACATTCATCACTACACACATCTACATATGCAAAACCAATCAAACATTTGCCTTGTACATGAAAACCCCATGAATGAACCAAAAATCAACTTGTAAGTAATTGTTATTGTAAGTAATTGATCTTACTAAAGATGGATTGGTCAAACCTCTAAAATACATACAGATGATCCTCAAATATTATAAAACATTATCCAAAATATAAATCATCATGAAACATCTAAACACCATCAATAAAAACTAAAACATCCTTCTCAGGTCACTTGCAGAAGATGGTCAAACCCTCAGTCAACTTTGGACCACAATAAATGTAGTTGTATAACTAGTGAAACCTCAAAATTATTTTTCCTATATTTTATTTTAAATTATCTACCACTTTTATTTTTATAACACCATCAAATTCATCCAAAATCAAAAGTTATATCTAAAATAATGAGGACTTGTTTTCCTTTATAAATTCAAATATTTGAAATCCAACAGTCACTTTTTAATACAAATTTAGCTAAGTATGGAAAATAGAGAAATATGCCTAGGAGACCAATTTTACATTACCATTTTTTTGGTAGACAACATTTCAAGACCTAAAATTTTAAACACATTATTTAGGCATAAATATCAACAAAACCATGTGACCATTTTCTTCTGGCACCTTCACACTTGTGAATTATGACATCATCAATTTGATTACTCAAGAAGATCTGCCAAGATGACTAGGCTAACCTAGACCTTCACAATACTATTCCAACTAATTAATTTTACATCCAAAATTAATACAAGCACTCTTGAATCCTCATATGACCCATCAAACATGGTCAATACATCACCAATATCCATCACCTTGACTAAGAAAGTAAATACTGCAAGCTCCATGTATGAACAATAAGGCACACTTTATCATTAACCTTTTAGCATACATGACACCTCATGAACACTCTTTTCCACCTCATTTAAACTATTTAAAACTTTGGAGAAATCATTGCAACACCTCAACAATCTCCTCCTTTTTCATTGATGTCAACATCAACACAAAGTTATGGATATACTCTTTCTCCTTCTGTAAACACTTTCTCCCCCTTTAACACAATGACAATGTGTCCTTTCTTGCTGATCTTGAGGACCTTTAAATTTTAAAATTATTTTAAAATTCAACACTAATAATGGATACCCTTTGATAGATGATATAAACTCCCCATATCATTGTGCATACCATTTCTTACCATATCTTAATAGTCTAGCTCATTTACAACACACCATCTTGACCATGATGAAACCTCATAGTTATTCTTCAAGTTCTCTCATAAACCAATTCCATGATCACCAATAGATGTTTCATGTCATAATAAAAACACGAAATATGTTTAAAATGGATATAAAAACTCATATGAGAATAATCATAGCTTTATATGCCACAATGTTACCTTGAACACTCACCAATCTTCATTTGACACATGAAACCAATCATTCTGTGTATGCAGACCCTAGTATACAATAGTCACTATGCCAAAACACCTTATAGTGATAATGTAAGCCTTATAACATCTACTCAACACATTTTTCACATGGTCATACCAAAACCAACTTCACTCCACACTTGGTTAGATTTACAGACCTCAAAAGCATCAATTTTGCATGATGAGCTCATATTAGGCAGTGAACACTGAGCAAAATGGTCAATCTAAAAAAATTGTCATTAAATCTAAATGTGACCAATAAAATGAATTAGATCCCATGGAATACACTTGGACACATCCTATAAATACTATAAAACAAACTTTTCTTCATACTTCATGATTTGAACTTCTAAACCAAACATCAAAATTTGACTAGAGTTTGCTTTTGGGACTAATGTTCTTGAATGGTTCTCTTGAAGCTTTCCATCACCAACCTTTGGATCAAGCTCATGAACTTGTTACTACCCCTTAACCAATGAACTTCTATGATTAAAAAAGTCTTGGTAATATAATATCATCTATCTTATACCAAAATGACATTGGTCTTAAAGATGATTTGAACTTCTAAACCAAGCATCAAAATTTGACTAGAGTTTACTTTTAGGACTAATGTTCCTAAATGGGTCTCTTGAAGCTTTCCATCACCAACCTTTGGATCAAGCTCATGAAATTGTTACTACCCCTTAACCAATCAACTTCTATGATTAAAAAAGTCTTGGTAATATAATATCATCTATCTTATACCAAAATGACATTGGTCTTAAAGATGATTTGAAATTCTAAACCAAGCATCAAAATTTGACTAGATTTTGCTTTTAGGACTAATGTTCCTGAATGGGTCTCTTGAAGCTTTCCATCACCAACCTTTGGATCAAGCTCATGAACTTGTTACTACCCCTTAACCAATGAAATTATATGATAAAAAAAGTCTTGGTAATATAATATCATCTATCTTATACCAAAATGACATTGGTCTTAAAGACCAATCAATAACTCTGCATACCTCTATACTTTGTTCAACACCTAAAACACAAAAATTCTTATACATATGAAAATATGTCTCCTAAGAAGAATAGGTAGAGACACCCAGTTGTCATAGAGGGACAAAAGGTCTCAAAAATTAGGAGACTCCCACATCTGCATACTCTCACTTGACTTACAGTCTTACCTCATCATCAAATTGACTTTGACTAGGTTCTTAACTTCATTCTTACCTTTTATCTCAGAATCCTACTTGATATTCTTATCCCCTTGGGAAGATAAGGGTTTATATTTCACACTTGAACTTGTACCTTGTTCTATCATGAAAAATAGTCAATTTTGGACCTATTTTTCATTCACCTCCTTGGGTCTCCATTCATTATGGTTTATTTTCTTCATGTTATGATGATCATTCTTTGAATTAGAAATCTGACCATTCCTATAAAACCTTTCTATGTGACCTCTTTCTTGACACTTGAAAAAAATGAAGTTTATTTAATTGTATATACCTTGTGTATAAGCCATATGATGAATCTTTGATATTTCATTATCCCATTCATACACCTAATCATATGATTTATTGATGAAGGAATTATAGGACCTTACGATATGAACAAATCCTTGACATCTATAGCATAAGATGTCATGCTTTCCTTGTGGACCAATTGACTATCTTGAGTGATGAAATTATCTATGCCTATTATTATCTTGGCCATAGTTTCATGAAAATTCATTCCCTGAGGGTCTTCTAAACTCTCTTGACCTATGACCAAACTAATTTCAAGAGTGACATTAACGATTGAAATTGGCATAACTCATAGAATTTGGTTGTCTAATAGGATTAAAACCATCATTATTTGATTGATCATTTATCTTTAAGATCTGATTCTTTTTGTTCATATTGACACCCTCTTTGTCTCTACTAGCATTCTCCTTAAAATGATTAGTTTTTTGATCCATAATCACTATCTTCTCAACCTTTTTATCTTTTTGAGAATATTCATGGAACTCTAGATGCCAATTATCATTCGAATCCTTTTGAATTCTCAATAGGTCATCAAGATCAACTATATTTTTCTTAAATTTCTAATATGTCTCAAGCTTACTCATAGATTGATATAGTTTCTCCTACAATGACTCCATCTTTGATTTATAATTGACACATTATTCATCCTTACTCTTTATCTCTTCAACAAGGGTACAAACCTAAGTTTCAATATGTTGAGTGATTTCCTCATGCTATTTGACTTCATTGATCAATATTTCTTCAAGGAACCCAATTTTCTCCTCATAGGACTTGATCAACGATGATTTTTTCTATTCTTATCTTGTAGAAGATTCAAATCTTCCAAGTTATTCATATATTTGTCTTCAAGAGTGACTTTCTCATCTTATTCCTCTAAGCTATATCTACCAAAGAGATCTTTACCTAAAGAGATTTCACCTTCATCATCCCCAAGATCCATGAATAGTGTCTCCTTATCCTCAGCATTAGAAGAATCATCACTATCTAATGTGTTTCCTTCTTCTTGAGTAGATGAGTTACTATATTATTCATGGTAAAGGCTCTTACTAACTTTGTATTCTTACCATTTTTCCTATTGAAGGCCTTTCTATCCTTGCTATGACCCTCATATTTCTTGTTATCATTCTCATGATATTCTTTATGATCTTCCTTGTGTTCAAACTTGCCTCTATTTGGTCACTTAGATATAAAATGACCAACTTTACTAGATTAAAAAAAAATTAAAAGGAATCTTCCCTTCATACTTACTTGATCCTACATTATTTTTTCTTACAATCATGGCTTCAAGTTGATGTTCATTAAGATCAAAATCTTTAAGACTTAACTTGATCTTATTGGATTTTGTCTCCTTGATCACCTTGAAGGTTACTTCCTTCTTTAGTGTTTTATCCTCATTTACTCTCATATCATAGCAAATAAGGATGCCATGCAATTAATCCATACTCATCTTGGTGAGATCGTGACTTTCTTCTATATTAGATACTTTTGAGTCAAATTTGAAAATGAATGACCTCAATACTTTTTGTACTATAGTAGCTTATTCAATCTCTTCTCCAAGACCTTTGATCATATTCACCACCTCATCAACCATTTGAGGATATGATACTACAATGTATTCTTCCTTCATTTTAAGGTGATCAAATTGCCTTTGGTAGGTCTATAATTTATCTAACTTAACATTTAATTCCCCTTCATAGATGATCTATAATTTGTCCCAAATTTCCTTGGTAGATTTGTAATGGATTACCTTGGTGAAATTAGTTATTGATAGACTAAAAATTATAACATTCATAGCTTTAGATTTGTTCTTACTCAAATTCATGTCAACTACACTAGTTGGAGGAGTAGGGGGTGTAGACTACATATACACAATAGATTATCAAATGCTAAAACCTAGAGACATGATGTAGGTCTTCATCCTTACACTCTAAAAAGTGTAACTAGATCCATTGAATAGTGTTGCTTTCTTTGTATAGAAACCTTGCACATGTTTAATATCCATATTGTACCTTAAATCACATTAAAATGTTTAAAATTTGGAAAAGAAGGTACAAATATGATACCAATTGTTAGAGGTACAATAACTAAGAGGGGGGGGTGAATCAATGATGCAAGAAATTTAAATCCATTTTAAAAACTTTAAACTCTCTAACAATTAATCATAAATGTTCATGAAGCATATAAACCATTCATAAAGAAAGTTATGCAAGATCAATGACACGTAACACATGAATAATGTGGGAAACCCTCATGGGTGATAAAAACCACTATCAATCCTAAAAACACATGGACTATATTCCTATAAGATATCAAAAATAATATACCTTTTAGTGAATTACCCACTTCGCAAGGAGCACCTAACCCTAAGCATGAACAAACACCAACTTCTCCTAGATATTGAGCACCAACACAACACCTCTAATATAAATAGATCCATAAATTTGATTTCCTTTCAATATTATGGAGAAAAAATGTATAAAACCTATTTTCAATCCTTGACACTCTCTCAAGACTTCACACACAAACATGCATCCAAAATACCCTTTTGGATCACTCTATACTTCTTTGCTCATTTTCAATCTACAACCATGAAAGAACACTATTATGACATCAAAAATATGACCTATAGGTTATTAAAATATTCATCAACCTTATTTTATTATCAAACCATGTACCAATCACACTCAAAATTCACTATCCTTTTTATATAAACTCTAGAAACCATCAACTTCGATTTTGATCTTTATAGTGTATACTTTGTACATAACCTTCTTGGTCAAACATAATAATTTACTTAACTTTTAAGGATTCTATCCCACTTATAAAAATCTTAATTCCTCCTTCATATGTCAAACATATCATCCATAGATCACCCTTAACATCTACACCTTTCAATTAGGCCTTAGTAGTCCTTTTAGGTCTCATGGAGACCTATTCACCCCTTTAGCACTTCACTGAGCAAAACTAGGAACATAAGACCACTTCAAAGCACATAGGTCCTCACCATATGACCCCTGAGATACCCTAAAGTGTTTAAATTCATCACTACACAACTTTGTGTATGTAAAACCTTTCAAACATGTGCCTTGTACATTAAAACCCCACGAATGAACCACAAGTCACATTGTAAGTAATTGTTCATATTGAAGATGGATTGGTCAAACCTCCAAAATACACAAAGATGATCCTAAAATATTATAAAACATTATTAAATATATAAATCATCATGAAACATCAAAACACCATCAATATAAACTAAAAAATCCTTCTCAAGTCACTTGCAAAATATTGTCAAACCCTCTTTCAAATTTGGACCACAATAAATGTAGTTGTATAACTAGTCAAACCTCCAAATTATTTTTCATGGATTTCCATTGAAATTATCTACCACTTTAATTTTCATACCATCATTAAATTAATCTAAAATCAAATGTTATATATAAAATAATGAGGACTATTTTCCTTTGTAAATTCAAATATTTGAATTCCAACAATCACTTTTTAATTCAAATTTGGCTATGGAAAATAGAGAAATATGTCTAGGAAATCAACTTTGCATTACCATAAATTTTATTAGAAACTATTTAAAGACCTAAAATTTGAAACATATGATCTAGGCACAAATATTAATAAAACCATGTGACCATTTTATTCTAACAGCTTCACATGTGAGAATGATAATGTTATTAATCCACTTAGGAATATCTACCAAGATGACAAGGCTAACCTAGACCTTCACAAGACTATTCTAATGAATTATTTTCACTTACATAAGTACTCCAAGTACTCTTTACCCCTCACATGACTCCTCAAACATGGTTAAGACATCACCAACATCCATCACCTTGCCTAACCAAGCAAATACTGAAAGCTCCATGTATGAGAAATAAAGCACATTTTTTCATTGACCTTTTAACATACATGAAACCTCATGAACACTCTTTGCCACCTCATGGACATTCTTGGACACCATGGAGACATCATTTACAACACCTCAAAACTTAATTATACTAGATAAGCACATCATCCTATATGTGTGAACCAAAACTACACATTAACCAATGCACTTTATATAGTGCCCATGGTTTATTTCCCTATTTTATGCATCACATGTGCTCACCTATCTACAATGGTGAGTATAATTAGTAGTCTAATTTGCCTCAAATCCTAGTTTTTAATGGGGATAATTATGATTTCTAGAGCATCAATATGAGGATGTTATTTTCCTCATAAGACATATGGGATCTCGTATAGAATATGTTTAATGAACTAGTTAATCCCCTACCTTTACAAGCTCTATCATAAGCAAAAAAGTACTTGATAAAATTAAAAAAATAAATATGTGAAATCCCCCATATAGTAAGTGATGGAAAAATATTTATTTCCATGCATTAAATAAGCAACCAGATCAAATCAAGCATGGGACAACTTGTAGACATCCTATCAAAGTACCAAAAATTTAAGACAATAACATTAAAAATGTTGATAAGAGATTTTGAAAACCTATAGATGAGGGAGTCTAACATAGTTTAATCATTTTTTCCTCATGTAGGAGTTATAAACTATATTAGGTCTCTAAGTGAGACACTAGAAGATCAAAAGATCATGGATAAGATACATAGGATTATACCTCCAAAGTTTGACTCTATTGTAGTAATCAAATAATCAAAATATTTTATGTAGTTATCAGTTGATGATTTTATATGATCATTGTTATCCCATAAGTAAAGACTAAATAAATTAGGAGGATATTATTTTGAGAACTCATTTAAATACCAAGTCTCCATTAGTAGAACAAGAGGAATAATTATCCACAATAGAATCAAAAGTGCATCTAGAGGAAGATGACAATCTGTATATCATGATGACTATAAACCAAACACAAGCATGCCTTCCTACTCTATACTTGCATGTGGTATAAGAAGTAGGATCAACCATTCACATAAATAATCACATATAATAAGGCAATAAAAGTCTAATGTTCAATTTTGGTATTATAAAAGTATGGCCTTTATACAAATGAATGCAACAATAGGTGGTTCAATATGAAAAAATAGAAGGATAACTTCACTAAGGATAACTAGTCTTCCATCTTGAGTCAAAACTCGATCATGATCACTTACAATGTAGTGCAATAAAACATAAAGGATGTGTGGTACCTTAATAGTGGTTTCAATAACCACATGAATAAAAAAAAAGACCTATTTGTAACCATGGACAACTTTATCAACTTAGAAGTCAAGTTAGGCAATGACAATCTAGTCTCAATTATGGAAAAATTTGTAATTTGCAATAGAACCAAGCAAGGGGAGAATAAGTTCATACCCAATGTATTTTATGTTCCTAGTTTACAAAAAAATATACTAAGAATAGTTCATCTAGTGCATAAGGGCTACACAATCCATTTTGTGCACAATAAATGTGTCATTATAGACATACCTCCAAGAAATAGATTGATTGGAAAAGTTACTATGATACAAAATAAAATGTTTCCTTTGAGTATTCATATTATATTTCCCCTTGAATTTGAATTTTAAATTTTCTAGTTTGAAGTGCCAAGTCAATAATCGTTAAAGGCTTCATACCAAGATCAATCCTAGTTATGACATTTAAGATTTGGCCATCTGAATTTTAATGGTCTAAAATTAATTGATCATATGAACATGTTGAATGATTTTATATTGATAGAGAAACTTAATATAGTTTTTAAAAGTTATATTCAAGGAAAAAAACATAGATAAAGTTTTCTTGTATTAAAATGTTACAGTGCAAGAGTACCACTCAATATTTTCCACACATATTTATGCATACTGATGTAATCCCCATAAATAAGAGGAAATTTATATTTTATGACTTTCATAGAGGGTTACTATAAAATGATGTTGATTTATTTCCTAAAGAACCAGTCTAATGTTTTTAATGTGTTCAAGGAGTTTAAATCAGTAGTTGAAAATCAAAGTGGGCACTACATCAAGGTTCTCATATCTAATCAATGAAGATAGTACATTTCAAATGAATTCCTAAATTTTGGCAAAGCTCATCGAATAAACAAGAAACTTGTCAAAAGGTATACACCTTGGCACAATGGTTTAGTAGAAAGGAAGAATATAATAATCATGAATATGGACCAAAGCATGATAAGGGCTAAGCATCTATCGAATGAGTATTAGGTATAAGTGGTAGGATGTATAGTTTATCTCCTAAGTAAATGTCCAAAACATAATGTAAATAACATAACACCTAAAGAAACATGGATTGGAAATAAACATAGTGTTTCTCACTTTAACATTTTTAGATGTATAGTTTATGCACTTGTGCTATTACAGTTGAGAAATAAAATTGATGATAGAGGAGATAAATACATCTTTTTGGGATACAATGAGGAGTCCAAATATTACAAGTTATAAAATATCACCACAAATAAATTTATCATCAACATAGATATAAAATTCATCAAAGAATAATAAGCATGGGATGGAATCATAGACAAAATAAATGTAGTTGGTGGTAGTATTCCACATGAAAATAAGATATAAGAGATTGGAAAATAACATATACCTACAACTCCACAACTATGTGCTCTAGGAAGATATTATACCATGTCGTGTACTCTATCCTCAACATATAAAACACCTTTATCACCAAGCACATATGCACCTACTAGCACTCATAGTGATGATGCTTTAGATCTCAGTCTTGCTTCATTAATATCATGCTTTAGAGATTCTTCATGGAAGAAAATAAGCCTCAGGGATATTTATGATCAATCAAAACTAGGTGAAGATACATGTTTCCATTATGATTTTATAATCTTGTCACAAGCTTATCTTGTACATTTTGAAGAAACTATCTAAGATGAGAACTGTAATAGTGTTATGGATGAAGAGAGCAATTCAATTTAAAAGAATCAAACATGGGATCTAGTTTGCCTTCATGAAGGAAATAATGTCATAGGATTGAAATGGGTCTATAAGATCATATTCAATGCTTAAGGGAATGTGGAGAAATAAAAATCAAGTTTAGTAGTAAAGGAATTCTCTCAACATCCTAAAATTGACTATAATGAGACTTTTATGCTAATAGATAGATAAGACACTATCAGAATGGTGTTATCCATAACTACTCAAAATAATTGGAAATTATTCCAAATGGATTTAAAATCTATATTTTTGAATGGTATACTATAATAAGTGTATTTACAATAGTCACATGGATATGAAGCTTAAAAATAAGAGCACAAGGTTTGTAGATTGAAGAAAGCCTTTTATAGGCTCAAACAAGTGCCAAGAGCATGGTATTGTAGAATTGATTCAGTTTTTTGATGAGTGGGTTCATTATAAGTAGAAACAAACAAACCCTATATATAAAAAGGATGATCAATGAATAATTATGATTGTGTGCCTATACATGGATGACCTCATATTCACTAGTGATCTATTAACCTTATTTCATTCAAGATAATAATGAAAACATAATTTGAAATGATATATTTGGGGTTGATGAAATATTTACTTACTATATAAGTCAACCAATAAGAAAAATACATTTCTTTATGTCAATAAAAGTAAGGAAAAGAGATATTAAAAAGATTCAATATGGTGAAAACCAACACTATGCCAACACCTATTATAATGGGATTAAATCTCAACATAGAAGGCAAGGAATTCAATGTTGATTCAAACATGTATAAAATACTTTTTGTAATTTTGATGTACTAACATTATGTATGGTATGAGCCTCATCTTAAGGCTTATGGAGAAACCCAAAGAATTGCATTAGAAAGGCATGCATGAGCATCATAAGATCATCCATTGTTTATATGTAACTTATATTATTTGTATCAAGTGGGTCTATAGGAGGGAATAATTATCATATTAAATTTTAAATTATCATTAGGGAGTGTTCAAATAATTTCTCATCCTATTCATAGTTTTGGATTTTCCTACTAAAATGTCTTATTTGAAAATATGAATTTCCCATGAAACGTTGTAGGGGTTGTGAACAATTGTAAATGAATAAAATATTATAGAAAGGGTCCTAGGGGTAAAATATCATTTTTTAAATGTGAATACACCTAATTAATATTTATAACCTAATATATAAATTATAAGGACAACACAACATGTTTATTAGAAGTAAAAGAAGAGATTCTTGGTCTATTTATTGATCGAAACCAAGTAAAGACATGTTATTAAATAGGGATAGGTATCAATTAATTTTATAAGAGATAATGAAGGAGGATGTACATATAAATATAAATATAGAGGATAGTAGAGAGGAGAGAAATAATAGATAGTCTTGAGAAGATATGAGGAGAAGAAGGATAGCCTACCATGGAAGAAGCAAAGTTGTATGCAAAAAATATTTTTTTATAAAAGGAGACTCTACCATAATTTGATCTTCTTCTTAGACAAAAAAAGGTGAAATATTATGATATTAATTATTATTTGATCTAAAATATAATTATCATGGTTGTTTATGAGATAAATGGTTTGCAAATTCTATCTTAAGAAGCATAGTCTAGTTATTAGCCTAATATTATGTACTTTTTATAGTATAGTGGATACAAAGTGTTTGTAAACATTGAATAACATTGTATGTGTTTTAATAAAACTTAATATAAGCCTTGAATATTATTATTATATGGATGTTTTGATATATTTTTAATCTTAAGTCTATTTTGATAGGGTTATGACAACCATAAATAAGTTGGATTTTTGAATGAATCTATATAATTTTTTGATTTCTAAAGCAATGAAGGAATTTATGGAAAATTTAAGTATTATGGGGGATTAATGGTAATTTTTATGATAAATAATTATTCCTTTATTAACTCATTGTTAAGATATAGTCCAAAACACAATAATTTCCATGTCTTTGTTCTATGTTTTCTGAAAGACTGTATAATAAAAAATAAGAACATTAATTTTTTCATCTATGCTTTATTATGAAATGTATAGGTTATAAAGATGAAAATAGATAATTAAAGTTAATTTAAAAATATATTATTAACTTTGAAACAAATTAATATTAAATAATTGTGAGAAATTATATAGTCCTTTGTAAGTAAGAAACCATGTTTTCCTGTATTGACAGTCCTCAAATTGCATGATATTTTACTTTATTCAAGAGTTTGAATGATTATAAAGGTTAAATATGGTGTGTAAAGATATAAAATACATTTTATAAGTGAAATTATATTTTTAAAGTTTATAAAACTCAAAATATATAATTATGAAAGCTCTCAGCCTACACAGAACTTTGTTAAACCAAAACTGGGTCATGTCTGGAAACTTGACAATATCTTGAAAGTTAACCAATGAAAAATTATAAAATTATGTATATACATGAAAATTGGTTTTAATAATATGATTTTTTTAAAAAGTCAATTAGGCATGTGTGGAGGAAGTTATGATCAAAATATGAACCTAAAATTCTGAGACAACCTAGGAAAACATATTTTTAGTAAGTAAGATCATTATAAAATGAAAACTAATTAGCCATAGTTTTTGAAAATTGGATAACATGAAAATTTTGAAGAGTATAATCCAATTAATATAATTATAGGTTTATTGGATGAGTATCAATGGAGATATCACCAATGTATAGTTATCCACCAATATAAAAGAAACAAAACATAGTCCATCCATGTAAGGTGAGTTTTTTAATGAATTTTTAGTATAAGAAGAATTAGATTGTTGAGAATTTTGTTGCAAGGAAAGTAATAAGATAAAGGAATTATTTAAAAGTGAGTATGGACTGATTTGAGATTGTTTATGAATCAACATTCATGTTAAGGGTCAATAAAAATACTAAGTAATGATGAATGAAGTCCAAGCATTTGATTGGACAGATCTAGAGGTTGAAAGTACTCAAAGATTTAAGTATGTAAAACATTAAAGAGTCTTATTGGTATTCTAAAGACCAATATATAAAAAAATATATAAAATATAGTGGAAATGATTCCAGATCTGAAGAATTTTTAAGAGAATTTGTGTGGAGGCTTATAAAAGATTTATTTAAATAATATATTATTCAAGTTGGCTGATAATTGGCCATTGATAGTGCATGAAAGTACGATACTTACAATAGAAAGCAACCAAGAGGATTTTGAGATATACAATTGGAACATATTAGTAGAAAATATAGAATGTGAATCCTAGGTGGGAAACAACCAACAACATATAAAAATGAAATAGAGAGGGTAAAGTTGTAGCAATAAAACACTCATAAATTCATATATTAAGTAATACATAAAACAAGTATTGCCAAGTAATTTAAATCCTTATTCTTGCACAACTAAAATTATCTATAAAAAACACATACAAATTATGTTTTTCTCCTCCTATCTTGATGCTACATTCATACTTTGATTGTTGTCATGAAATATTCATCTGCCTTGTCTATTCTTCCCTTTATTCTTCCTCTCTATCCACTACAGTATGCTACTGATTTGCTATTTTATCCTCCATGATTCTTCTTCTCTAGACTTCCCCTAATTATTGTTTCTCTAAAAAATAAAAATTCTATCATTTGTTGCTCTATTTTCTACCCTATATTCTTTAGCTACTGATGCACCAAAAAACTACTTTGTCTTCTCTACTAACTGCTACTATTCCTCTAACTGTTGTTGAATCACTTTTTCTCTATTATTTTATAATTTATTTGTCTCTTTACCTTTTTTTATTTTTTATGATATCTCTTCCACTTGCCACATCATTCCCCCCAAAACTTTCAAATGGATCCAAAATTTCAAATTTGAATCATTGCATTGAATTATGTTTTGTGGCTATAATAGTGTAAAGCTATGCAATTAGGTAGGTAGGAAAAGAATAAAATAATATTTTAACACTCACCCTTATTATTGACATTCCTACCCTAGTCTATAAAACTTTTCTTAGTGTTAAAAAAATCCTTATAACTTCTCTTTATCTGCCCAAATACTTCTGCACCTCTTCTATGCATGTCTAGAGCTTCATTACTGCTCTCCTAATTGAGTCTATAGTTATACTATAGACTTGACTGATAGAGTCTATATCTATATTGTGGGAGTATTTAGTTACTCCATAGGAGTTTATAGCTACCTTGATGGAGTTCAAAGATGTGTTGTAAGAGTCTAGAGTTGACCTATAAGAGTCTAAATCTAAACTATAAGACTATGGAGCTGATCTATAGGAGTCCAGAGATGAACTATAGGAGTCTAAATCTGATCTAAAGGAGTTCAAGGCTGATTTTTAGGAGTATGTAGCTATACTATTGGAGTCTAAAGTTGGAATGTAAGAGTCTGACGCTGACTTGTAGGAGTCCAGAGCTATACTCTAGTAGTCCAAAGCCAACATAAAACTTTGTAGGCCCAATGTTGCTGAATTAATGACCACTAATGTTCTTCTTAAATGCATGAAAGTGTATTTTTATAATGGATTAGTAAAAATATTAGCTAGTTGCTGATATGACTTGTAAAAACTAATCTCTATCACACTTTTCATAATTAAATTTTGAATGAAGTGATACCTAATTGCAATGTGTTTTCTCATATCATGAAATATGGGGTTATTTGACAATGTTATGGAGGATATATTATCACAATATACCATATAATCTCTTTGATGGTCCTCATGTAAATCTAAAAGTATCCTTCTTACCATATAGTTTGGCATGCTACTACATTAGTTTCTATATACTTCACTCGAGATGTATAAAGTGATAATATGGGTTGTTTCTTTGAATCCAAATTTATAGATCCTAACCCAAGATAATATACATACCCAAAAGTGCTCTTTTGGTCATCAAGATTACTAGTATAATCACTATTTGTGTATCCCACTAGCTAAAACTTATTTTTTGCTACATACAAAACTCCATAATCTCTTGTTCCATTCATGTACTTTAATATCCTCTTTCCCTCTTACAAATGTGTCTCCTTTGACATGTCCATGAATCATGATATGAGGGTAATTATATACATCATGTTTGGCCTTATTGTAGTTGAATAAATTAGGATCTTATAACATTTGGGGTCTACATTTCTATTGTAATCATCCTTGCACAACTTAAGACTTGTCTTGGCTCATGTAGATACTTTCTTACCATCCAACATCCTAAACCTCTCTGAAATATCATTATCATATGAATAGGCCTTCATGCATTTTTCTTAATTCTATTCGAATAAAGTACTTCAAGAATCCTAAATTATCCATTTCAAATTCCTTCTTCATGGCTATTTTAAACTATTCTATTGACTAATTTGCATTCTTGATGACTACTAAATCATCAGAAAACAAAACTACAATCAAAATATAACATTTTCTTGGTTTGATGTAGAGTGTAGGCTCACTAGCACTTTTACTAAAGCTATTACTCGACAAGTAAGAGTCTATAGGTCTGTAATATGCTTTTGGGGTTTTCTTGAGCTTGCACAATGCCTTTTTAAACCTATATACCTTATTCTCACTACTAATAAACTCATATCTAGTTGAACATCCCACATAAACCTCTTCTTATATCACTCCATTCAATAAGGTTGACTTGACAACCATTTAATACACCTTCCACTTGTGTTGAGCAACAATGGTTATGATCTTCCCTACCATTTCTAGCCCTACTACAGGTGCAAATGTCTCATTGTAGTCACATCTAGGCCTTTGCTTATATCCCTTCACCACTAATATTACCTTATGACTCTCTATCTTTCCTTCAGGAGTAGTTTTTATATTTTATACCCACTTGACTCTTATGACCTATTTTCCTTTGGGTAGGTCAACTAATTACAAAGTCTGATTTTTATCTATGGTATACATTTATGCATCCATTACCTCACACCACTTTCTATACTTGATTTATTCTTCATAACAAATAGGATAAAATGATAAAAATATAGCATAATTCATTATTTGATCTTGATTTTCTTCATACCTTAAATGTTCATAGACTTATTTCAAGCTTCTTGTCCTTACTAGGTGTTGACATGAGCTGGATGAGGATGATGTTGACTCATTAACAACCTCTTGACCTCCTTGATGTCTAATGCCAATAGATGATTTATCCCTTTGTGTAATAGGGGTATAATTTGGTACATGGGTGGATTTACCACATGCTATTTCAATTTTAATAAAGGGTCCACTATCCATTCTTTACACATTCTCTTCTTGTTTCTCTTCCCAAGCTTTATGCTCAATGAATTAAACATCCCAACTGATTATTAGTTCTTTGTAAATAGGATTATACAATTGGTAATCCTTTGATTGATCACTATACCTAATGAATTTGTACTTCTCACCTTTGTCATCCCTTTTTTTCCTCCTTTTATTGGGCAGGTGTGCATATGCAACACATTCAAATACTCTAAGGTATTCAAAACTTAGCTTGTGGTTGTTATATGCTTCTTGAGAGATCATATCCCTAATGATCTTCATTATAAAAATATTTAACAAGTATATGTCTATTTCTAAAGCCTCAACTTAAAAATATTTAGGCAAACCCTTTTCCTTTAGCATGATCCTTGCCATCTCTTGTATGGTCTTATTCTTCCTCTCGGCCACACCATTTTGCTACAGTGTATATGTGGCTATAAATTGCTTTTTGATGTCATGATCCTTGAAAAATCATGAAATAATTAGAGATATGCTCTCCCCCTATATCCATCCTCAAAATATTGATGTAGTGGCCACTTTGTTTTTCCACTATGGCCTTAAATTGATTGAATGTCTCAAATGCACCCAAATTATTCTTCAAGAAATACACCCATATATTCTGGCTAAAATGATCTATGAATGCCATAAAGTAGACATTATAGGATAAGAAGGGTCCCTTCATTAGGCCACACAAGTCTAGATGGATCAACTCTAAAGGAGCTCTAGCTCTCCATTCTTTACCCATGGGAAATGCACTCCTATGTTACTTCCCCAATATGGATCCTTTACACACTTTATTTGTTTGGTGTATCAAGGGAATCCCTCTCACCATATACTTCTTGTGAATAAGGTTCAACCCACCAAAGCTAAATTTCCCATACCTTAGATTCCAAAGAGTAGACTCATCTATGTTCACTATTTTGATCATTATTGCGAGTTCACTTTGCATTGTCAATGGAAACATCTGATTGCTTATAATCTTGATTGCTAAATCTACCTATTGTAGCTATTCCCATCAAATATGATACATTGTCCATTCTCAAATATAAATTTGTGTCCTTTTTGGACAAGTTGTGCAATGCAAATTTTAGACACCCCATTCTAGCCACAAATGGCTTTTGATCAGACTTCAAACCAATTTCTACCAAAAAATACAAATTAAGCCTAAGAATTACTAAACATCCTAATTTCATATGTAAATCATTCATTAATGTTTAGAATCAAGTTAAGGCATATCTATTTTAGGTATTATACTATACATAATAATAACTTGTCATAAATTTATCCTCAGTAAGCTTGTGACCTAACAACTAGCAGTTTGGTCTATGGACTCCTTTAAGCGAGGCACTTAAACAATTCTTAAAAGAGCTAAAATGATAATTAAAATGAATAATCTAATTAAACCAAATTAAATTCTTAGCTAAATTATCCATTTATAATTAATGAATATCTAAAAATGAAATTTTTAAAATTCAAAATATCAAGCCTTTTCATCATTACCTTTATGAGTTGTGAAGCTCTCACAAAATATCTCAAAATATCTAATTTGAGATCCATGCCTAGTAATCAAAAATAATAATTACATGACACATTTTAACTCAAGTGGAGTTAGACTCAACTCACCTAGGGTTAGTTTTAACCCATTCCATGTTTAAACTCAACCTTAACTCACCTTGGGTAAGAGTTAACTTTGGAGGCTATAAATACAATGCCATATATATTGATCAACAAGCTCTCATAATGCAAAGTTATAATTCTCATTTGTTGAGAGACAAGCATTTCAAGTAATGTTACAATGCCAAATTCATAAGCCAACCATCCTAGCCAAAGTACCAAGGAAAGGTGGAGTTAAGGAAGCTTAATTGCTAAATATTTATTGATGCACAAAGCTAAGAAAGCCACTTTAACAAGTCATTTTGAGCTACAAGGAAGGTAAAAGGAAGATTTATTTTGTTTTCTAGTTGTGTATTCATTTTGTGCTTATTATCTATGCTCTCCCTAGTGTCTAGTCTAGAGGTGTTAGTGTTTTAGTGTGTTATTTTGATTTAATTTTATTAGACTAACACTATCATAACCTCCCCTCTATAGATTCCTTGTACACACTAATAAGGTTGTGATTTAACCCAGGTACATAATAAACATCTTGTATCTTATTTTTGTCACATTGCTTGGTATGAATAGATATGTTACCTTTTCCATGATGGGAACCTTCTCATTATTTTTGATATTTACCTCTAATTTGATTGACTTATCAATGTGGTTAAAAATCTCTCTATTCCCACTCATGTGGTTAATACAACCACTATCCAAATACCATGTCTTTTTACCACTTTTCTTTGCAATATTACATGTTATGAACAATTTTACACCTTTCTCATCCCTATTAGGTTCAATCTCTTGTGTTTCATTTTTTTTTGAATTCTACCTATTCATGTCATACTCTTTCTTTCTAAACTATCATAGTGTCCATACCTCTTTCAATAATATCATTGGATGCTAGAATTATCATACCTTTGTGTATATCCTCCTCTATAAGTGTTGTTGCTCCTTCATCTTCCTCTTCCATGTGACACTTGATGGATATGCCTTTAACCTTAGTGACTACTGCAATTTATTCCTCTTCTTCTATTGTTTGATTTTCTACCCCTTCCTCTCATATTCACATTGGTATTGAATGTTTACTCATAGGATTATATGGATGACATATTCATTCTATGTTCATGGGTTTACAAGGAACCCATTATCGCATCTACCATAATTTATATCAAATCCTTTGACTCTTCTATTTAAACCACTATAGGGTGAAATTTGACTAGAAGGATTCTCAACAAATTCTATATGATCCTATGATATTCAAGGATATCACCATATGCCTTAATTTGATTGATAATATTCATTGTCCTTATGAAGAATTCATTGATAGACTCATTATCCTTTATTTTTATCATCTCAAAGTACCTTCTTTATTTGCCATTTGTATGTATATGAGTGCCTTGGCATCTTTTCTTAAATTATCTTTCAACACATTACTTTGTTCTTGGGTTAAAACATTGAAGATTGCTAGGTTTTCAACTTTATTTATTCCACCTTCAACCAATTCCCATAACTCTTAAGAGTTGAATATTGTTTTCATTATGATTCTCCACACATAATAGTTCTTTTCATTAAATGTAGAGGGATGCTTCCATGAACCAAAACTACTAGTTTCCATGCCTGAATGGGCTTACAACCTATGGGGTCTGATACTAGTTGTTGGAAGAAAATATAGAATGTATAGACCTAGTTGGGGAACAATAAACAACTTAGAAAAATGACATAGGGGAGGGCATAGTTATAGTAATAAAACACTCACAAATTCATTTATTAAATAATACTTAAAACAACTATTACAAATTAATTTAACTCCCTATAATTTCAAAACTATAACTATTTCAAAAGACTCATAAAAATCATGTTTTTCTCTATCTATCTTGCTGCTACGATCATACTCTGACTACTATCATGAAATATTCCTTTCCTTTGCCTATTCTTCTCTTTATCCTTCCTCTTTGTACACTATAGTCTACTATTTTATCCTTCATGCTTATTATTCTAAGGACTTCCCTTGACTGATGTTGTTGTGAATAAAATTTTCTATTAGTTGCTGCTTTACTTTCTACCATGTTTTCTTTAGCTATTGCTATGATAAAAAAATGCTTTATCTTCTCCACTAGCTACTGCTATTACTCTGACTACTATTACACCACCTTTTATCTATTATTTTACATTTTTTTTATCTCTTGAACTTTTTTCCTTTATGATAGCTCTTTCACCTACTACATCATACCCCTTAAAACTTTCAAATAACTCCCAAATTTCAAATTTAAACTTCAGCATTAAATTTTATTTGGTGGATACAATAGTGTGGAGCTATGTAGGTAGGTAAAAAATAAAATGATATTTTAACAAAACAAAATTTTATGAAATCATGTATGTGCTCTTACAAGAGTTCATGATAATTGTATATATAAATAGTGATTGCATCAGTAGTATTGATGATTAAAAAAGTAAATCTAGATACATGTTTTATTTTGGATCAAGTGTAGTTATATGGGGATCCAAGAAATAACCTATAATCACACTCTCATCTATAGAAGAAAAGTATGTAGTAGCCACATCAATAACATGTCAGTAAATTTGGATGAGGAGAGTCCTAGTGGATCTAGCACATGACCAAGAAGAGGCAAAAAAACCTACTACGATAACAACTTAGATATACCACTCTCCAAAAATCATGTGTTTCATAAGTAGAGTAAGAACATATATATAATATATCACTTCATTCGAGAGCTAGTAAATAATGGTGAGATATTTTTTGAATTTTATATATCTAAAGATCAATTTGTTGATATTTTTACAAATCTATTGTCAAAGAATACTTTTTATCATCTAAAAAAATGCATAAGAGTAACAAATTACTCTAGTAGCCTAGAGTGAGGAGAGAGTTATAATTTGTGTCTTGGCCATGTATACTCTAGCCTACCTACTAGCCAATGAGCATAACCTCACCTACATCCTTTCAATACTTGTCAATACATGATAGTTAGGTGATCCAATAGAGTATCATGTTATATAACATATCACCACATATATAACCTAACTCTATCAATCTTAATTATTACATTTATTATATTTGGTTAATCACCTCGATTGTCAAGCCATGTATAGAAAGTTCAAATGATTTATATGTAAGGAGGTTATTATATTGTATTTTCCAATGAAGAACTTATAGTAGTGAAGCTCTGGCAGATTTTATAATCCCATAGCAGTGTAACTTAACATTAAGGATTATAATTACTTTAATATAAATTTCATTTATTATTAGATTTGTGTTTGTCCATTTCTTTCATTATGAATGGTTTTTATGTTTACTCTTTATTTTATTGTCTTGCTAGAGAAAACTCAAAAGAATAAATCGACCTTCACCAAAATATATTGGAAAGGATTAGAACCATAAAAATATTGGTTATTGAACCAGTGGTTAATGAAATAATAATAGAATAAAATGCTATAA